>WEKW01028911.1:318895-352501 GCA_013389905.1 Sula dactylatra | reverse complement strand
CTCCGTCAGGCCTCGCGTTTTTCAGCAGCGTGCAAGTCTGCCCGGCCTCAGCCGGGGGGGTCTCTGCCTCAAGGCACGCTGAACGTTGTCAGAACTGTATTATTTAATATCCTGACCCTGGCTTTGGGTGTGAGGCAGGGGAATCATAGAATCGTAGAGTCATTGAGGTTGGAAAAGACCTCTAGGATCATCAAGTCCAACCGCAAACCCAACACCCCCAGGCCTCCTAAACCATGTCCCGAAGTGCCACTTTGAACATCTCCGGGGTTGGCAACTCCACCACCTCTCTGGGCAGCCTGTTCTGTGCCTCCCCTCAGGGTCCTGAGGTCTCCCGNTCCGTCAGGCCTCGCGTTTTTCAGCAGCGTGCAAGTCTGCCCGGCCTCAGCCGGGGGGGTCTCTGCCTCAAGGCACGCTGAACGTTGTCAGAACTGTATTATTTAATATCCTGACCCTGGCTTTGGGTGTGAGGCAGGGGAATCATAGAATCGTAGAGTCATTGAGGTTGGAAAAGACCTCTAGGATCATCAAGTCCAACCGCAAACCCAACACCCCCAGGCCTCCTAAACCATGTCCCGAAGTGCCACTTTGAACATCTCCGGGGTTGGCAACTCCACCACCTCTCTGGGCAGCCTGTTCTGTGCCTCCCCTCAGGGTCCTGAGGTCTCCCGTCAGCCTCCTCTTCTTCAGGCTAAACACCCCCAGCTCCCTCAACCTCTCCTCACAAGACCTGCTCTCCAGACCCTTCACCAGCTTCGTTGCCCTTCTCTGGACACGCTCCAGCACCTCAATGTCTTTGTTGTAGTGAGGGGCCCAAAACCGAACACAGCATTCGAGGTGCGGCCTCACCAGTGCCGAGTACAGGGCCACGATCACTGCCCTACTCCTGCTGGCCACACTACTCCTGATACAAGCCAGGATGCTGTTGGCCTTCTTGGCCACCCGGGCACACTGCTGGTCATGTTCAGCCAGCTCGCTTGTGTTGCATTATTTACATTATTCAGCTGGAAGCGCACACTTGTGCCTATGTAGCAGGATTTTCAGTGACCTCCTCTTTATAAAGCCACTCCAGTGCTGTGGGGTGGGATGGTCATCATGCAAGGCACGTACATTTTGCCCAAAGATGAAGCCGACCCTCATCACATCTTGCACCTTTTAGCCTTCCAATTCTGAGAAGTTCTGGCCTGGAAAGTCCTGGATTATCTCACAGATGCCAATGTTTGGTGTGGCTGTCCCTGCGGCGTGTAAGGGGCACCTCTTGGGACGTCTCCATTTTCAGCACGTGTAAGAGTGTCCTGCTCTACCTCATGCAATGCTGATGTAGCCATATTTCTGAACCTGAATGCTAACTTTCAAACTCCTGTATCTCTAAAAAAATACTTGGCCTGATGCATCCTCGCACCCTTGTGTCTCTGACAGCTGCATCATGCCAGTTACTCATCATCACCTACCAGTAACTGATGCAGTTCCAACCGGTGAACTGCTGAAGTACTTGTTAGCAGGTTTTAAATGCAAGATGCTGTGCTGCTCAATCTCATCTTACTTCTGTTGTTTCAGTTGGAAAGGCCACGTAATTCTTCTTAATTATTTGTGTGCTGATCTTCATTACAGGCAATATGTGCTGCGTTTGTACTGTCAGGCAGTTTCACAACTCTACACCTACTTCTTCTCCATGGCCACTAATGCCTGTATAAAAAAAAGGATTGCTCACAAGACTGATCTTTGAAAAACAATACTAGTGTCCTTTCTTCATCCTGATAACTTATCTTTTAATAATCACTGTTGCAGTCTCCCCTGGTGGCAGCTCTTTCTGTACATATGGGTTCAATCATTTCCACTTTAAGTAATAATTCTATGGGGTACTGTATAACATGATTTCTTTATGTGTAATTGGTTCATTACACATTAGTTCATTAGTTCATCTTAAGAAGTCAGTTAGTAAAAATGTAGTCAGAGAGGGTTTACTCTGGATAAAGTGTAACAGCTTATTCAATTTTCTGTTTGGTCTCCTCATCGCTCATTTCTCTGAATCTTGCTCTAAGCTTCTGTGTAGCCTTGGAGTCCAGCTAACAGCTCTAAGCGGTCCCAGAGATTCCTACCCTCTCCTTTTTTTTTTTTTTTTTTTTTTTTAGCGCATGTGCTATCTTCACTGGTAAAGATTTATTACAGATTTCATAGCTAGAGTTGGTAATAACTGGTTATTTCTTATATTAGTTCTTTCAGTGTTCTAGGACAGAAGCTGCCAGGACACCTGATTTTCCTCCCAGTGAGTGGTCTAAGTTTTGCTGCCTTTTTTTTTTATTTTCTTCTTTTTTTTTTTTTTTTAAGGTCCTTTTCTCATTTACATTGCTAATTTCTCATACTTTGTTACTAAGAACTGATAGTGTTGCTTGGCACTGGGATGCGGGTTACTCTTTATCTTCAGAACATAATGCATTCCTGTTTTCTTTCTGTTTGTGCTCTAAGTATGTTTCATTATTTTGTCTTCAGCTTTCTGTGCCAGCTGTGGCCCAGCTAGGCTTTTGGGCAATATTCCTCTGTATCCGTGCCATCTAACCTTTGGGTTGCAGTTTTCCTTGCTGGCCAGTCCCTTTTATATTCATTATAGATATAATTCTTACTCATGCTATCCTGCGTAAGGTACGCTGTATTGAGGAAGGCCTGTAGACCTTTTTCGTCTTTGGTTGGAAAGTCAGTAATACGCTTCTGGCTTTGAATAATTACATGCTTCCTCTTCACCTGATCATAACTGAGTTTTGAGAAGAGAAATAAATCTTTCTGAAATCCTACACCTTAGTTTTTAGGCTTGCTTTTGTCAGTCCAGCAATTTAAGTTGGCTTATGGTCACTTATTCCAAAACTGTTTATTTTTCTGAAACCAGTGGATCTGCAAGATCATCATTAAGCATTGCTGTATCTTCTTTGTTTTCCAAAGTACTCAGTAAGGAAATCTGTGTT
This sequence comes from Sula dactylatra, assembly GCA_013389905.1. NCBI lineage: Eukaryota > Metazoa > Chordata > Aves > Suliformes > Sulidae > Sula > Sula dactylatra. Next base: position 349,547 of record WEKW01028911.1, on the reverse strand, counting down.
CTGCTTTGACTAGAAATACCAAGCTTTGCTGTTACTGGTAAGTTTTCCTCTGGGAAATTAACTCCTTTATACTCCCACAAATTTTCCCACAAAAACCAGAGATGCTATTCACAGCCAAGTCTGACTTGTAGCTGTACTTCCAAGGTAGCCTTTATAACCATTCTGCCATGGGGTAATCTTCAGGCAGGCAGTATCTTTTTCTTTTTTCTATGCTGTCACCATTTTTTCCATGCTGTTTCCATTCTGGTCTTTGCAGGCACTAACTTACATATGCTATGATGCCGTTTGAACTTAAGTGGTTTTATTTCTTATACTACCTGGACGCATTCCGTCACCTGCCCTTTATTTGTGCAGTGTCAGGCTCCCTGCCCTGCAGCAGGAGTTTCAGCCCCGCCGTGCATCAGCGTACACATTCTTGCATTGTTTTCTTTATAGCCTGGTAGGGGTCCTAGCCAGAACAGCTGCATTTGGTGTACTGGCTCTATCTTCTCCCTTAATTCAGGGTTGGTTTTTTTGTCTCCTTTCCTTTCCTTTCCTTTCCTTTCCTTTCCTTTCCTTTCCTTTCCTTTCCTTTCCTTTCCTTTCCTTTCCTTTCCTTTCCTTTCCTTTCCTTTCCTTCTTTTTTCCATTGCTGAAGACACGTTTGCCATGTTGCTATTCTTCTTTCTACCTATTTCTATCTGTATCTTTGTTTTAGGTGCAGGGACTCTTTCCCACCACCCTGCCTTGTTGCTCTGGCACGAGATGCGTCTCACTAGTCAAGAAACCCCAATCCTAAAAGATTGTTTCCTGTAGGTTAGTGGATTCTGATTCTTGAGAAAGCCTTGTCTATTAGTGCCTCCCTTACCTACATGTCCTGAAATCACAGCGCTGTTGGCTGCAGTGGCTGCTGAATAACGCCATGTCTTCATCTTCCCTCTGCAGGGACTGGCAGATGCTTGGTGAAGATCACCTCAACCTCTTCTTTGAGTCTTTCCCAGCTGGGCACAGTTCCCCTCCCACCACCTCTTTTCCAGCATGAATGGTCTTATGCCTAACGCTTGTTCTGTCTGTTCTCCTCCTCCCACCAGGATCCTCTTCAAGCTTAGATTTGGGCCTTGGCCCTGTCCATGAGGTCGTAGGAGCGGGTCTGTGCTGCTGTAGTGCCTCTCGGCACTCAGCACGCCCCGATGATGGGCTGTCGAGGAAGCCTTTTCCCCTGCTTTTTGAGAGACTGGGATAACAGGGGTTAGTGGCCAGGCTGTGTGGGAAGCAGCCCCGCTGAAGGACTTTTTAGGTAAGCCTTGTCTTTCACAGTTTTCTGCTTTACCCTGAAGTTGCAGATGGTCTTCCATGGAGGCATAAGATCTTCCCTCTTCCGTCCTTCTCACAAAAGTCCACGTGTCCAAATGAATCCACAGCGAAGTGGGAACAGAAAAGGTCCCACTGGGAGCAGAGCTCTTCGGCACAGGCAGCCCTGAGGGATTCACAGGGCTCCTGGAAGCTGTTACAGCATTCCAGAGACTCAGTCGTAGGTTACGCAAACGTCATTAAGAAGTTGAGTTTTGACGCTGCAGTGTATGACATAGCTTTGTTAGGTAGGATAACGGAATTAATTAATTCAGAATTAGCATTACATTCATTTAGGGCATGATAATGAAGTACTAGTGCTTACAAAACATGCTGCTTTATACCACAAAATCTGGTGCCAAGCACTAATTTTTTTTTTGCAATCAGAGCAATGTGGCGCGTTATATCAGCATTTTGTAGTGCCATATCTTAAAAGGCAAATGAGTCCTTGCATTTCAGAAGCAGCTCGACTCGCTAAGCCAGGAAGCTGGTAATCTGTTAGAATGAAAAATGGTAATAAATTGATTTGCGTAATGAAAATGCCTCAAAAATGCTGTTTAAGTACATTTTTTATATGCATATATATATATATATATATATAGGTTTCCTGTAGTTAATTTTTGAAAAAGGAGTGAGACATTAGGAGTTCTGGTGCCTTTAGTTTCAATTTTTAAAATTCAGATGATATTTTTCAATATTCAGCAGAACAGTCTGATTTCTCCCTGGGATCATCAGCTACCAGCTCATTCCCTTCCAGGAATATCTTCTGACCCAAATATAATTTTTTTGTCTTCTATTTTCCGCAACTCAGTTTAAATATAGTGCCTATTTTTCCTCTATGGTGCTTACATTCTTCACAAAGTTTAGCTTTAGCAGTGTAATAGAGTTACAAATTTGCTATATTACTATGGTAAAAATCTAAGTAGGAGTCCATTTTATTTACAAAACACTTCTTGGTGTTAGCTGTTCTACTCTGATAGTTAATTCTTCCTGCCCCAGTGGACGTTATTTTTGTCACTGTTAATTAGCTCCATCGTGGAAGGCAGCTCTTAATTTTATAGCCTGTCTCTCTAGGTATTTGTCATTATAGTAGCCTGGCTTCATCGTATTCAACCCAGGCTCTTCAGCCTCCTGGAGTGTTCATGGACACCGTATAAATAAGGTTAAAGGAAACAAAATTATTGACAGCAGGCTTAGACAAGAGTGGTACACACTTTTGGGGGCCTTTTTAGGGGTTCGTACTAGAACTTGGTTAATTGGGGGCCTGCTTACTTTCTTGTGCACTTTCCCTCTGGAAGTGTTTGTCACTGCATAGACTTACCAACTCAGAAACTAGATTTCAGTGCTGGGTGTCCAGTATAGCCTGTGGTTTCACTTAAACTGTATGATATTTAAGAAGCAGCCAAAATCCACCAAAAGCACTGCAAGGCTTTCCAGTGACTAACGGCTTTTTGCATCAGGCCAAAAACTAGTTGATAGTCACCAGGCTTACACTGTCGTTTCAATGACGTGTAGTTTTGCCCAGCGTGCCAATGCTCAGGTACGTGTTCTGCTGTTCCTTTATAACTGGGTCCAGCGTGGCAGGAGTGGAGAATGTTGTCTTAGAAATCTGCACGATATGGCTTTTAAAAGATTTGCTTGAATACCATCATCACTTTTCTGTAAGAGCAAACTATGGCTGATTACTCTGTTTTGTGTTTTAGCCAGCAAGACCAAAAAACAGGTATTTGTCAGCTACAATCTTCAAAACACAGACAGCAGTTTCACCTTACTCATAGAAAACAGAATCAAAGAAGAAATGATGGCTTTTCCAGAGAAGTTCTGACTTTGCATCATTGTAAAATAACCTGAGTTTTTGTTTTAGAAAAACTGATTGCAATTTTTGCACTGACATTAAGTTAGTATATTTGTTTTGTATTATTTCGATTGAATTTACAGTTGTTATTAAATTAGCTAGACCTAAATACAGTTGGACCTGGATTTTTTCTTTTTTTTTTTTCTTTCTAATTTTTTACCCTTTTAAGTAGGGGATAGGTGAGTAGAGTAGAAAATACACTGCTATGTGAGAACGTTATTGTAAAAGTGCATGCAGCGTCTGGCCTGCATTCCGTACTGGGATCTGCTGGGAAATCAGTTCCAAATGCTATCTGTACAATTAATCTGCTATGTAGTAATAGTATTAAACATAGTATTGCAGATTTTAGTGTTCAAATAATAATAAATAAATCACACCATGTTTTTTGTATTGAAAAGCTTTAGCATAATATGAGCATTACTTTGCTATATCTTCTTAGCCCTTGCTGGTTGTAGTACTGGTGCTAAAGATTGGATTTCCTTCCATCCCTTGGGCACCAAGAACACTGGAAGGGTTTCACAAAGGATTTTCTGTATGTCCCTGAGGGCTATGTAGGAGGAAAAAGCACAGCTTGAATTTTGGAGCAATAGATAAATCTGTCAGGCTGCTAAGAAGAGCATCACGTGTTAATTGAGCATACTCATTAGAAAAATCAGAGCAGTCACTACCACCACTGCGAAGCATCCTGCTCTACATCTCTGGACTTTCAGGTAGGATGGATATCTTTCAAAGGCCGGCCCATGTGCTACTTTGTTCAATGAGAAGGGCAGCTAAAAGTTAACTATACAAAAAAAAAAAAAAAAACCAACCAAAAACCAAAAAAACCCCACCCCAAACCAACCACGGAGCCGATGGCACGGTGAGGGTTTGCGGTTGTCGATACGTGCTGTGCTGTGGCACGCCACCTATTATTCACAGCAATTTGGTGGAATGCCGAGTGTAGCAAAATAATGAGCCAGTCCAGGTTATTTCTTTTGCATTGCAAGTTGAGCTCTGACTCAGATATAAGCTTCTGATACAAACAAAAACTACTAGTGTTGCTGCTAGACAACTGTCCTAACAACCTACAGAAAACTGATGAACTTACCTTGCTGTGGTGTCATAATCAGCAATTAAAACCTGTAACCAAGAGGTTGCTGATGTAGAAGGCACAACCCTGATGAGTCTCTTGTCCGAAGGGGTTTGAACACCCAGCAACTTCGATGTTGCAGGTTTGATGTGGGCACAGAGGGCCCTTCCTTTCCAGGTGGGAAGAGCTGTGGGTCCTTGGCAGTTCAAGATCAGAACAGCAAAAAACAACTGTTGGAGGGTGTTTTCTTTTGAATTTACACCACCCAGGAAACAGTCAGCTGTTCTTCTGTGATTGACTGTAATTCGTTGCAAATCAATGTGTTGATTTAATTAGCCTGATTTACAATCAGCTCATTCTGTTTGTAGAGGAAAGTAGGACTTTGCTGAGGTGTCACTGACATTGCTGCTGGGCTGTTTCAGAAGTCACTGCAAGGGAGCCAGACCAAGGAGAGCAAACTGATGGGACAATGTCATTTTATTCTGTACATTTACATACAAAGTTCTTTTCAGTAGGTACAACAGATGTAACATCATGCAGACATTTAGCTTGTAAGACTGTTCTCAGTACTTGATTTAAGCTTGTGCTATGAGGAAGCACCACCAGACTATTCATGATCAAAACATACAGTAACACGACTCTTTAAAACTTCATCAGAAACTGAGATGGGGAGGGAGGTCTCACCCACTAGACATAACACACCATACTCCTTTCCCAAAACATTTTACACAATACATTTAAAATGAGGTTTGTCATTTTATTTTTCTTAAAAAAAAAAAAGAAACAAACAAAAAAGAATTACAGCAGGGGAGATCATCCCCCCACTTTATAGTGTTGTCTTATGTGCCAGCTACAGGCGCAACTTGACTTGACATTCACAGAGTTTAGTTAATGGCACTTCTGCTTCCAATTTGGTGACCTTTAGTGTTTGGCTCCAGGAAGTGGCAACAGTTAAGTAAAATACTTCCATTAAAGAAAAAAAAAAAAAGCCTGCTCAATGAAACCAAAAAGTAAATCACACAGCCGCCTTTCTGAGTGGCCACAAAACACTTGCAAACAGGCAACTGTCGTTATCCATTTGCAGTGTGTCTGGTAACAAAAATAGTACTGAAACCTTAAAAGGGGACAAAACCCCCAAGATCAAGCATAATGTCACTTTCACATTTTTGTTTAAACTTACAAAGATGGAAGAAAGCCCTTGAATGGTAAACCCAAAGCAAAATCCACTGATGGGCTTAGAGGTTACTAAAGGTTCACAGAAGGCGGCCAAAACAGACAGGACAGCTTTGACCACTTGTGGTGGCCAGAAAAAGCCACCTGAGAAAAGCCTTTCCTGGTGATGGCTGCGGAGGAGCCGCGGCCGAGGAGCCGATGGTGCGGTAGACTGGGACCCCAGCAGAGAGCCCTGTCTTGCCGCAGGACGAGGCTGAGCATGGTAAGCATCTCCATGTTTCCTTCCTGCCCTGCTGCATCACCTGGTACCCGACTCCTCCACGCAAGATATGCTTAGCAAAAACTTTCCAACTCTGTGAGCATGTCTGGAAGAAAATAATAATCACAGAAATGTTCCTCTTTTTAGGAAAAGGAGCAAAACTGGAGCTGCCAAGGCAGAAAATTAGTTTGTGTTTTATTGTCGTGACAGAGGCAGAGGGCCAGACCAACTTGAGAAGTCAGGGCTTCCCACATTGCAGAAGATCAGTACCGACTACCTGGTTTCAGGCAAAAAACCCAAAAAGCAGCAAATCAAGACAATTTCATAAGAATTTTTTAAAAAATAAATTGCTGCATGTTCCTGTCACCTAGTTTGTTTACTATATAAATGTTGATAAGTTTAAACAACCATTCTCTTCCCTGGGCCCGTCTGTCATCAGAGAGCAACCACACCAAAATAGGAAACGATAAAGCGCTGTGGACAACAGCGGTGAGCACACCAGGACCGCTAACAGTGCTGGAAGCAGCCGTTTAATAGGCTTGTGGATGGCCTACAAGAGTCATAACCGTAGCCTGAGCACACACGCGCAGAGACCACTAACGAAGGAGCTGCTGGCCCCACGGCATGATGGATGGCAGGATGCCGCTCTCCGCCTCTGCGCTTGCCCTTGCTGCTCCACTTTCAGGCCCTTTTTTGTTAAGACTTTTTTTTGCTTCTTTGATTTTTTGTGTGAACCCACTCCCCCCCACCACGTGTGTGGTTTGCAACAAGCATCTCATATCGAAGGCAAAAGTTATTGCACAAATTTGGCACGTGAATACTGCGTGAATGGGGAAGGCCTGGGTTTTTTTCCTTGGGTGAACACAGACTGCAGAAGTCTCAGCGCAGAACAAAAAGAGAAGCAGCCGTGCTCAAGCTCGACAATAAAACTTGAGTGTAAGGAAGATCGGGCTCTCGCTGTCACAGCAAGTCTAGCAAAGGTGAAAAAAACCAGCAGTGTAACTTTGGGCAAAACTACCATCAACTGGTCCAGTGTTTCTTACCAGGCTCAAGAAGAACCTGAATATCCACATCCTCTGTACAAAAATTAGCAGCTTTAGGACAACATTGTTACTCTGAACAGAACAATCTCTGTCGCTTCTGCAGGTCTACCTGTCCCCTTGTACTTGTCAGCATCTGAGGCTGTGCTACTTACTGCATCGCCCGCTGGGGAGCATGTGTCTCTGATTTACTGGGGCCTGTAAGAGGACATCGGCAGCCTAATGGAGGATGGAAATTGTTAGTTACAGTAGTTAATCGACAATATATACAGCAAAGGAGGAAGGGGGAGGGAAGGTAGAGGAGGAAAGTGCAAACGAGCGCTTTCCATGCGTACGAACGCAAGATGTACATCAAACAAAGTGGCAATCATATGGACACTCAGTACAACATCAACATCCTGCTGCTCTGTTTGTTTGAATGTCTGCACTACCGAGAAATCACAAATGGATGGCTTGAGTGAGAAAGGAGAAGAGGGAGGGAGAGCAGGGAGGTTAACTACAATGCAAGAAAGCTGTTTGTTTACAAAGTCCTTGCATTGAACTAGATCCTCACGATATTCACACAGTGAGAACCAGAAGCTGATGGCCAAAGGAAATAGTTGGTTTGGGGGCTGGAGGAGAGAAGTCAAGTGGCCCCTATCAAAGTGCCATCTGCACAGTATGAGACAAACTGGATGTTCACTTTGCTTAGCCTAGGGTAGGATCAATCCGATTTAAGTAAACTTTTTTTTTTCCTGAATATAAATCCAGGGGAAAACGGGGAAAGGGACAAGTCTGGGCGAATTCACTGTATATTCTTGGGTCAGAACCAGAAAACATCTCTAAAAGCCCCAAGATGGCCAACAGCAGCCCATAAGTCACTATTCACAGGCTATCAATTCATTCCCTTCCGACAGTCACTTAAGCATTTTGTCCACTTAAATTGAAAACAAAAACCCTGGTTCTAAAAACAGGTAAGGCAATGCCAGGACACTCATCTCCCAGGAGCGGGAATCTCAGCTGCGCTGCCTTCTGGAATAAAAGTACAGATTGTAGCCCATGTTCCATATTTTTTGCCCCTGCTGGTCTATGCTCCTCTCCTGGAGCAGTCAGTCAGAGATTCTGGACATCCTGGTAATTAAAGCCATTCTTGGCAAAACTAATTTTTGCGTCATTGGTCAAATCATTTACAACATCTACATTATTATTAATGACCAGCAGGAACCGTCTAAAATAGGTTAGGGGACTCTTAAAATGCAGAAGGCTGATTCTCATTGAAAAATCAGCTTGTTTGCATATGATTTTCTTCACTGCATTCAGTGAAAAAAAAAAGTACTAATTCAGAAAGTAACTTTTAAGTGCACATGGGCTATAAAAAGAAACATAAGCTGCCTAAAATGCAGTCAGAGTCACAACAGGTTGTTTTGGTTTGGTGTTTTTTTTTTTTTTTTTTTTTTTTTTTTTTGTGTATGCAAACACAGCAGGCAACCTGGGCGCTTGGACTTTCTAGACAGAAGAATGTTGCACAAGTCTAAATTTCAGTCAATTCAACTTTGCAATGGATCCCTTTTTCCTTTAAAGAAACACAAAAACAAAACAGAAAACACCCCCACCCCCCATGGTTTCTTTCTTGGAATGGCTGCACCTCTTATAATCAGATGGCTTCGTTTTTGTGATCTATGAAAGGAAAAGGAAATAAAGTGCTTCTTGAGAAAAAAATCAAAATAAATATACTTATTTAATGGCAGGAAAAAAAGAGTTCTGAAGGGCTACCTCCAGCCAGGTCTTTTCTCAGATGAGTCTTTTTCCCCCATAACTTTTTCAAGAGCAATCTGCACAACAGTTGAAGATGCCAAAAGTTGCTTTAGCAGCAGAGTTGAATTCCCCCAAGTCTGTGTCTGCTCCATCACTGGTTTGTAAAATCTGTGCAAAACACCTTTGCCCAAAGTGCTGCTCCTCCTGCACAAAAGCATCAAATAAAATACAAAAGAAAGAGAAGAAGAGAAAAAAAAAAACCCAACCAAAAAAAAAAGAAGGAAAAAAAAATCCACCCAGTTACATCGACTTCATCCCGTTGGCAGTGGTGTTCTCCGAGATCCCGTCACTCACAGCTGCTGAGTCGTGGAGGCCAGAGTAATCCTTGAGTTCAGAGTTTGTCAGGAGCAGGGGCTGCTCCCCCTTCTTGTGTGGCAGGAGGGGCTGCCGGGTGTAATGTTCCCCATCTGGGATGTTCTCGGGCAGGTTCTGGTTCTTGCTCTCCGGCAGCAGCAGGATGCAGATGATGCAGATGAGTGTACAGCAGGCGAAGATGACGTGGTGGAGGAAGTAGCCTTTCTGGTTGTGGAGCTCCATGATGGGGGCAGTCAGGCGGCCGAAGCCCGCACTGGCCAGGACCAGTCCCAGCCCGCCTCCCCTGCAAACACAGCAGAGGTGAGAGCCCGGCCCCGCAGCCCGCTCCTGCCAGCGCAGCCCCATCAGCACTGGGGAGGGGAGCCCACAGCCCTGACGGGTGCCCCAGACTACACCCCTGTCTGGCATGCACCTGGGCATCCGAAATCTCTAAGGCAAGCCTGGTTTGCTCACAGCTTTCATACTGCACAGTTACTCCAGTAGGGAGTTGCTTTGCTGTTGTAGATCATTGCTGCCTATTTGCCTCAGTGTGGGGAAATAACCATACTCCCTTAAGTAAGTTTTCATACCCATATAACTGCCCCTACATAAGGAGAAGAGAAGCTTTATCATGTGAGTGTATAGACAGCCCATTTCCAAGTATTTCCATATTCAGTGAGGGAAAACCAGATATTGCTTAGCATGCCAGCCTTCTCCAGCTTAGACAAGATGCACCAAGAAGCAGTAGGTGCAGAAGTCAATTTTGGCTGCCTCTAAAATATCTGGCATTAATCAGCAGCCGAGGCAGGAGATTAGACTTCACAGGCCACTGCTTCGATTTGTTATACCAAACACTGAGTGCTGAAATATTTTCTCTATAAAAAACATGTTGTGGCTAGAAACCTCTCAACACACTGATGTTGTAATAAAATGCCTAATTTTCAGAAAAAAAGATAACGTAGCTAATGGTCAGAATAGGAGAACAAGAGTTTGGGATTGATTTCCCAGACTTCCTCTTAACTCGCTGTACAAGTTGAGGTAGGTTCCTCACTTTACTCTTTCTTGTTCTTCTTGTGTATTCTTGCATCACAGAAAGGTTACGAAAAAATTAATATTGGTGAAATGCTTAAATCATAAATAGGTAACTTTATAAAATATTCTTTATGGCAGAAATGCTTATTTATTAAATGCAGTGTGCTTGTGTGTTGAGGTCATACATGCATGCACACCAAAAAACAGTGAAAACACGTTAAAGCTTAAAAGAAAAAAAAGGTGTGAAAACATGGTCCCCCGCAGCATCCTTCTCTCTAAATTGCAGAGATACAGATTTGATGGGTGGACTGTTCGGTGGATAAGGAATTGGTTGGATGGTTGCATCCAGAGGGGAGTGGTTAATGGCTCAATGTCCAAATGGAGACCGGTGACAAGTGGTGTCCCTCAGGGGTCCAGACTGGGACCAGTGCTGTTTAATATTTTCATCAACGACATAGTGGGATCGAGTGCACCCTCAGCAAGTTTGCAGATGACACCAAGCTCAGCGGTGCAGCTGACACGCCAGAAGGACGGGATGTCATCCAAAGAGACCTGGACAAGCTGGAGAGGTGGGCCTGTGAGAACCTCATGAGGTTCAACAAGGCCAAGTGCAAGGTCCTGCACCTGGGTCGGGGCAACCCCCGATATCAACACAGGCTGGGGGATGAAGGGATTGAGAGCAGCCCTGCGGAGAAGGACTTGGGGGTACTGGTGGATGAAAAGCTGGACATGAGCCAACAATGTGCCCTCGCAGCCCAGAAGGCCAACAATATCCTGGGCTGCATCAAAAGCAGTGTGGCCAGCAGGTCGAGGCAGGTGATTCTGACCCTCTGCTCCGCTCTGGTGAGACCCCACCTGGAGTGCTGCGTCCTGCTCTGGAGTCCTCAGCACAGGAAGGACATGGACCTGTTGGAGCAGGTCCAGAGGAGGGCCACAAAGATGACCCAAGGGCTGGAGCACCTCTCCTATGAGGACAGGCTGAGAGAGTTGGGGTTGTTCAGCCTGGAGGAGAGAAGGCTGCGGGGAGACCTTATTGCGGCCTTTCAGTACTTAAAGGGGGACTACAGGAAAGATGGGGGCAACCTCTTTAGCAAGGCCTGTTGTGACAGGACAAGGGGTGGTGGTTTTAAACTAAAGGAGGGTAGATTTAGACTGGATTTAAGAAAGAAATTTTTTACACTGAGGGTGGTGAAGTGCTGGAACAGGTTGCCCAGAGAGGTAGTGGAGGCCCCATCCCTACATTCAAGGTCAGGTTGGATGGGGCTCTGAGCAACCTGATCTGGTTGGGGATGTCCCTGCTCACTGCAGGGGGGTTGGACTAGATGGCCTTCCAACCCAAAGCATTCTATCATTTTATGATTCTGTGAAAATAACCTGATATTCCTCTAGTCACAAGCATGGAAGTTGCTTGTGCAAACCAAATTCAGTGCTCTCTCCTGATGCTCGGCTGTGAAAGCAACCCCTTTTGCAACTCCTTGCATTGCTTATCAACGTCTCCCCAGGTCCTGGAGCTGGCAGGCCTGGTGCGCCTCTGGCCACATGCACATGTCCACCTTGTTTTGAGGCACAGCTGCGCTCCCAGGGCCTGTCCCTGCTGGGCCACCCTGCAATAAAGCAGCGCCACAGGCCTTTCTCTGGGGCAGACCATTCCCTCCGCCTGTCATGGCACGACTGAGGTCTCCGGCCAGCGGAGAATCAACGTGAAGTGACTCGTTTTAGCAAAATATCTGAAAGCAGCAGCTTGTCCTTAATTTTCCAAAGACCCTGCTGCCTGCAGAGGGTTATCTCATGGGCCTCTATTCCCAAACCCTCTGGTGATCAGACAGGCTCAGGTGCTTCAATTCCTGGCCCAATGGCAGAGATGTAATTATTAACGAGAACCGGATCTTGCAGAAGGCAACTGCAGAAGGCATATGAACTGCTTTACATCAACCACTTGGGAAAAAAACCTTTCATCTACTATTCAGCATACTAGAAATCACAGCACTATAAACCTACAAATACCAAATTCACTCAGCCAACCACCGTGTTAAACCTAATCTTCGCCCAATCCTTTCCAAAATCCACTGCTGCTTACGTGGCAGCTAAAGGGCAGTAAGCACAGGTTTCAAAAGATGCTCTTGGGACACTGACTCTTGGGAAAATTCACGTATGTACCTTCTAATTCTCCAGACTCGGCAGAGCATCTTTCACAGACAACAATGATTTCCCCAAATACTGCAAAAGCCCTTATTAAAAACTTGCCAGCTTTCCGATGGCAATTTAGAAACCCAGCTGAATGAGACCATTGTGCAACTGGCCTCCCTGCAACTTCATTAATACACTCACACGAGTAATCGACACAACCAGCCCCGAATACATGGCAAATCACTCTCCAAGCTGGCTCTGGAGCAACAAAAGCCCAGCTCATTTACATCAGTGTTTGGTACAGCTAAATTGTATCTCAACCCCCGAGAAGGACCTGAGGTGAGTTTTAAAAGCCGCTGTAGAAGGACATCAAGCACGCTGAAAGGAAACAGGAAAAGGCAACAACAAAGACAGCTCTGTCATCACGGGTCAAGTGGCTTCAGATTTGGAGGGGGGGAAAAAAAGTTTTTTCCATATGACGCCAGTAATTAGAGCAGGCGTTACTTTATCCAGCGCCATCAAAATCTAGCAGAAGAAGGCTTGAAAATATATTTTCCTATGCATCCTACAAGATTTTTTTAAATGTTTGACTATACTGCAAATATGAAAATGGAGAAAAAAAAAAAGAAATCTGAAAATACTGTCAGGAATTTTTTGTTGTTCACGTGCACAATAGGAAAATGGGTACAGGGCAAGAAAGGCATCACCCTCATAATTCACACTGGTTTTGCAGGCGTCATGGGGCAGCAGGTGGAAACCAAAAACATTCAGGTGTTTTGGGGCACCACTCCTCCTCAGTATGAGGTCTCCCATGGCATGGGGTCAGAGTCTGCACTTCACACGTGCACCCACGGTGAGCCACAGCTTCTCCCCTCGCACCTCTGCCTGGCAGCGGCTGCTGTGGGGGGTTTTTCCATGGCCTGGCCTCACGGGTGATCAGAGCTGCTTCCCCGACCCCTGCTCACCCAGCGGCAGCAAGGCAGGATGGTTTGCATGAGGCTTATGGTCCTGACGTGTGCAAACCGCTAAGGGACCTCAGTCCAAAATTTTGTCCTCAGAAGGGGCCTCCCAGTTCACGGGGGAGAATTTCCTCACTCTCTACTGCAGTGTTTTTTCAGACACCAGCAAAACATCCTTGCTGATGTTCTTTGCTCGAACCAGGCTAAACTTAAGAAGGGGGGCTTGCCCTTCTCAGCACTGCTCAGGGGAGCAGAGAAATGTTAATCCTATCTTCGGATGGCCATTTGTCTATCGAGCAAATGGACTGACACGCGGCATGGCTCAGGGTATAAAAGAGCCAGAGAGCTACCCAGGCTGGAGGAGGCTTTGGGAGAGCCCCTACTCCAGCCTCCTGCACAAAGTGAGGCCACACTGAATTCAGACCAGGTTTTTAGGGCTTTGTCCAGTCAGCTCAGCTACTTCTTAAAGTCAGTCCCTGAAAACCTCCACATTTTTTTCCTGCTTTTTGTGTACATAAGCCATCCTGTTGTGCACTCAGTCCTAGGCCAGAGCTTCATTAACACACCAGGATGTCCTTGGCCTTGTGGGGCAAGGTACCACCTTTGAAAAGCTGGCCTGGTTCAGTTCCCAGTAAATAGCATTGTACCCCACTGGAAATTTGGCTTGAGACAGCTATTGATGGGTAAAGCATTTAATTTGGCCATCGCTGCCCACTCTTCATTTCTTTGGCTGGGTAGGTGCAGAAGCAGGACACAGAGAGAAAAAATCAGATCTCTCTCCCAATTGGTAGTAACTGACCATGCAGCAGATGGGGTGAGGACCCACCATGCTTTCCTCAGCCTATTCCTATATAGTAGCCACGCAGGCTGCAGTGGTGCTCCCATCAAGATTATTAGAGATGGATTATTGGCACCACTTAGTGCTTGAATTCAGCATTTGGAAGGAGCTCCATACTGAAGCCCTGGTACAAGGAATGGGAGCTCCTGGTGAAGCCCTCCTACCTAGCACCAGGAGATCGAGGTGCAGTGCAAGGGTACGAAGGACCTCTCTGTGCCACGTGACAGTGTGGGGCCTTTGTGCTTCTGGAGCAGGCAGCACCTCTTGGCGACGAAGATGGCTGTTTTCCTCCTACACTGCTGTAACCGTTCATCTCAACACCACAGCCGTAGAGCTGGATGGGTGCTATGGCTTCTCTTATCACGCCACCACTTCCCTGTTAACAGCAGTGCCATTTTCCTCCCTCAGGGATGGGGGATTACAGGTAAAGGATTTGAGCAGGGAAACCCCAGAGATGGCCCCAGTGCTCTCTCTTCCTCCCTTTTCCTTAAGGTTCCTCAAGGTTCAACCACAAGCATACTAAGATGGTCTGAAACACTAACAGGCATCCCGGGCAGTATTTTGGAGAACAGGTTATAAGGGAGCAGCCAGATGTCACCAAAACGCAAGACACAAGGCAGCTTAACCACACCTCTGCCTGAGACAGGTTTATGCACCTCCTAATTACAGCCCTGAGTGGATCTTATACAAGCTTCAAAGTAGTAGGACCGCAAAGCACTGCTGAGTGTCATCATCCCTATTAATAAATGGGGACCCTGAGGCATATCCAGCTTTTGTCACTTGCCTGGTGTCACCCAGCAGAGGCAGGGGAAGCAGAATTTTGGCTCCCAGCCAGGATTTTGTCCCCTTCCCTGTAGCAACATAAGTGATTTAAGGAAAAAAGCTTGCTAAGTTCACACAGTGCATCTGACCCTACTCGGCAGATTCTCTTCTGGTTGACGTGGCCAATTCCTTATCTATGTGTCTTTCAAACAGAGACAAGGAGAAAATTAAAGAGGCATAAAACCACCAGACTGACTGTCACGCACATAAGTAAACAGCTGTTAGTGTTTCAGGCTGCTGTATAATCTCCTCACCACTCACACTGACTTCCCCTGTGGAAATAACATTATCTGTAAAATACATTCACAAAGTCAGATAGCTTGGAAGAAAAGGCCATGGATCAAGGAGGCTCTGGCTACTCAGCTGACAGTTTTGCTTTAATACTTTTGCAAAGTTATTGAAAAGGCATATAATTTGGAGAAAAAAAAGAGTACCCTCTTCCCTCCAACCTCTCTCCCTCCCACCCATATGACCTACATTACTGGGAAATACAATAGAGTCAGGGCAGACTCCTGAATTGCTGTGGCATTGCTGAAAGCATAATCCAGAACACAAAAGCGCAACTTTTGCGCTGTGAAAGGTAACAGTGAATACATAAACCGGTACAAAAACCTGACAACACAAAGACATTTTATGGGAAGCTCTCCAGCGAAGATCATCTGCCTGATTTCTGCTATTGCCCAGGATGAAAGTGCTCCTCTTTAGAAAAACTTTGAGCCTCTGCTAAGAAAGATCTGGGTGCAATGAGAAAGATGTCTTTGTCTGCAATAAAGGCAGACCACTCACACTGGTGCTGCTGCAGGAGAGGCAGACTTGCAGAGCACCTATACGCACCAAAAGCGTTTAACACTGCATGTTGCAACACCTCGTTTCCACCGAAGCACCCCTATAGCTGGCCTGATTAACCCGCCCTATGGAGGCAGGGATTGCCTGCACCTATGGTCCTCTGCACACTCATGGAATTTGTCTTCTAATATCAAGCCATAGACTCACATGGTCACTGCTTGTACAAATGCAGCAGAGTAAGTGAAGCAATAACACGGTTCAACCGCACGATCTGGTTCAACTGAGTATTTAAGACCATACCAAGCTGCAACTGCATGCAATTCATATGATGCCTGGCCTGCTGATAATCACCACGATAGGACACAAGGTGGAGCCGTTGGAAACAAAGCCTCTCTGTCTATAGACAGGCATTTACTTAGGCAGACTGACTGTAGCAACATTAAATTAAAGAGCGGCCCAAAAATTGCTGCAATGTCTCCAGTTACGGGGGATTTCTCCTCCCATATAATGTGTTCAGTTGCTCAGCCAGTTATCAATTAAACAAGGATAATTTCGTCCCCATCATTTGAAGAGAGAGGCTCCAATGTCTTACCTGATTACTGTGGGTGTGATTTCAGCACAGAAGAACACGCTGAGGCTTCCAACGGCATGCGAAGAAAACATACCCACGATGGAAAACGCAGTAGAGAACTTGTCTTTGACGCTGTCACTCATACCTGTCAAGACAAGCGTGTTCATAAAAGGTGAGAATGAGGCCAAACTTCCAGGAAGAAAACAAGAACACAGGTTTATGTTACTCATTCTCCCTTGACAAGAATTTGAGTCATTTTTGTAATACCAATTTAAAACTGGTATTTATAAAATCCATTCCCCAAGCACCCGAGACACAAACATACGTGAAAAAAATCATAACGTCATGCCAAAAATGGCAGCAATCTCTGAATTATTTATGCCCAGCCACCACAAAAAGGTAAAACCCAAGAAAAAAACACATATTTAGGCAGTCTTTTAGGCACCAGCCACTTCCCTCCCACGTTTGACAGACAAGCGGAGGCAGGCAGCGTTCATCAAGCTGCCAAACATCTGGTACAACTCAGTGGCTTAGGCACTGGAGAGGCTCACAGGATGAGAGGGGAAAGAAGTAAAAGTGCTACCATCTCCGTGCTAAACCCTGCACGTGATCAGTCTGCAAACTCTTGTAACCCCCGGCTTGACAGCCTTCGCCTGACAACTCTGAGCGAGAAAAGCCTATGTCAAGGACAGTGAAGCACTCCCCTAAGTCACCGTGTCCAGCAAGGCTGTTTGCTCAATCATTTCACAGCTGGATGGCAGCAAGGTTTCTGGGAGCAAACAGTGTCTATCAAGCATGGGGAGAAACCCCAGTAAATCTAAACAAAGCTAAAGGAAACCGTCTCCTGGCCACGATGACAATACATCCCTCACTTGATCCCCGCCTGCCACCTTCTGTGGGCAGGGACAGGATATCTGATTCAGGGCTGTTCAAGCTCACGTGGTCCATCCTGGCCAGCAAGGAGGCCACATTGTTTGCAGAGACTGTTGCGCCATATGAGGTGAACACATGGTGCCTAACAGTAGCGCTGGGGAAAGGACTGAAGCTTTGCAGTCAATGTCTCTCCAGCCTAATCCCAAGACCTGCCCAGAGATAGGGCTGCTCATCAGCATGCAGTCCCAAGCAGGTGCACTTTCTCAGTTGGATCCAACAAGAAGTAACACCTGCTTTTGTTCTTGCTGAATATATCAGCTCTCAGGAGAGCAAAAGGTATTCATGAGCTCTTAGGTTACAACTTCCAAAACATGCTACAGCCTGCTCAGGGTTAAGCCCTTTCTGCAATGCACCCCAAGTCTGGGGGAGGGAGCAAATATTGCCAGCAGATAAGGATGTGAGCGTGGCACCTTGCAAACTACAGGTCTCTGAGGCTCCCTGGCAACATTTGCGTAGGGGGTAAGGCTGCACCACTGACCCCACAGGGAGTTGTGACTGCTCAGCAGAACAAACCTTGGAAAAACTGGGCAAGGACAGGTCTGTCAAGAAGGGTAAATTTTGTTCCCCTGTAGCCTGTCACGGCATTGCTATTACAGTACTTCAGGCTGGGATAAGGGGCCCAGGAAAGTATTTTCTAAGGTGTCTAAGTCCCCTTATGAGAAGGGACTTTGGCATCTCAGATCTTTCTAGAAAAGGCCAAACTGGGAATGTTGCTTCTGAGAAAGAGACTTCCTGAGAAAGCCTTGCTTCATATCTAAGAATAAACCTTGGGGGACCTCTGGACCTTCTCTTGATATACGGAGGCAAGTCAGACTATGTGGAGGGGATGATACACCAAGAGACTGCATATAACAGGCCTGCCTACGAGCGGGGTCCCAAGGCACTGTGTAGAAGTGAGCTTTCCCTCTGCATCCCTCTGCTATGGCAGCTCTGCTCTGGGTGCTTTGGCTCTGGTCCTTTGGATCTGCCAGCTCCTGGGGGAGCATGATGCAGACTCGTCTGTAAACCATACCTGAGTCTGGAAGTTGACTGTATTTTCCGATCACTGGATCCAAGACCACAGAAGTTAGAGTAAGATAAAAAATAAGAGAGAAAGGGAGAGAAAACATACTGTTGTTACATATTTATTTATCCAAAGGAAAAGAAAAAAAATGGTAAATCCCACATGCCACCCTAGCCCCCCATACAATTCTTCTTTCCCATGCCATGACTTCTTCCCGTGGCCACTAGATAGGACATGCTGTTTTTCCAGGCCCCTTTCAGCTGGAGGACAGCATGCTAATGAGAGTGATAACAAATGCAGCAGTAAAGCATTTATAAGAGCCCCAGAATTACCACTGGAATTAACACAAAGGCCTCTTTGTCGTTAACGAAGGGGGAGAAGAGAAACTGCCCTTGTGCTGCAGCCCCGAGGGAATGGCCAACAGAGGCTTTAGTTAGAGAGCAAAACCCTGGGCATCAACACTATCACACTGGTGGGAGACTTATTCCTCGCCCAAACCCTGAGCTGGTGGTCCATGTGTCATGTTAGCCACCAGCTGCCATGCGTCCTAACTGCAGTGGAGCACACGGCAGTACTGGGCAGCAAGGGGAAGGGCAGAGGCACGAGCCGGGCACAGCTTTGCTGGTGATCTCCCACCAGGCTCCTGTGACATCCCAGGCAACGCCCTGGGATCCAGAGGAAAGGCGAAACATGGCAAGCCTCAAGGACTGCCACGGGTTTGCTGCTGATGGAGAATAACCCTCTCCCTCTCTCACCCTTCTTCTCAAATTCTGATTTCATTTGCTAATTACACCCAAATTATGCTAAGCTAAAACACGCAGGAGGCTGTAACAGGATTCATTATCAGTGGGGTCACTGCTTCTCTCTAAACACTGTCTAGCTCTTCTGAGGAAGAAGTGGGGCATGATCTAGAGTGGGGGGAGATGAGCTGCTCTGAAGTTCAAGGCTGCCTTTCCCTCCTCTTCTCACAAAGAAAGTGGTGAGGGCAGAGTGGGGAAGGCTGACGAGTGCACAGCTTTAAGAGAAGTCTGGGTGCTAGAACACACCTAGAGCCCACGGCTGCTCTTACTTTTGCTCACAAAACCACCTAAACCTGTTACAGAAAAGGTTGTAATGATTCCTACAGTGTGTTCCTCCCCACCTCTCTCACCCCATTTTTTGTTGCTGAAAAACTGCAACCTGATTTTCATGGCTTTAGAGCAGACTGATGGGTCTGGCACGCTTTTTCTCCACTGAGCAATCGCATGTTTATTACCTCAGCCGCCCCAACAAACATCTGACATCCTTAAAAAAAAAAAAAATTAGACAAATCTAGCGTAGAGGGACCCTGATGGACACCACCACAAGAACGCAGAGTTTCAGGAGGTCGCACACACACACACAATGTGCATCTGCATGTGAGCGGTCACAGGCCGTCAACTGGCTGGGAATGAGGTGAGGCCCAGGGGCTTCTCCGACTCTCAGCTGGGACTGCTGGCCATGGTAAATGTGTGCTCAAAAGGGAATGTGAACATCTGTGCCAAGCTGGGAGCAAACACATATGATTTTGGAGTTTCATCCATGTCATGAAAGAAGGTCCCTGTTTCCCTCCTACATTCCCATAAATAGCGTGTTCGCTAAAGGTTAACTTAATAAATGCTTTCAGGAAACACGGTATGTAAATATGGACAATTCTTGCTGGCTTCAGGCTGCCTTCAGCATGTGGGAATGTGAAATCTTTCCATCCTCAATGCAAAAAACTCTTTGTCATTAAAGCCCTTAATTATTTCTAAACTTAGAAACGAAAAAGAGCAACAACCAATGTTCTGGTGTTTGTCTCGTATCCAGTTTGTCCAAAGCATGTCTCAACCCACTTCCCCCTTCCCTGGGCTGAAGTTTCATGCGACAGAGGTCTAATGGTTGGCAACACACATCCCACGTTCCCTCTGCTTCAACACCTCTCTGATCCATTAAGTTCAACTTCCTCAACCAACAGAAAATTAAGACAAGGAAATAAAATAAAAAAGGTAAGGGAGTATTTCTGTAGCAGTTTTAATAGCTGAAGCAGCTCAAAAGGGCCAGAGAAGGGTCACTGCCTGCAAAGGGGGAGGTGGGACACTCTTGCTTTTGGCAGGAACAACCCATTTGAAAAGCCGTGCCACCTCACAAAATCGTATGTATACATTCACATGGACTATACATACACACCATGTTAAAAGTCAGGTCTTTCAGTTGCATATTTCCATGCTACCTGTATATTACTTGCACGTAGCGAGACGCCTAGAGCAGGCGGAGGACATACACCTACTGCTTTAACTTCTGTTTGGTTTAGAGGCCATTTAAGTAGCAGTCTCAAGTGGGAAAGTTTTCCTTTCCCAGTTCCTACCCAGCTCTTTCCTCAGAGGCTACTTCACTGAAATAAAATTAAAAGTGTTTTTTGTTTGTTTGTTTGTTAAGTGACAGTCCTAGAAGCAGCACTAATGCTCATGGGGACTCATCCAAAACTCAATGCCCTTTGTAATGAATCTAAGACAAGTGTTTGGGGAATCCTTCAAAGACAGCTTCTTAAGCTAAGCAGGTGTACGGCATGTCAAAACTGAGAAAGGCAAAGGAAATGCTAATATTTCCTGGTCCCTTATTTGCATGTCAGACTCATGTGGTCCTGAAAAGCTTTCGGCTCCAACTTACAGTTGAGAAGGCCCAGCTGCAGAAGTGATGCCAGGGCTGTAAGGATCATGAAAAGCAGGAGTCCTCCTCTCCTCCCCAGAAACCCGACCACTGGGCACATGGCCAGGCAGGATGCCAGCGCAATCCCAGCCATGGTGTAGTAGTCCGCATAGAAGTTGTGGGTGATCGCCATCTTCGCTTCGTGCCCCATCATGCTTTTTGCAAAACAGTGGTGTATGCCATAACCAGTCAGCCTAGGGGAAACAGGAGAGGGCGAGACATCATTGCTGAGAGGGCAGCCACACACTGCAACAGAATTCAATGTAGGAACATGTTAATGCAGGAAGAATTTCTTCCGCTGCAGGAATACAACACCTAGTACAAAAAGACTCATCCCAGACTTCTAGGTGCTACTGAAAAAATAAGCAATGATCAAAAGAAGCAAAACAAAATCCTCTATTCAACCAGACGTTTGCAATCTACTAGCTTTATTCATATAGCTGTTGCTTGTGGTACGATTAGGGTACAAGCAACTTTGTAAGGACACCTAGTGCATGACTGGTTTTCCCAGTGTATTTGAGAACTCCCCTGTCTCAAGAAGGGCATCTCTCCGTTCCTTGTGCATCTGCTGACAGCCACAGAGCCAGCGCCGCTGCGATGAAGCAGCCTGTGTGCTTGGACAGCAAAACACCGCGCAATACAGATGTGTCTTCCAGGAAGACCCCCCCTGCTGTGGCATTTGGTTGTACTAAAGATTGCATCTCACTTCCTGAGCTAGCCTGTTACAGCTGCAAACCGCTTAGAAACAAGTATTTGAAGTCACACATGTTGCAGTTGTTATTACAATTATGAAACAAGAAGCCATAATTCAATCTATACATTTACACCGCTCTTCATAGCAATGTCTCTCCCCTTCTTTTAGAAGTTTCTTTGTGAGGGTGGTAATCAACACCTTGCCACTCCATTTCACTCCTCTTTCTCCTGTCCCCTTCTGCTCCCCCTTGCCCCCCCCCCCAAAAAAAAAAAAAAAAAAAAAAGGAAAGGGAAAGGGGAAGGAAGAGCAGGGGGCTGTAGGTGCAGAAGTCAGATGAGAAGCCCCAGCATCACCCCTGACATGGTGCAAAACTGCAGCAGAGCTGCTATGGGAGGTCAATGATCCCAAATGCCCCCACCGCAGCACAAATACCCCTGCTGGGAAGGGCCTCCTGTCCCTGGCATTTAGACCAGACAAACTTCATGTCACAAATTAATTGTACCTGACAGAGTGGCAGGCACAGATCCAGGTTTCCAAAAAATGAATGGCAGGTACATTATACTGACAGACCTCTATCCTCCTGAAGGCTGGGAATTTGAAGCTCTGTCAGTGTAAACTCGATATTAATGTAAGCATAGAAACAGTCGGGGAAATATGCAATCGCTGAGTGCATGACAGCCCAGGGCCTGGGGAATTTCTCATGTGATCTTGTGAATCAATGCTATAGTTCAAAAATACACCCCAATACCAAACACCTTTCCCCTGATTAAAACCTAGCACAAGTACTTGCTGTTACACAAGAATGTAATTTGTTTTGGATATCTAGATTATAACTGACTCCTCCCATAAGAGAAATATTAATCAGCAAAACAATATTAATAAGAGGGCAGAGTTAACTAGTGTGTATCTTCTCTCTTTCTTTTCTGTGCATGCAAACACACTTGCTGAAGTTGTTATTTAGGCCATGACCTATAAACTAAATTAATGTATCATTTGGACTTTACTTTCCAGCCTGCTCCCCCAGGAATTACTGTATTATCTTAACTTGCTGAGGGGCTCAGAACAGTTGCTTTTAAAACTAAATACATTTATCTCCCTCGATGTCTTATCATTCCCTGCAAAAGGTTTCTTCTCCATGTTCCACACTACTAAAATTTAGCACAGCCTCATCTAACAGGAATAACAGAATTAAAATTACATATTTTTTTTCCACCCCCGAAAAACAAACATGAAATCTATTTCCTCAAACACACATCTGCTTCACACTCTACTTGGACGGCAAACAGCCTCCATGTGCTATTGCCAGAAGTTATTCTTTGGGCTGCCTAGTTCTGGTTTAGGGACTTTCCAAATGTGTGTAATAAAAAAGGGCGAAGGAGAAGGGGAGAATTCTCCACATAAACATTTTTCACAAATACAGTTAACACTGGCTATTAAATCTACTGGCTCAGCCCAAGAGGAAAACGCTGTTCTAGAACAGAGGGAGGCACCCATTGGTAGGTGGGAGAGAGACACAAAAACCATAAAACCAGAGCTGGTTCTGCAACCGATAACACTGGAGACCGACCCCTGAAGACTGTGTGCCTCTGGGTGACTATCTGCCCAGCACAGGGGCTGTCCTCTCTGGGTTATTACTGATCCATGAGCCTGTTAACAGGAGTGAAGGCTGCAGACTAGGGCCCTGAGGTGATGATGAAAAAGCCACAAGACAGCTACGTACTTCTAAACAGAGCAGAGGATGGGAGATTTCCAGTTTTCTCCCCACCTCCCATTTGAAAAAAAAATCATGAAAGGAACTCAAATGGGCATTTTATAAGATCAAAACATTAGAAAATCCACTGCTGCTGCCCTCCCAGAAGTTGGGTTTGGTAAGAAGCTAAATTTGCAGCTCATCTATTTCCTCTTTACAAGGTGCTCAGTTCTGGACAGAAGGTCTCAGAGCCTGTAACCTGCAAAACCTTCAGGCAGATGCCTGGTTTTGCCCATGTAAGCGTGTCCAAGACGGAGCCTTGGGACGCAGACATCACATTGCTCTGTGCGAGACCGCACAATTCTCCCTGCATGCCCTGTACACGATTTGGGAGTGCAGAAGCACTTTGCAATCTGTTTTTGAAGACCGATCAAGGACAGCTGTTATACAAGGGGGCAGGTTTGTATTTACTAGCAAGCAACATCTTCCTCTGCAACACAGGTATATCAGATGTAAACAACTGGAACTTGCGCTCCTGTGACATTAATGATTTCAGAAATCCCACCCAGGATGCCAGCAGCAGATGTCTGCGTGCATGAGCATGTACCAGCACGTGGTCATGCGAGACCACTGGCAACAGCAATGCACTTGCAGCACGACACCTGAGAAGACAAATGGTGCTGCTGCCTAAAACAGCCAATGGGTTCCTCCACGTTTGCCATGAAAAATAACTCCCCGCAACAGCTGGTGTTTTTTTCAGGATCATTTATCAGAGACAGTAGTGAAGGGTCCCACACTAGGAAATAGAGGTGCTCTCCCATCATTTCCCACCACTGCTTCCAGTTCACCAACCACACAACTATTGAAACAGAAGGATATCGGACTTACGAGTTCACACACAATACTACGATGTTTTTCCACAGGTTCCTTGTTCCCACCACTTTAACAATGCAGACTTTCTTTGGTCTCCTGGTGATCTCCTTTTCCAGCTCTGAAACAAACCACATCAAAATTATTCTTTCACTGGGGAGAGCGAGAAGGAGAAGCTTTGCTTGTGAACTACAGATATTCTGAGGGATGTTCTGGAGTGCAGGACACTATCAATTACACTAACAGGAGCTATAAAAATGCTGAACAACCTGCCTAAAGTCCACCTCAGGTTCCTCCTTTTCTTCCAGGCTTCCCTTAACCTTCTTGGGGCTGAAGAACTGCCCAAGAACTCCTTCACACCCCAAACCTTCTCCCAGTTTAAAATGTGTGTGTAAAACAGAG
This sequence comes from Sula dactylatra, assembly GCA_013389905.1. Lineage (NCBI taxonomy): Eukaryota > Metazoa > Chordata > Aves > Suliformes > Sulidae > Sula > Sula dactylatra. The sequence continues at coordinate 325,301 of WEKW01028911.1, read as the reverse complement.
GTAGTATGGCGCTTGGTCCCAAGCAAGCAAGGTATAAAATTTCCTGAAGAGCTTTGGAATTCTGTTAATTTTCAAACCCCCCACAAGCAGGACTGTGCTTATGCAATTACAAGACCTCCTGCCTCTCTGAGGTATACGTGTGAAAAGCCATGGAAAGGACTGGAGCTCAAACTCATTTTTTGTGGGATTTTTTTGAGGTTGGTTCAAATCCATGTTTCAGAGAGAAGTGGCTAAGACATTATGTCAGCTCATCCTCTGCCCCCCACATTTCAAATATTTAAAATTGTTCTGATGGATGGCCTAAACAGAATACATTTCTTTAAAGAAAAATCCTTGGGCATCATCAGCTGTGATGTCTTTGTGTTTCAGAACTCAAGCCTCACCATGTCCTTAAAATGCTGGGCAGCTGCAAGCTAACTTTTCTTTGCAAAGCTAGAGTAACACACAAACCTCACAAATATTGCATCTGATATTCTTGTTGGCAAGGGACAATAATGAATGGCACTGCTTACTTCCCATTTATCATTAGATTAGAGCTTGGACACCTACCTAAGTGTGCCAACAAAACCACTGTTTCCAAGCTACTGGATTAGTGAGACAGCAGCAAGGGCATAAAGTCTGGTAAAAATGGAAGAAGCTGTGGCTATAAAGAAGCAAAAACAAGGCACTCCAAGAGCACAGACTAGGACTGGTTTCTAGGGCAAAGACTTGTACTGCTGCTTTCTAGACTGATGGCACTTAAAGGTGGCAGCATGGCCCTGTTCTGGACCGTGCATCTGTTCCCCTCGTGCATACGCAATTAGCCCAGTGTCCTCAGTTGTCCGCGCTGGCCTGCCCCGACCTCTGCCTTACTTCACTGAATAGCAATCTCTTTAAGAGATGTAAGACAGGGAAAAACAAAAAGCAAGCCACGGGGGAAAAAATGAGATCAATCACCTGAATTTACAAACAAAACAAAAGACACTTTTGCCTGCTGTTATTAGAAAATTGTATCATAAAAATAATAAATCAAAGAAACATTATTTATATGCAAATAGTTGAGCTATTCACTGCTCACAAGTCGCTCCTAGTCTTCTATCTAGAGTAACTGCAGGGAACGCTTCTGAGAAAAGCGGCAAAGGGTATTTTACATTAATGTTTGTACTTAAGCAGAACATTGCTGTACTACTTTCCTTACTACCTGATAATATCCATTTCTCCCCAGAATCTACACAGCATGAAGCTCACAAAAGCATAAGAACAGAGGTAGAGCAAAGGAGGAAATTGGTCAAATTAATATTTGTACTACAGGAGCACTCAGCAGGCTCAGCAATGGATCAGGGCTGTATTAAAATATAAGCAATAAAAAAAGATGGTACTTACTCTCAAAGCATAAAGCCAAAATGATTTTTGTAGCAAGATTCTTGAAGGGAGTAAGTGGGAATAAGATAATTCAGAACTACTGAATCAGTTAGATAAAACATAGTTATAAAACCCAAGCCAAACCTACAGCAAAAAAGTCAAAGCAAGCACTAGAAGCAGCACAAGGTTTTGAAAAGCTGTTGATGACTGTTTACTATTTCAGCTGAAGGGCAACAATGAAAATCACCACCCAAACAACACACATTGCACAGATTTCATGTGGAAGTAAGGGTTCACTCTCAAACTGTCTAAGTATGACCAGATCTGGCCTGTCAAAGTAAAACTTCTCCTCTGGCAGCAGAATACAATCCCTGATGCCATATTCTTCGGATTTTCTTAATTTGGTTTTTTTTTTTTTGTTTCTCAAGGTGATTTTTACTTTTTTCTTTGGGAAGAGAAAGTAGATTTTATTGTCAATATGTGCTTTATTGAGCCTCAATAGACTTAAGAGAACCAACACTTAACTTGGTTACACTTCTCTGCGGAGCCAAACATTACTTTGCCCTCCACTCCTGCTTTGTTAATTCATTAGGGGTTGCTACAGTCCACATGTTCTTTATTTATTGTCACGCATCCTTCTCTTGCGCACTCAGGCCCCCTTTTAACCTTTCTTATAAATCAGTCCTTCTGAACTAATTCCCGTTACTGCTTTTCACTGAACTGCTGTTCTACCCTCACGTAATGAATAGCCCATGGGTTATATGAACTGGCAAACACATCCCCTGCTTCAGCTGCAGCAAGGATCCCCCATGAGGGGGATTCCACCCCTTCTCTACCTTGCCTCACGCAGCAGTCTCCTTTCAGTAGATCCTTGCTTCTACTCAATGGGGGTTATACTCTATGGATACATAGCATAATACAAAAATTTCCCAAGAGATTTCAAATGTAGTTGCATTACAAGGATAAAAAAAAGCCCCNAAAAAAGAGAAAAAAACCCAAAACGAAAGAAGAGGGGAAAAAAAAAAGAAAGAAAAAAGAAAGAAGAGAAACTGGCCTCAAACCTTACACTAAAGAATGCAAACAGCACCTGACTTTTTACTGAAAGCCTTCTGGCTCTACCAGCTATTTACTCCTCCATTCCTCTATGATGTGTTGAAACTCCAAATTGAAGTAATCTGCTTCAGATAAATGACTCTCCCTAAATCTCCAACACTGTCTATCTTTCCTATTACTTTCTCAATCCTTTATTTCTATATATAACTGTCAGATGTTCTCAAAAAAAAAAAAAAAAGAAGAAAAAACCAAACAAACCCACACTACCAACCCACCACCCCCAAATCAATCATTTATAATAATCAAAATATCATTCGGATAGCAACAAATAAGCTATATGACTTGCAAAAAAAGTCATCACCTATAGAGCTGACTCTTATTTAAATGGCCTGTTGTTTCTGGAGGTAGCCTGCTTTGCATGAAAGGACCTGCTCTGACTGACTGTGACAGGCATCAGGAGAGCAGCAGCTCTTAGGCTGCTGGACTTCATAGGGCAACGTTAAGGTCTTAAAAGAGAAGTCAAGCAAATGCTTATTAAAACCCCATGGAAGCAAACTATTGCGTGCTCGGTGGAATAATGCCAGGAAAACTCCCCCTACCCCAACCTATTCTTTGATTTTGCACTGAATTCACCAGTTCAGAAGGAATTTGCATTAAATGTTTCAGTCCTGTCTGATTTACCAGAAGGACTAGCGTGGAAAATAAAAATATTTTTTTATCCATTTACTCACAGGCCCATTATGAGTTTTCCCATACTCCGGAGCCCACACACACTCTAGGCTTCCTATTCAGGGACTCGGTAGGAAAACTGTCAACAAGCTAACCCTTTATATCTCAGTGGAAATTAAAACTATTCATTAGGAAACTTTAAAAGTCTCGTGGGGAGGGGAACCCTACCAGCTTCCAGCTCCCAATGCTGCTGAATTCTCGTGGGATCCTCTGCATTTCAGGAGCACTGCTTTCAAAAGCAGAAAGTATCTTTAAAGCCTTCAAATGAAGCCACCCATCTCTGCATCACTTGGCAAAGACAAAATGGACAAAGCTCAAATCAAGCCGCCAAAAAATGATGTCCAAAATGACAAGTGTCCTGTGGTGATGGACTTCTGCTGGATTTTTCTGGCTGCTGAATGATACTGTCAGTAGCTCTTTGAACATGAAAAGAGCTATGGAAGCCCAGCACAGAGGCTCAATCAATCCCCAGAGCACAACAGCTCTGCAGCAGGAGGTAGAGCGGTCCAAAATGCAGAACTGAAGCAACCAACTCACAGTCACACTGAGTTACTGGTACACAGGGTTATTTATACCTTCCAGGATTTCTGTCTCCATGAACTCCTGTTGTGCTCACTTATTTATTTTTTTTTTTGTAATCATGGAGGACTAGCAGCATGATATATTGCATTTCTGAAAAGCCTAATTGTAAAGGAATATTGAAGGCTATCAAGTCACATGCAGAAGTTATGAGGTGGGTAAGGAGCTGATTGATGGGCAGATAGCAATAAGGGGTAGAAAAATGGAAATCATAAGCAGATGGCAGGAGGTTACTGGTGGGGTGACTCATTCTCACAAAAAAAAAAAAAATCTGGTTTAACAACCTCACTAGGGATCTTGACACAAACTTTAGGAATGTGCCAATGGAGTCCACAGGTGACAAAGTGAGGCACTGCCGACAGCATAGCACAGAAATCGGACATCAGAGGGAAGTGGATGAGCTTGAGACCACATGTGGCAAAAGCAAGTAAAAAATACAAAATAAAAGGTAAGACACTCAGGGACTAATGGGAAATGCTGATGCTGGAAGATAATACTCTGTTGGACTTGGTTATATACTACATGAACACAAGAGACTATAAGGTACCAGTCTGTTGTGTCCAAGAGGTATTTGCAATTCAGACAATGGAATATTGTTGCTCTTTTACAGTTCTGATCATCAGTATTTGAGAAAGTAAAGCCTTGGCAAGCATATTTATAAAAGGAGAGGAGATAGGGGAGAACTTCAGCTCACCAAAGGAACAGGGCTGCTGCCTGCTCACACGGCATGGGAAAAGAGACAAAGAGATTTAAGATAAAGATAGTCACAGACAGGAGCAAACGGGAAGGGAAAAAAGACAAAGAACCTGGACAGCTATAGTGTATTTGAACTGAATGCTAAAATGTACCCTACTACAGGGCAGTTTGGATTCTGGAATGGCCTTCCAACAAAAGCACGGGACATAAATACTAACAGTATTTAAAATGAGCTCATTTCTTGAGAGCAACTGTATAACTTGATGACTATAACAGCAAAGGACTGCTTGCTATAATTTGTTTCAATCCTGTATTTCTAATTACATTCAAAAAAAGACAGGAAAAGCCAGACATAAGGTTACCATTGCAATCTTCAATTGCGCGTATACATTACGATAACAACACTTCATTAGATGATCAGACATTAGTTTTTCCCCCAGAATGCTCACTGCAGTCAGCAAATGGGCAGCTGTTGATGATGTCTCTACCCTTCCCATTCAACATGTGCCCCTCAGCCTTATTATTCAAACCTCCCAGTGAATACAAAATCATAGGTTTCCTCAGAGACATTCCTACAGTGCTGTCAGGATATTCATGTACTTCATAAATACCAATGAAATCATCTCCAACACCTTCTTGTAAGAGTAAGGACAAAGATTATTTGTGTTTTGCAGGCAAGGAGATAAAGATTCAGGGGAACTGTGCCCAGAATGAGAAGAAAAATGCAGCAATACCCCTTGTAGGTGCAAGAACGCTCCAGCTTTCTGCAAATCAAGTCCAAGAATTACATGCTATACACTGAAGAAATTCTTATTAGTGACAGCACTGGAAGAGCCTGATTCCAGGGAAATTTCCATCCTTGTACAAGGACATCCCTGGCAGACACAGGGAATGAGTACAGCTCTTCAGGAGGCATTCAGCTTCATTTCCCCAAGACTGTCCTCTTTCCTTCTACAACCCTCTGCCTCATTCACTACACACCTTCCAAATTCTGCAACAAATGAGGAACAGACAACAGCTTCATTCCCACAGCATCGTCCATCCTATGCCCTGTGGAAAAAATAGGTCGTAATCATGTTATTAAAGGCTGTCTCATCATGCCTTCATGCCAGGAGGCCAAGCAAGGGTTGCCCAGGCAACCTGACTTCTTGCATTTGCCAGAGCATGACTTGTCAACATTTACATTCCTCTAACATTACCAACATTAAAAAAATAAAACAACACCCCCCCCCCCCAAAACAATCAAAACCAACACAAAGAATACTTCAAATGTCTTTGTGTGGAGCCACATCTGGGCCATCAGGAGGTTTCAGATACCTACACATGCATTGCTGCTATCTATCTACTGCTGGAGCTATGGAGGAAACCTCAGCAGGCAGAGCAGGTGAGTTGGGCAGTACGGAGGGATGAGACACACATTTTAGGAGTGGATTGCACAAGAGTGCTGAGACTGAATCCTTGCGCTTGACAGCTTGCTCTGGAGGGAGGGGGAAGTAAATGATCACAGACCCTTTGGTCTCCATGCTTTAGCTCTCTTCTCTTCCTCTAGAGCTGTTAATTCCCCCCGGTCCCTTGTTGTCTTTGCCCTTCTAAGTCCCCTCCAACTAACTTTGTTCTTTGCTCCCATAACTCTTTTCACTCTCCTTTTTCCTCTTTTCTCTGTCCACTGGTCCCTCTTACTGCTCTCCACCTCCGCTTGGTTCCCAAGGTCTCCTCTCCTAACCCCTCACATCTGCATCCAGACCACCCATCCCCTCCCCTCTCAGTGCACATGGGCCAAGGGGAGCACTGGCAGGGCCAGGGCTTGCTGCCAGCCCTCTGCATGCAGTTCCTGCCCTGTGAAGCCAGCTCCTCTGGGAGGAAAGGTAGCACTGTGGACAAAAAGCCAGTGTGCCAGCCGGGCACGGAGCAGCTGCGACAGGCTGGAGCGCAGCCAGCGAGAGTCTGCAGAGGACTCAACTGGTGAGAAAGAGTCATTCAAGCTTCAATAGAGGCTGCCCCCCCCCCC
>WEKW01028911.1:227957-318888 GCA_013389905.1 Sula dactylatra | reverse complement strand
CCCCCCCCCCCCTTTTTAAAAAACTTTTTAGGATATTTGGCTTTTCCCAGTGGCATCAAAAGGCACGTCCTCAGTTGAGTGCTCCTTTTTTCCCCTGTCCCCTCCAAACCCTGCTGCTGTCAGAGGTTACTAGCGCTCTGGCCAGGGATACAGTCAGTACACACATGGGCTCTCCTCTTCCCTTTCTGTAGACTTAGCTAGCAGAAGAGGACTTACACTGATCAGTTTTATTCTTGTTACTAGCTATTTATCATGTACTGCATGTTCTGAAAGAGTTGCACAAACTCCATCAGTTCCTGCTCCTGGACAACAGGGGACCACCAGGAGATACCCAGCCCCCCGAAAGCTGATTTAACATACAAGAGGGCAACAGAAATCACCGGCTGGTTTTGTGTGAGATGAAAATCTCTGTGGCTGACACACAGTCCTTTATAAGACTTAAAAACTGCCTTCAGGTAGCATCTTGATCTGTTTTAACTACATTTCCACGTTCACCTGACTACCTCCAGGGACTCGCATGGGATATTTAAGTTTGGCACCATTAAACAAGCAAGAAACAGGATCTGGTAAAGGACCACATCCGGCGGGTTTGTACATAGTAGCATCACATGGAGTTACGTGTACTCTGGGGCCAGGGAACTTGCTTTCTTTCTCTGGCTAATATGCCTGGCTCTTCATCCCCCACAAGCTTTAAAACAGTAGTGTAGTTAGAGGTGTGATTGTCTACGATATGAATAAAAGCTTTGTAGGGAGAGTTAATCTCTTCTATTAGTGAAAGAGACTGACTTACAGATATCAAGTGTTTTCAACTTTCCCTCTGCTATTTACCCAATGAAAAAAAAGCATGCGAGTACATAGATCCAAGCCTTATGCTTAGGAGAAAAAAAGTATTTATAGCAAAACAAAAAATAAAACTAGCGTATGTATAAAAGAAAAAGTCATGGCAGCATGTTGCTTAGTAGCGAGAAAGGTGAACAAAAATTTTTTTTTTCATTAAAAGGAAAGCCCCTGGAAAACCACATCTTTCCTAACTGCAGTCCACACACACACACACACACACAGAGTATTTGTCACCACTGTACCCCTTCTCCCTCTCTACAACGTGTCCTGCACGCTGAAGTATTTGTGTTTATTTGGATGCTTGATCTTTGCTGGACACTTCTGTAATTATGTCAATGGTATTTCTCTAAGCTTAGAAAGGAACCTTGGAAAGGAACAGCTATAACCTTCCTGTCCACAGGAGCACTCTGGTTTTCATCTAGAGACGAGCAAAAAGGGAATTTTGTTATTCAGACTGGTCAAGCAGTTATTTTTCTGTTAAGGAACATCTGAAATGTTGCCCACCAAAGGGGAAGAGAAGGAGAACTGCACAAGGGTGGGTTTCCATGGAAGCATCAAATCTGACACTCAGGTAATTGCTGATACAGCTTTTCAAGTGGTGCATTCCCCAGCACACCCAAACATGCCAGCAGGGCTAGGTGCTGGTGCAGCAGAGGTCAGCTTGCAGCATTCGATCTGTTCCAGCTGACAAAGAGACCCTTCGCCCCACATGAAGAAAAAACATGCACCCTACCAAAATAATGAAAGCCATTGAATGTACAACACGCCTTTAAAAGGTGTAAGGCCGGTTGGTGCTTTGGGATTTCCAATTCCCCTAAACACTCACTTCTCCTGTTCTTTCAACAGATCTCCATGCTTCCTTAGCATTTATTTCACTCAGGTCAAAACGACTGTCCTGCAGCTGCACTGAACTGAATGTTTTCTTCTTGTACCACAGGGGAACAGGGAAGAGATGGGAAAGTTTTTGGAGAAACTGGCAGTGAAAAACCTGTACTGAATTAATATTATCAAAATATTTAATTTGCACATGACTGAAGCTGACTTTTTTGAATAATGTTTTGAAATGTTTGTCAACAAAACTCACCAAGCCTGTTTTACAAATGACATTTCAATATGCAGTTGGATAAAAATCATTCTCTTGACGCAAAAATGAACTTAAACTTTTATTTCTAAAAGAGGGCAAAGTGTTGAGCCAACTGGTGAAATTTGAGATTCAAAACATTAGGGATGATTTAACCAGATCTAATTAGCACACCTAGATTTCTTAAGCATTAAAGAAGAAAATACGACCACATAAAACCAAAAAGCTCTTTATGAAGGCAAATTATTCCTGCCAAAAATCACAAGGTGAACTAATCACTCAGAAATACAGCCACTTAAGGCTGTCAAGAGGGCAGCTCTCCTTTGGTTTTGCAACCAACAACAAGCACTACATTACACCCCTGGGGCAGGTTACTGAGAAGATAAGGGCGATGTTAATTTACAACACTCTGGACTCCTGTCAACTTCCCTTGCCTCACTTAAATTTATTTGCTGTGCATACTCTTTTGCTGGCCAAGCACAGCCCATCAGCCGCCCGTGCTGATTTTCTCCGGATAGGGGTTGTTACCACAGCTGCCAGACCTTTCAAGTGCTGCTGGACCACTGTCCAGACATTTAGTTGTTCTCTTTAGACATCTCCCAGCAGAGCACTGGCAAACCGCTCCCACCCTATGGATTGATTCAAAAACAGTAGATAAATTTTGCTTCCTTTTTTTCCCCACCCAACATGTGGGGCCACCTCCCTGTGGAGCAAACAGCCTTACAGAAAGTTAGTGGCACCTTCCACTATGGGCAGCGTAGCCAAATGGATGAGTAAAAGCTTTCAGGCAGGCAATGGGAAGAGTGTGATTCTTCTGAAAGGAAAGTGAGCCTGTTCATTGCCTGGACAAAATTCAAAATTGCATTTTCTTCCATCCCAGAAATATTTTACCCACCTGAACGCTACTTCTTTTTATTATGGAACTCGTATCAGCTGCCAAAATGGGTACATACAAAACTACTGTAACTCCTGTAATGATCTGTTATGTAGGATACACTAATTTGACTGGCACGTATGAGTAAAATTACAGTGGGGTTTCCAGCTGGAAGGGACTGCAAGTGAGAAGTTTATCATTTAAATGTGTAGGGAGTAATTCAATCATCACAGGAGGCTGTTATGACAATGCAGCGAGGAATAATAACCAGCAACACAATGGCCCCTCTCTAGAGTAAAATGGTTTCCAGTCCTTTCAGATGGAAAACAAAGAATAAAACAAACAAAAACCCCTCCTCACAGATTGGAAAGCTCAACAATGAGTCAAGGGGAGGTAGGTGATATCTGCATCAGGCTCAATGGCATCCTTTCTCCCAGACAGGTACCAGCTTTTTACCCCTTCCCTGCTACAGCAACTACAGGTATGTGATTATAACACACACAAGCAGAGAACCACTTTCTTCTGCTTATGGACCCACTGGGAGACACATAGCCTCCGGTCCAATCACATTCTTTATTTGGGTTTTCTACTTTTCTCCTGTCCTCACTCAGACCATCAACACTCCCATGCATCCAGAATTAGAGAGAAAGTCCTTCCTTCCAAAATTTTTAGTTAAGCTCATTTCATCCTTTTGATACTGCTGCTCTCTTACTCTCCCTACAGAAATCCGGCATCCCTTCAGAGCTGGGTCAGGAAAGCCTTAACGTGTTGGGTTGCAGAGAGTTTAAAGAGAAAAAGTGAGGGAAGAAATAAAAAACCCTATCAATATCCCCAACAAATCCAGATCAGCAAGGAGGTAGAAATGACCGTGTTCTGTATCACTTGAAGTTTGCAAAGGGCAATGTACTGACAACTGCTATATCTTAACGTATTTGCAGGCAGAGAATCCACAGCATCGAGATGTATAATAATGCTCTGTTTTCCACATGAAAGGGAGTCCCTCCTTAAACAGAAGCGTACCCCTACTGTGAAACTGCTGGAAAAAGTAATCAGTCATAAATAATAGTCATAAAACCACTTTGATACTTAGCAATCCTCCACGGACAATATCATTATGCATGGCTTAAACAAACCCCTCTAGCAGACAGTTGCATCTTTATTGTTGTCCTTAAACGAAACTCAGGTAAATTTTTTTTTTCCTTTCCCATTTTATTTCAACTGCAAATTCAAGAAGCTGGCTAGCTGAGAAAAGCCAAATTTAGAGTTGGTTGGGAAAGTCCAAGTCCAACTGTAAGACATTTTGTTGCCTCAGAGATAGGTTTTCTCCAAGATCCATCGTTTTCTCTGGGAAAGATCTGCAAAAAGGAGGTCTGGGGGGACAGAGATCACCAGGTTAATGGCTGCTCACATACCCCCCAGCTTTTCAGAACTTTACCAGAAAAATGGCATTTACATTGCAAAGCCATGTTGTGTGCGATGCACATCCAGGAACTGTAACCCCAGACACCCAATTCACGTGCAAACAAGCAAATTAACACCAGTCTGAGAGCTGCACCAGAAATCACAGCAGTGACCTGGGTATGAATACCACAGACCCCAGCTGGATTTTTTCACCCTGAGGAAGGCTGCTTCATTCATTAGGCACTGATGTTATCGGTGACATTTTTCTATTCTGAATCAAGTCCATTCCAGTGCTGACCGATGCCTTTAGCACTGACTGACTGAAGCTACAGTTACCCCAGAGACCTTCTGGCGGCAAGTATTGGCCAAGCGCAGGAAGCATCACCCCTACTCGTGGGCAGAGCTACCGGGTGAGGTGTCCCTGCAGCCCCTGGGGTCAGAGTAGGTAGGGTTTGAAAAAGCAGGGGGAAAAATCTCCACTGTTTTCTGAGTAGTGGGTAGTCTGATATAGATTACAAGTGACAGTGCAAAATGGGTGTTTACAGGCACCATCAAGCCTGTGAGAAGGAAGAGGGGAGCCTGAACCAAATCTGACAGGTGGACCAGTGAGATAAAGATCCAGAAACTCTTCATCTTTGTTGTAATTAGAGACACACACACACACACACACACAGAGTTTCTTCTGCAAAGCACCCCGTGACACAGAGGCACAGCTATTTCAGTGACAATCCTGGTGATAAGAGTTGTCAGCTCTTTCTAAAAGCATCAGTAAACCAAGGAACCGATAACTTAGACCCTCAACCACAAACTGCACCCTACTACTGCCACTTGCAGCCCCTCTGCCCCCCGAGCAGCATCTTTCAGATGATGCAGGAGAGGAAAGCAAAATGGGTCTGGGAGCAAGGCTTTAAAGAGAGATTGTAACGTGGTTTAGGTTCTGCACAGGGCTGGTGCTTTAGCACGTGGGGTTTGAGTGCTGCCGCTTCTCCAAACCAAAAAAATAAGTGTTTGCATGATGGGCAGGATCCCAGCCAGCAGCTTCCTTAAAACACAGTTTCCAGAGGCACACAGGACTGAAGGTGCACTCTGTAGCCACGGCAAAATTGTTCAAGAGGTGTCTCTAAAGACATACGGCACTGCAAGATGAGACTATAAATACTAGGACTGCTCAACAGGCCAAGTAATTTTAAGCACAGTGCTGGAGTTTGGAATGTTTTTTCAAGAAAAGCAAAATGAATGAATGAATGAATGGGATGGTTTTACAGGCAGTAAATAGATTATTTAACTCTAGGCAGCAATGCCATGTGCAGCCTTTAGACAAGAGCGGAGGGATTTGCGGTTGTCTGTCTGTCCTACTCACCGGGCACCACTCCTTTGATGTCACTTTCTGTGTTCATCCTGTTCTTGTGCGTGAACTGAAGGATCAGCTCCTTGGATGCCTCAAACTGTTGTGTAGCCATCAGCCACCGAAGAGACTCTGGGAAAATACTTTAAAGATGGAAAACAGGTTAGGGTCGCTTCCAAGTTTATGTCAGAGGAAGAACTGATAGTGTTTAGCTTCTCATTTAACCATTCATGAGCTACATAATTATTTTTAAAAACCAGAAGAATCCCTTGTGAAACAAGAGAGAAAACAGATTCAGAATGTGCAAATTAATGACATTTACACTGATTCGCAAGTCAGACAGGAACTATCCTATCACCTAGAAATAGGACATATTAGAATTTTATAATGTATTAGAGGTGTTCTGCCTGTTAATACAATTTTGAAAGAACTGGGAGAAGCAGGCAGCACTGTCTGCAATAGACATTTGCTGCCAAGCAGGAATGAAAGGGATGTGCAGTTAACACATAGTAATTCAGACCAAAGGAGGAAAATGGCTCACAGAAGTGATTTGGATTCTCTTGTAAAGACGGAGAGAAGAAAGAGAAGAATTACTTTTTAGGATTATAATGGAACAGATTTTTAAAATTTTTAAACATGTCAGAAATCTCCCACATACACAGACTCTAAGCCATTCTTTCATACAGGCCAGTTCTGTGTATGCTCCAGACAACATTCAGTTGTTGCTCTAAAAGTTTCCCCTAGCAAAGACAATATTATGTTAGTTGAGCTGCCTTAAAGATATACACACGCACACAGAGTTACAAAATAAAAAAGTTTATTCTCCATCCGGTTGTTTCCTTCAAGTGCTGATATTCACCTGAGTCATTAGCTTAAATGATCATTCTTCCTTTTTTTTCAGATGAGTTTAATTTCTTACAAAACCAAAAGAAATACGTAGATCTTCAAACAAACAAAAACTCTCATACTTCTATAGATATGAAAACTTTCAGATCTGACTCCAAGCATATTTTTTCTTTCTTGCTTAGGCCTCATTTTCACTAATCTTCCAAAAGACCTTTCTAAGAACAAATTTAGCAACTACTTTTCACTTCAAATATATAATAAACCTCAAATTTCCTTCACGAAGAACTGATCTTTGCTGTGGACGCTGCCTCAGATCTTATAACTCTAAGTAGTGGAGAAGGCAATTGCACCATTATAGTACTATCTTTTAAGGCTGATGCAATCTGGAAGACAGCTTAGAGAAACCTCCATCCTAGACAAAGTATTATTTTTTTAAGAAGAAAAAAGGAGAGAAGTCAGGCAGACTGCAATCCAAATGATATCAGGCAATAAAAATATATAACAGCCATGATGACAGCTATTCAGCTTGACAGTTTATTTACTACCACTGGCGCTGCACAGATGCTTTGGCATATCCTCCTGCAGAAAAGTCCTGTACTACAAACGCATGTTTTGAAAAATTAAGAATTCTCTGAATGCAAAGTCTCCCTGCGCTTGGCTCCAGATTGGGAGCACTTTTTGAACAGTCCGCTTACAGGTTACAGGTCCCAAACGACAAGTCCTATGGGGAGCACCCACTCCTAGGGAAGGAAGAGAGCCACAGGGATGGGCATCGCAGGGACAAATGCTGTCTCTGCCTTCCAGCTCCTACAAGTTTCTCAAACTGGAAGTGCTGCAGCCTCACATCTTTCAGCCACTCCATCACTCAGTGTAAGCAGTGGGAAATTCATTTAAGGATCTTTAAAAACTCCTGGGCTGCTTTGAAGCCAGGTTATCAGGCACAGCAAGGGGAAGTGCTGGTCACTCCATCTCTGTGCAAGTGCCCAAGCTTGCTTGTGGAGCATGGGCCCTGCTTCCGAGGGTCATTTGTACGCACCTGTTGTTGCACCTTCTGTTGCTAAACTAAGCACCATCACAAACTCAAAAGCCTAGAAAAACCCCAAAAAACCAACCCAAACCAAAACACCAACCAAACCCCTGGGCCCCTGTGGACTTCTGCACAGAAATTTGGTCACAACCTTGTTCTTCATCATCTGGCATTAAATACTATGTATGTAAAGGAAGCTGAGACAGCTTTCTACCAAGGGTGGGCAGCTTCCCAGATCACCAGGCTGAGCTGACTGCAGACACCTGGTTGATAGTCTTCTACCTCCTCCGCCAGCAAGGAAAGGACCAGCTTTTTGCAGTTGAAGAAAAGAATGGGGGAGCAGGTGGGTAGGGGGAAATGTTCATCTCCTGTTACAGAGCTGCTGCTTGGGAGAGGAGAGGGAGAAGAGTAAGAGGGACACCGGGAAAAAAGATCCTAAGCCCGAGATATCCTAAGAGCAGAGCAGAATCCTTGACAGACAAAAAAGGCCAGGCAAGTACTGTGCACAGCTGGAAGGAGAACCATGATCCTGTCCAGATGCAGAGCAAACCCATGCCCATGCAAAGGGTGTAACGTGTGGGGTCTGCCCCAGGGCAACAAGCCCAGTTATTGCAACTTTGTGTCTTGGTGAGGGTAAATCCTATCTAACAGCACCGGAAAAGAACTAGTCACCCCTTTCCAGTTCTTCAGTTTTGGTTAGACTGAAGCAGGATTTTATTTCAGATTATTGATACCTTTGCTGACCTTCATGGCACGGTCCTGTCAGGAGATTCCTGTGTCCAAGGGAGAGGAAATAATACCTCTGTATAAGTGGAGATCCCCTTCCCTCATGACTCTCTCTCACACACACACTTTGAAAGGAGCCTAACTTCTATTAACTTATTTTTATACACTTGTCACCAACCCCTGTGCTCACATCTGGCTTATGTGGGTGCCTCTCTACCCTTCCAGAATGACCTGAGAGCTCAGAAAAGGCATCTGCTTGATTTGTCCCAGCCCACCTCTCCTAGAGAAATCTCCTGCTTCACCCTTTCCCCTGATCCATGCCCACCTTCCCGCTCTGCTCAGCCACCCGCCTCCTGGGGACAGTGCAGCCTGCCATGTGCAGGCCGGGAGCAGAGCAAACCTATAGATGGGAGAGGGCTAAGCCCCAGCATGGAGGAGCAAACAGCTCTCTCAGAGCAGGAGATGGAAGTAAAGAGAGTAAGGAGGAATGAGGAGGCAGCGCAGGGGCTATCCAGCATCTGTTACTGAACTCACTGCTTTGGGTACACGATGGGGAATTAACAAGCAGTGCAAGCTTCCAGTTCTTCTTTTATTACAAATCAATTCAATATCTTCCTTCATCTATAACATATGCTGGGGGTCCACACTCTATTCCCCAACACAATGCTGGGGGAAGAGGGGAGGAAAGGAAAGAGATAATAAACCGGTAGCATTTTCAGAGAATATGCAACAGATGGAAGAGAAAAGCCTAAGAGAAAAGTGCATACTGTACTGACAGTATAATTAAACCAGCATCCTAACCAGAGTCCATTTCTGCAAATGCAAAACGCCTGGGCAATGCAAATCTTGCTACTTTGGCTGTTACCACTATTTATCAAGCTGTCATATCACACATTATATAAAGGGGATCTATTTGCACGGCCCACCTGTCCTGTCCAGCCAAAAAGCCACAAAGCTCTTGGAGATTAGAAAGTAAATGTTACTATTTCCTATTGCTTTCAATGTCACCCAGGGATGACCTCTCAACAGGAACGTACGAAACCCTGACTCAGCCACCTGGAAAATACGCTACCTTCAGAAGACTGCTGAGGGGTTACTGCTGTCCATGTCGTCTATTGTGTTTGTTAGGTGTCTTCATACTATCGTACTGTCCTTCTGGACACAAATATCTGTAAACATTACGTTTGATATTGGGTTCTATCCAGTGGTGGATATAATGCTTTCCAGCTGGCGGGCATCCCAACAGGAGGCTTTGCAGTAGACCTGCATGTGTGTGTGTTTGCATGCGTATAACGCGTGACAGGTTTGGGAGAACAGTATCATACATTAACGAGAACACTCTAGCTTACTCATCATCAAGATTAACACTGACAAGACAAGGCTATTTAGATGTTGTATGTTGGAAAAACAAGGGTAGGAGAGGAAAAAAAAGCCATTATCTTGTAAAGGACTTGTAACTTTTCCTTGTCCTCAGCCCAAGCTGCGGCACGTCTCCCTCCGGGAGAAGTGAAGAAATCGCCGCTGAAGGTTACTGCCATGAATGCAGGAGAACTCTGTAAGGCCTTCATGCATTAATAGAAAAATATATAACTGTCAAAAATTGTTACGCACTGTGACAAGTTTTTACATGTTGCATCTTGTCAGATTACAAGTGGCAGCTTGGCCCCCCACGGTACATAAACAACTTGGTCCTGCACAGTGTGGTGGCATTTTTTCCTCACTTTTTCCAGTGTAACAGCAACTAAATATTTTAATCTTGTCAGTGTTATCTTTAAAACGCATGATCTAGCGTGTTCTTACTGTTACAGTTTTGTGCAACACTGCTCTCATAAGCCTCTGTTGTGTTATGTCACCACTGCATATTGCTATTAAGACAGAACAACACAGAAAGATTTTTTGGGAGATTTAGAGTCCTGGTGGGGATGGACTCGGCACCATCCCCAAGGTGAGAGCCACCCTGCTTCTGTCAGGATAGCTGCACCAACATTGCAGCGCCGCCGGCGCAGCCGGCAGAGAGTGGGCGCAGCTGGGAGGGGAGGATTTCTTGCGGGAGCGATCCCGAGACACTGCCCAGCGCAGACCAGCTTCAGCGCAGCGTGCGCCAATTCGGGCAAAATCAAGCAAGCAGTCTAGTTCAGGGCTGGCTACCTCATGCACATAAGACATCCAAGTGCGCTTGTTCAAGAGCTGACACACATTATTTTTAACCTAGCTTGGCTAACCCAGGCCAAAGAAAGCAACAGTAACAGCCCAGAACCACAATATATGTTTTAAGGGAAAATTTAGCTTTGCAGCCACAATCTTGCAGCAGCTAGGCTGAGATGCATCCTCTCAAGAACTGTTGTCATCTTTGAAGGGGAAGTAACAGCCAGAATATTAGCAAAGTACAACTTGCTGCTCAACGAAAGAGGACCACTACCCTAGTTCCCACCACGTCGCAGCACATAACCTATGTGGGTGCTACAGTAAATTATAAAGTGATTATTTCTTACTTCAGAGTCAAATCTTTGCAAAAGGTGAATGTTACAGCAAAGGAAAGGCTCATATGTGTGTGAAGCACATACACCTCCAGGCAGCAAAGCACCTCTCAAGTACAGCATTAGGAGCTCATGTTGTCTTTGACCGGACAGGAGGAAGAAATACTTACACCCAGTAAAGCAGCATCAGCAGGAAAGGACAGATGATGACTGCCTGGAGGACCTGCCAGTCCCTGCAGAGGGCAGCCAGCCCTGGCATAAGGAACTGCCCCGCCATTTCAATGAAGCTCGCCACCATGGTGATCATGAACCGGTGCCCAGGAGGACAGAGCTCTATCCCTGAAACACAGAGCATACATGAATGCATTAGCCCCCCCCACCAGCAAAGGCACCCACAGAGCATCTCTTTATGAAACTTTCAGGGCATTAATGTCCTTCAAGACCTTTGGACAAAGTTATGCACAATCACATAAATCTTATTTCCTCCTGTATTTAGGTTTTGAATACCCTAGCAGCAATAGAGAAGCCCATTAACAGCTGGCTGTGGTGCAAATATTGTAACTTCCACACACCTACTGCATCTCCTGCAGACCTGCTGTATCCTTATTGTCGGCTTTCCCTCAGTCTCTGCCTGGAGAAGCATTTTACCAAATTGTAGATATTTGGTTTTTTAAAGGGAATGTAGGGTAAAATACAACCCAAAGATTTTGGGCTGAGCCTTTTCACAGTTCTCAGAGACTGCATGCCTTTCCAATCAGTTTGCTGGGAGGCAGAAGACCACAGCTCTCAGCAGGGTACAGCTGCCCAGCTCATACGGGATGCCACCTGCCCACAGCTTAATATGCTACAACTCAGCCAGTTTCAAGCTGGATTTTGCCGAATAGGTTTTTTCTGGGTTTGCTTTTTGTTTTTGCAATTGCCGATCTTGATCAACTTTCAAACGAGCCAGCATTCCATCTGTCTTATCCTGTCCTCCATCCTTCCTTTTGCTGTGGGGTAATTTACTGCCATCACTGGTATCATCAGATGTCTCAGCTGCCTTGTGCCAAGTGCATTCAGTAGATAAAAGCTTCCTTAAACCCTGACTACCTTTTATTTAGTCCTCAGAAATGAAGATGAATTTATCAGAATCAGAGCTTTAAAAAACAATCAAACAAAAAAATCACAGAAGAAAAAGCAGAAAAATTGGATTGCCTTGTGGAAATATATTCAAACAATTTTTTTTGCCAGTAAGATCGCAATAGAAGCCCCTATTTCATATTTCCCATTTGCGCACATTCACTTCTACAGATTAATAATTAAGCACAATAAACCTGCCACAAATTTTGTGTAGTACTTATCAGCACGCTGATACAGAAACATAGGCTCATAAACATTCATGATATGTTGCTGTCAGTATTGTTGCTTTTCCTTGGGATGTTTCCTATCGTTGTTTTAAATTAGAATTTAACGGCTGTTAAAATTTTAATTGAAAAGCCATAAGACAATAAGAAGAGATGACAGCTGCTCCTTCATGCACCCTCTCATCTGTAGCTTGTTCAGCATTTATCACTGTAACACAGATTTAAACTAGCTGACCAGGAACTAGCTTGCAGATCAAATGTAGGATTAAACACCACACACTGGGTTTTTTTCCCCCCTTTCTTTTCAGCCAATGACAAAAGCTATCAATGGATTTTTGCCAATACCGAAGGAAAATGTATCTGTTGTGAGGCAGCCCAAATTTTCATTAGGTTAACCACAAACACAGCAGCTTTGGAAAAGGAAGGGGGGAAATAAAAACCCTCAAAGACTCTCACTTGCTATAAAAGCTTTTTACATTTTAATTAGAAAAACAAGATTAAAACACAGAGCTCCTTACTACATTAATATGGTTTCATTCTTACTAATGAAGTATCCCAAGCCTAGGCGATTTTTTTTTATTCTATGCAAAAAGGTCATTTCTGTTTTATTTCCCTAATCTTCAAATATAAAGTGATTCTGTTTGTTTTTCTAAACCTTAAAGTCCCAGTCACTCACACTCCAATATTCCTTCATTAAGCACAAGGACGAGTTTTGTTGCTATAGAAACGAGAAGTCTGTATTGGACAGGTAAGGCTTTGGCATTTCAACTGCATTATTTAGATTACTATGAGATTAAAAAAAATTAACCAAGAGGAGAACAACTTTTAAAAGAAGTCAGAAAGAGGTGTCCAAATAATGAAATTATGTTTTATTAAGTCACTGGTGCATAGTACGTAGCTCCACATGCAGCAGTTATTAATTGTATCGAAAGGAAATTACTTCAGGTATTGTTTAGCATCTATTTTCTTTTCCGGATTATCACATGAATTTTTGCCCTTTCCTCTAAAAAAGCTGGGAAACGCAAAAAAATAATCCCTTCTGTAGCATGGTGAGCACGACTTTCAAGTGGCATCAACAGGCGCTCCCTGTATACGAAATATCACATCTCTTGTCAAAATGTTCTACATATTAGGACAGCCTACGGACTTTCCAACATCTCTTGCATCAATTTTTTGTGATAAAAGATTCAGCACCATGGTTTTTAGCAAGCATTTAGCAGTCAACCTTTTCCTGCCTCTGCCAGCAAAGCCACCCGCTGCAACACCTATGCTCCAGCCCTAGGAAAGGCACCCTGCTGATGCTCCCACCGGTGCCATGATGCACCCAGGCACAAGGCCTTGGTGGCCTCAAGAATTTCTACCCAGTTCCCGTGATAAATTACCGACATGCATAAAATCACTACAAGGACAGGTCAGCTTTATCTGCCTGTGGCAAATCCATCAAGAAAGCTCCAGCTTCCCCACTCAGTGAAAAGGCTTTCACCTCAACTACTTTGTGGAGCATGGAGGGTCAAGTAAAGCCTTGTCACACACACAAATCATGGAAATTGCCATCAGTACCAGAACCACCCCGATACATCTGTTTGCTCTACTTGGAAAATTTTGTGTGGGCAAGGAGACAGGCATGGAAAACATTTTGCTTCCTTGCCTAGTATTTCTACTCCAGACAGAACAGTCAGAGCAGTAGATCCACCAACTCAGCTGCCTAATGGCTGCAAGTTCCAGGCAAATGATTGTATGGTTAAGTTGAAGCCTGCACACAAAGCAGTCCTGCAGTACTTGGGCAGTGAAATCAGATGTGCCCAGGACACGTGGGACAGACTTTCCCACCGTCAGTAAATGCCCAGTAACAGTGCACATCACAAGTGCAGAAGCGGGATCCAGTCAATCCCTGTGGCAGAACTGCTCCACGCACGCCTTCAGTACAACCCAGCCTGAAGGCAATCACCTCACCACATGTGTGGTGCAGACCTGGGCCCCATAGGCATCACAGACACGAGACACTGAATGCAGGAGGCTCATTGCGTGGCACATGCCTCTGGATGGGAAATGCAGAAATAAAGTGTAGAAATCCTCCTTTCAGACCCTATATCTTGTATGTCCTTCCACTACAGAAGCGATCAAGTCAATGTTCACCAGCCTCACAGCCCTCAAACCTGCCACAGGGAACGCCAGTGTGAACTGTGCCCCTTCTTACAAGGGATTCAAGCATTTTTGGGGGTTGTTTGATGCACTCAAAGAAACCCCACTACTAACATGCAGCATGTGCAGAGCCATGTTCTGGCACAGAAAGAACAGCACCGGGGCCAGATACGTTACTCCATGAGTCTGCACACAGTAATTTGTACTAGAAGTATTAAAACTAGTGATGAACAAAGGCAGAGTAAAAGTCTCTGTGCGTGTATGAGCGTATGCGTGTGTGAGAGCAAGTGAGCAGGCACCAGAAGGATGGGCAGAGCATGGGTTAAAAAAATGGCATATACCCATTGTGCCAATCACACCCTACCTGTGATTTCACTCAAGTAACAAAAGGAGGAGGAACAACCTGACCTACAGATAAGGTATCAAGGAGATGAAGAACAGGACTGGAGTCATAAAATATCAAGACTACAACAAAGAACAAGAGAACAGAAATTCATTAAGTTTGCCTGAGAATTATCAGGGATGAGAAAAAACAGTGAAGCAAAAAACTGTAAACATCATCAACTCCCAAAGGGTATGAAAAGCAACCCCAGATTGGTTTGTTGTTGCCTGCCAAGAACAACCTCAGGGATGTGATGAGGCTGCAGCAGCCACTGCCTCTTGTCCTCTGTGTCACACAAGTGACCCTGGCCAGACCACGTGGACATATGCCTTGGTACTTGTGAGTGCACAGGTGTGAGAGCACGCATGAGTGAAATCCGTGAGAGAATAAGTGTGGTTGTGCNGGTGGGGGTGGAGGTGGGTGGGTTTTAGGGAGAACCAAAACCAAAACCCAAAAACAACCAACAACTTTGTCCCTCTATATAGTCTCTCACTGAGTTATTTAGAAATCTTGTCAGAAATATTTTCAAATATTAACCAAAAGAATAAGAACCACAGGAGCTATATTGGCTGTTCCTAGTGACAAAGGCCACGCTCAAGAAAAGGACTTTCAAACCAACAGTTTTGGTACACTAAGAGGACAGATTTCAGAGCAGCTCCCGCACTATTTCATACATTGTCCTTTTTGCTTCCCCCTAGCATTGCAGCAATGACCCTACTTGACCCCTAAGACAGCCACATGCACCCCTAGGATGTGTTAAACTTTCTAGATAGATGCTGAGGGAAAAGCCCTCGCTGAGGAGGGCTCTGTCCCCTGTGCTCCCCACACTTCCCTCTGGAGACAGCCTTGGAGATGTCCTGGTCCGGCTTCCCTTGCTGGTGCGCTCCCCCTGGAGCAGGGGCAGCCCTTGGGTTTCAGAGGAGTTGAGTTTGATGATGAATGCTGGCCTGAGAAAAGCTGCCTCAGATCCCGATGGACCTACAGGGCTTTGAGCTTGGTCAGACTTTCTGACCATCTAGCTTTAACAAGCAGGTTGTCAGGGTGTACTCTTGCACCTTAGGTGAATACAGAGTCCAACTGAGGTTTCAAACCTGCAGTGTTTTCCAAACATGTCTAAAAAAAGCACGGTAAGCAGTTTTTAGGACCAGGAAAACTACAGGCTGAAGGCAATGTTGTCACATGCAAGTCCTCATTCAAACCACATTGCATGCTATATGACAACAGTGGCAAGGCTAGAGTAAGATTTTCTTGACAGATCAAAACAAAGAAAACAACTGAAAATGAGCAGCTCATGGTTATTTCCTAGGAGCCAGCCCCCAGCACACCACAGGAGTCGGATCAGGTAAGATCTCCCATGCAGGTGTTGGAATACCAACATTACTTTTCTTTAAACAGGATTCATTTTCTCTCCCTCACTCCTCCGTGTTTACCCTGCGTAGTCCTTTGGGACTCTTGTTAGGAAGAAGGGAAAGCCTGAACAAGACTTCACAAGCAAAAGCAGGTCCATTCAACAGAGCATATGAAGCACTGGGAGGCACTTCAGCAAGCGCATCTGCAGATTTGCCAGAAAGAAGCTGTGTATAAACATCAGTGAATTACTTCACTGCAATTACATGGTACTTGCACTGGTGCATGCCATTTACGTCTCCCTGTCTGGAAACAGGTGTGCCTGGAAGAATCCAGGGAGCAGAGCAGAAAGGAAGACGTTTCTGGAATCCGGCCATAGGTGGATGAGGTATGGCACAACTTGGACCCACGCACATCTTTGGAGTGTCTGCAGAGAGCCATTAGTCCTGAAAGGTTTGGGGTTTTTTTTTTTTTTTTTTTTCTTTTTTTTATAGTTTTCGGAAACCTAGAAGTAGCTTGCAAAAGATGACAGGGCTCTGGATTATTCCACACCAAAATCAATTTTCTCCAACCGGTGACCAAAAAGGCTGGGTCTTATGGAAAAGGACAGGAATCCATCACGTATCTCTGCATGGTTGGCAAAATTTAGAAGATTCCAACACCGCTGACAGCTCAGGCTGGACGGTGCAGGGAGTCAGAGCGCCCGCTCTGAGCAGGACCGGGGTACTCTTCCCACCAGTGCACTGCACGAGCTGCACGGGACGCACGGACAGGCCGGCAGGGCTCATGGCTCAGCCCTGCCTGCTGCATGACTGCAAGCACTCAGACTCATCGGGACGTGGGCAAGGAGGGAGCTAACAAAGAGCCTCTGCAACACCACGGGGGCTCAGCCCCACCACGTGCAGAGCTGCTCCCTCGCGCAGGAGGTCGCTGCCCCTGGGCATCAGCAGAGAAAGGCACGATAAAAACCACAAGTCAGACAACAGGTTACCCACAGCAAATGCAACCGGCACTGGTGACAAGGAGCATATTGGTTTTAGAGCAGAAAGGGCAAGCAGCCTTTGCTAACAGCTTCTCCTCTCCCTGGCACTGGGATGGAAAAATCCCTGGGCTGATATCCTTGACGACAATTTTTCAGGCAACGTCTTCTGAAAAGAAGATGGGAAACTGAGTTAAAATGATTCAGGTATGCGGCAGCCCAACATCTGCCATGCTGCCCTCTCCCTTTTCCAGTCGGCTCCTCTTTCCCACCCTCTCTGCCTGCAGCTGTGGAAGCAGCAGTCCATCTGGAGGAGACAGACACACGGACAGGTGATCAGCGAGGACTACAGCAACACCAGGTTAACATCAGTTCATGCTGCCTCAGAGCATGGCCCTGCATAGCCCACCTCCTCCAAATCCCACCGGATGACGGGACTAAGGGCCACATCCTGTCCTTTCTCACTCGGTCTTACACTGGTGCACTAGTAACAAATAATTTGTTTCAGGTTTCAGAAACCTTCTCATTTGTCTTCAAAGGCTGACATTTATTCTCGTAGGGTATTTGCACAAGGATGAAGAGCAAATAACTTTATTTAAAGAAAAGAAAAAAAAGAAGTTGTAAGTCATTTGCAAATAATATACCAAGATGAAAAAGAGGTTAAATCACACTGCCTGAAAAACTCTGCAGCATTCACTCACCCATCTCCAATTCCAAAGCAATCCTTGCACTGCAGTCCAAGTGCTAGCTCCATCAGAAACCACAAACTGACTGCTTTTTGTGCCTTTGCTGTTTTCTCTCCCCAACCAATTTCAGTCTACGAGACATCAAGACTGTAATTATACAGGAGGATTCCTTGGAGAAAATGGCCAGGACAAAGCACCTGAGGTCTGGGCAACAGCTTTCCCACTGAAAAAAATCCCTGAGGAAACAGTCTGATTCTAGATTCACATTCACAGCTTCACGTTACATTAAAGAAAAAAAAAAAATCACGGTTTTTTACAGTTTCCTCCATATCACTATACACCCATCACTCTTAATTCCTTCCCTCTAAGGACCCCTCAAGATGCTCCCCTATCCCAAAATGGAGGAAAATAATCAGACTCAGATGAACAAGACCCATACTATCAGTGGAGCAGAAGAAAGCTCAGGCAACACAGTTTTAGGTGTAAAATGCAGGACACCAGAAATTGCCAGTGGTGGTAGCATCCTAAAGCACCAGGGCTGTGTTTGCCTCTCAGCCCCAGCAGCTGCTCAGCTGGGTCAAGAGAAAAGCGCAGACTGTGGCCCTGAGATAGGATTTTGCATTTAGACTCTGCTTTTCAACAAAGCACAAAAAGAAAGAAAACAAAAAAAAAATCCCACAGCACTTAGTTTTCCAAGCTGTTCAGCACTTCCAGCATGTCCCACCACCGCTGTACTCCCCAAGCTGAGCCTTTTGGCACGACAAGCTCTGTCACGGTGATCTCGAACACTGCTGGGAGGTGACCCTGTCCCCATTGCTGCCGTATTTCCAAATTCCCACTAAGCTCTCTCAAACCTCAGGACCTCTTTTTCCTCCAACACTCTCTGGAATTTGCCCTATGCTGTAAACAGATCATCTCATGGATATTCCTAAAATAACATGGCCCCCAGGCTCGCTTGTGGATAGCTGGCCAGATAAAATTGCAGCAAAAACTATTAATAACTCCCAGACAATCCTTTAAGTTTGCAGCTGGCTGCTAGGGTGAGAAGTAAATAAATACAATCCAGCTTATCTGCTTATATACCCAAATTTCCAGGTGGTTACAAAGTTCTAAGAGTTGCAAGCCCTACCCATGAGCTATGTTACACTTCTCATCTCAATTAGCACACTTCTGATTCAGTGCTGGCTGAAATGGCCCAGGTTAAGCCCACACTCACTCCTGGCTGAGCTTACATACGGAGCACTTTTCCTCGATTGTCTGTGCTGTCACCAGAAGCAAGGGAGGAAGCACCACGTGCAAATACATTTCATTAGAGAACAGCAAACGAAGCAGCGCATGGAAGGAAAAGTTATCGCGCACACCGCAGTACACAGACAACTGCCAACTGATGTAAATTCAGGACAGAGACAGAGTGGAGGGAAAGGAAAAATCTAATTTCCCCTCTGGAGAAATCCAATCCACTGCCAAGCAAAGAGAGCAGTAATAGACTGAACCTCCAATGGCCAAGTAAGAAAAATGGGATTATTTTCCCCCAACAGCACAGCAGGACAAAAGTTATTCCAAAATACATCTATGAAGTGCTCCTTCAGAGGTACTTTTCTAGACATCATAGATTTGCCAGGGAGTTCCTTTAAACACACACTAGCCCACCATTTATATCTAATTAACATTTTTTATGTGTGTCAAATCAGTCGTCCACGCACTGACATACCCAAGTTGATGGAGCCAACAGGCTGGCTCCAGGGCAGGCAGCCAGCGTGACACCTCACCAGACACGCAGTGCCACTCTTCATTTCTGACCAGGATAGATATCCCATATCTACTGGATGGAGCTATCAGATAGATAGATATCTAATCAGAATAGATACCTTTCTTACCAAAACTAGATCAGACATTCATTTTGTATACAAGTACCAGGATTGTACTAAAACTGATGCTAGGCAAAATACCTTTTAGATACACTACTAGCCTCTGCTGCTGTGAACACTACAAAGTGCACAGAGAGGCATAACATGAAAAAAGTAAACACGGCTACACCTCTCATCCAAAATCGAACCAAAATACGAGGTGCAGCCTTCTCTCTTTTCACTCTCCACATGCCTGACTCTCTCCTGTAAGGCACAAATGAGTAACATGCCAACCCGATTTCAGGCCCAGTGTTGCTCAACTATGTCAGGATATTTCAGGAGGAGCTCTCCTCCCAGCTGCAGTCAGCCTGTATCTACCCACAGGTGGAGGTTTTGGACCACAAACAGGGAGCCAGCTCAGGTTTGATGCAGGGTGTTCGCTCACCCCCCGTGAATGCAGATGCAGGAGCCGGGGACCGCCTGGGCAAGATGCACGTGCAGCAGAGCCCCTCTCCAGGGCCAGGCTTGCTCGCAGCAGCGGGCTGGGCCAGGCAAGGGGGAGCTCGGCTCCTCCAAGCGCAGGAGACCCCAAGCAGCTTCCAGACTGCTGCGTGGGACACAGCAATGCCTGCGATCTCACCCTGGATCCAAGCTGACTCCCCAGGGAGCATCAGTGGCAGAGAAGGGAGCACACGTCATGCCTCTCTTCATCCCATACTGTGTGTATTTGCTGAGTTTTACATTGCACAAGACAAACAACATCTCACAAAACAGATGGCTGACTCTGTAAGAAACCTTTAACATAGCACGCTGCCTGCCATTCACAAAGTAATAAAAACAAAGAAGTGTTAAATCACATTTGTGGTACTGCAGCTGCCATCTATCCTACTTGTGGAGGAAAGCAGCAGCAGCTCCCAACCAAGACTGATTTTTGATGACAGTTCCTGTATGTGAATAATGGCATTATGAAACAGGACCAGGATGACGACCCTGGAAACCTAAACAGCAGTGACAAAGAGTGTAAGCAACTGGTAGATACGGAACACACTAATTTCAAAGTGAAAATGACTTAGTTTAAATGGGATTGCAACAACAGTGATGAAAAAAGCTTTGCTGTGAGATATGTCTCCATATATGTTAAATGCTATCTATAAAAACCACTGATCTTCCAACTCTGGTCTATAACTTCCTACCCCCCCATTAACAGACTCTCCACACCCATGTCAATATTAGTTTATCTTTGCACAAAACTAAGATTGCATAGAAATCTATTAGATTCTCTTTGTTCCAAAAAGGTGGCTTCCTCTAAAGGAAATACACAGCCGATCACAGGAATATTTTGCAAACTGAACACCTCAGCTGCTTGCAACAGCTGGCCCCTTTGCTCTTGGCAGGATCTAAATCACAACTGGCATTTTTTCTGACAGGAATGAATGAGAGCAGCTGAAACAAAAACCGGCATGAGAGGTGTCAGAGGAGCTAATTTTCTTTGATGCTCCAGATGAAAGGGTTCTGCATCTATATTTATTAGTGAATTTTTAACAATATTGTAGCCACTTAAAATAAGAACAGAGAAGCTATTCAATAGCCACAAATCTGAATTGCAATCTCTTAATTAACCAAGCGGCAAACAATATTCCAACAGCAGCTATTTCTAAATCTCAGTTTGCAACCTCCAGACAGATGATGGTCCTTGAAAAGGTGAGAACAAAGAAATAACAGTTTAAAACCTTGTTTCAGGTTTTTTAAACATTTCCCAGCTCTCTGAGGCAGCAGGGTAGTGAGGGGAAGCCCCTCTCTCCTCGACACTGCTCCCACATGAGGTGCTCCTGCAAGCAGAAGCTTTTCACCATTACTGTCATGCTGTAGGATGGGTGAATAAATGCACTGAGCCCTGGATTTGAGTATATTCCCAGCAGAACTGCATATTGCTATCAAGAATTTGACGCGGGAGCCTTGAGCTGTTCGCAGCCTAGCTTACCAAGCAGAAAAGACAAGCACGAAGGAAACCATTAAATGGATGGCCAAGAAATGTATTTGGTGCTCCCTACGCCTTAATAAAGCACCGCCTGCTCTGCACACCCTCCCGTGGACCAATGAAGGATGGCTTGTCTGAAGCACTGCATGCCAGAGGCACAACCCCACCTCCTTCAGCTTGTGTAAACTTAATAACAAGACCTCCAAATGCTGACATATGCAGAGTCTAAGCGAACATTTGGGTGGGTCATTATTAAACTCTCATAAACACAGCTGTAAACCCATACACACATGTATGTATAAACACACACACATATGTATGGACATGTGTGTGCGTATACGTATATATAATTGTAAAGGCAAAAGCCCCTAGTGCCTTTTCCTTACCTGACCCTACTCTGATGTCAAAAGCAATCAGTGGAAATTTGGGTGATGCCCTGAAGAACCCCATGCCATTTCAGAGGACCTGAATTATTCAGGTGGCATCACCAGCGTCGGTGAGAGCCCGCAATACCACAGCATTGGCCGAGAGCATGAACCAAGGGCTGGCAGATATACGGGCGATTTAATCAAAAGCAATTAGTAAGCATGCTTGTAAAAGGCTGTCACACATTTGGCCCCTGGGGCATCCTTTTTTCTAAAGATTTATGACAGGCACTCTAGATAGATGTTTCATGAACACTGTGAAAGTGGGGCTTGGGAGATTCAGAGCCAATAAGTGGTTATATTTTGGGTGTTTTCACTGGAGAAGGAAATGCTGCTCAAACTAACAGGGTGACTTTTGCATTAATAGTTCTCTGTCTCTGGGATTCAGTGTCAAACCTGACATAGGTCTGGGGAAGGCAAAGGCAGGCAGACAGAGTGGGAATGCCCATGCGATGAGCGAGGACCACACCGACCAGTGCACGCAACCATTACTCCAGAATCGGCACAAGCAGGATGGCCCCTGGTAGAGCCTCCTCTAATTTTAAACCTGTGACAATACAAAAAGAAAAATGAGGCTGTGGTAGTATATAGGTGGTGAGAAAACTCCTTTTGATACAAAAGCAGCCAACGCACAGTCAGAAGAATTACATTGGTTTTCCTCTTCCATTTCCCAACAAGCTTTTATTTTCCAATTAACATTCCTATAAGGGAGGAAAAAAAATATATTCTGGGGAAAAAGGAAAGACCAGTGAAGATTTCCTTTCAGTCAACTGATTTTTAAAGTGAAAAAGAGATGACAACCAACCTTGGGGAAAAAAACTGCTTCCTGAAGCTATTAAAATTAGTGTAATTTTCCTTCAAAATGAAATCTTAAGTTTTTAACTACAGGCTTTTGTTCTTTATATTAAATACATGAACTGTATAGTATATAGGACACCTTCCACCACTCTGCACACGAGGAGTGCTCAGTACAGTAGGCTCTGCTCATAGCTGGATTGTGGGCAGTTCTGCAAATAGTGTAATTCAACGAGTTCAGTGAGAGTGCAGAAAACTTTCTGGAGAAAGAGTGTTTCTTTTCCAGCCCTCTTCAAGCACATCTCTATTTCAAGCCAAGGTTAACTCAGGAGGGCAGCACCTGTAGTTATGCACATGGTTAAGCGCAGTGGAACATCCCTCATGTGCTACTGTCATATACATAATTAAAATAATCTCATAATTGCCAAAGCTTAAACATTCCTTAATATTCTTCCTTGCTCTTTACAGCTACCATCCGTGAAATTTTTTTCCCCTGAAGTACCAGAATTCCTTGAATTGGTAAAACCTTACTTGAGGGCAAACAACAATAAAAGGGCAACTGCCATTATAACGCCTCCAGCATCTCATATTTCCACGTAAATTGCTGTGCTAAGGATGTCCATGCAATAACAAACCAGACCACCTAAAAACATCCACTGGGATTCGAAGTTTTCCCAGGATCACACCTGAAAAATGGGTGAGTTTGCTCGAGACTATCTCACAGTCAAGAAGAATATGTAGTTTACACAGATAAAACGCTAATATATCCTGACAAAACTGTGGTAAGAGCTAAATAGTTCTGCTGAATGGATGGAAAGCCTCCTACTGCTTTGCAATAATTCTGAAAAAGAGAAAGCTCACATTTCTTAATATCCTTCTTCTGTGGAGGCTGGCAAGCAGGCTGGGAATACACCAGTCTCGCTGAGCAGAAGCCATCCATCCGTGGAGGATGCTCGCTTTTCTCCAGAGAAAGCCTCTTTCAAGAAAACTCCTGCCACTTACAGAAGAGCTCGAAGACAGCAACACTCACTGATTTGTTCCAAATAAAACTGGAATGAATTGCTGAGCTAATTAATAACACAACATTAAAAGGAAACTGAGCTCCCTGGAAAGAATCCAACTGCAGTTCATAGAAGGGGATTTCACTACTTTTGATTACAACATTAGTAAACATTGTACACATCACAACTGCAGCTAAAATTGTGAAGATTTTTACGTGCCCCTCGGAGATGAGTAACAACCTTTTCTCACCAGTTCCTAAGTATTTTTCTGTGTGATTCTCTACGTTTCAAATGGCAGTTCTTACTGAGTGGTGCTTCACTGTACCTGTGATGGTGCAAAGTCAAAGACTTATGGGTAGAGGCAATACTGCCTAGGAGACCAGCTGGCAGAGCCTGGTGTAGACCTCACCTTGCCTAGGTACGGCCAAGCCGTGCTCTGAAGGTCAGAGGATTTTTGGGAGGTTCTCTCTCCACTAAATTCTCCTACTTTCAAGACAAATGCACACAGAAAGCAGTTTCTCCATTAAGATCACCATCTCGTGATGCAATACTTAAATTGCTTATAGTACATAAACGACAACATGACTTTTACATGCTGCTTCCTATGCATGCAGCGCCAGAGGAGCAAGGCACATGGTGTTAGATTTCCCCAGCTCAGGGAGCAGCTTCAGGTATGTCAGAAAAATCTCTCATATTTACCTCCCTTTTGTAGCAATAGTGAAATGTGTAGAGGGTGGGAGAGGGAGGAAGTATGGCAGAAAGGAGATGGTGGCCATAGAAGGGTGGAGGGAACCAAACTATCGACTGATTGCCCCCAGCTCATCAGATTAGATTTCCTTCCGACACTGAGCTATGAACAAATCTCTCTGTTGCTTAACACAACAGAAATAACTCAGTTACTGTTTCCAAATTTTCCTTTGGGTCTTCTTGCAGAGCTGGTAAGGAGATAAGAAAGAAAGGACTGAATGGGAAAGGTACAAGAGCTGAGCTCAGTTCTCAGCTCAAGCACCAATTTGCATTGTAACCCTGTTCAGGCACTTAAAGGACCGTGGTAAACTAGACAATAATTTCCATCCATGAGAAAAATGTTGGGTGATGGGAGAAAAAAAAGGCTCTGTGGCTGATCCTGCCTTTCCTGGTGTGACAAGGGGTCCTTGGCACCCCCACCCAGAGCTCAGCATCTCCCCAGGGCAAGTCCCTGTACCGGCACGTATCTGGCATGCAGCAAACCTGAGCGCACCACAGGTACACATCTCCTCCGGTGTGAGCACCACAAAAACATCTTAGGGACTTGACTGTCTCCCAACCCAGGTAACCACGATTCCAACAGAAGATGACACACGCTCCCTGACTCCAGAGCAGCACCAGGCATGTACTGTGGGCACGTGGCTCCGGGAGAGAGCATCCCTAGGGAAGGAGGGCAAAGCCCTTCCCCAAACAATTCACACCACCAACCTACAAGCTGTTGCCTCAAAAACCTGTGGAAGAACTGATTCCTGGCTTCAGATGTATCTTTCAAGCTGCACAGTCCAATTAGGAAAACTACCTTGTACCTAACATCCAGATTTTACCAAGTTACCAAATAAAGAGCTATATCCAAAAAGCATCCTAGTTTACATGGGAACTAAGAATAATTACATCTGTAAGATCTGTTCTTACTGAAAAATGTGCAGGCATAATTTGAAAAAAAATTAAAAATTAATGTCCACTTATATTTATATATGTTTACAGAAGCAGAGAAAACTGGTCCTCTGTCTTGCTGAGTGATGTTTCCAATCAAAATTTGAAAAAAATTAAAGACATTTGGAAGTGCTGTAAACCCTTCAGCTATTAAAGACATGCAGAGAGAGCTGCCAAAGAACAGTCATATTTATTATACTGAACTCTGATGTTTGCTTAATGAAGAATAAAGCTCAGAGGGCTATATAATTGGGATGCATCTGGAATTCTGAGCCAAGGGCAAAAATAAATAAGTAAATGAGAAGGAGAAACACAAGAGTGATAAAAATAAATAAAGAGCAAAACTGTTCAGAAGTACAGGTCCTAAAAAATAAAAGAAATTATAAGTTACAAACCAAAAAGCTTCCATCATGTATCTAAGAGAAATAGGCATATCGTGCTATTTAGGAACTACAGTAAGAAAAACAGCCGTATTATTTTAATTTTTAGTTTTCACTATTCAAAGTGCAGTCATAGAAGGAAAAGATCTTTGTCTGCTTCAGGTTTGACTGAGGGATTGGGGGAACTTCCTAACTACGAGATTTGAGGATTGCAGATTTGAGCAAAAGAAATGATGCCCACGGGTCCCACCTGTGGAGCCTGCCCCACGGGTGACCACAGCTTCGCTGAGCTCTGCCCATGCTCCCCACCTGGGAGCGGCCGGACCCCTGGAGAAAGTCCCTACATGAGGCTGTTGGGAACCGGGCAGCAAGCAAGTCTGTCTACACATCCCTGCCCATTTGCATCATGCTTCCAGACACCGGGCAAGTTTAATCACTATTTTCTCATCTGAAATGGGGTAGAGCTGGAAATCCTAGAAAACTTGGAGTTCAGGCTGGAGCCACTGGGGCTGCTCTGGGTAGCTCCCGAGTGATGGGTGGACACACTCGCCATGGGTGAGAAAGCGGCTTGCACGCACAAGTGCCCTCCTGCAGCACTGCCAGCCTCACCACAAAACAGCAGCCTTGCCCCAGGGCAAGTTTACACTCAGGTTTCTAAGAACAGGAGCTTCTGTTATTGTCTCTGTTTCCTTATTTTAACAGATCTTCCTATATAAAAGATGGAAATTCTACAAAGTCACTCCATACACAGCAATTCAGTTAAGCCATTTCTTCAGCCACTTCCTCACATTTATAATTTAGCCAGATGTTTCACATGGAAGGAAGAATGCCATTTCTACCAAGAGTAAGAATAGACAGAAGTAAACAAAAAACCCTTTTCTAAATAAATCGGCTTCCTTTCCAGCTCTTGCCCAAAGGAAAGGAAACACTGGGTGTTCACAAATGCTGGGTGACCCAACACCCTGACCCACTCGCAGGTGAGCGAGGTGCCAGGCATGTGCTGCTCAGCGCCCAGCCTGCCAAAGCCTCAGGGGGAACGTGCTTGCAAAGACTTATTTGGTGCTGCATTGTCCTATGATACTGCAATAACTCTAAACATCAGAGAACCCCGGCCCTTACAATCACCGTTTCAGTGGAAAAACCTCCGTTCAGGGTGAGCCAGGGCCACAGACTAGTATGTGCTGTGTTCATCTGTCACACACAAAATCACCGTCACCACGACTCCTTTCTGTGTCTATGTACCAGCAAAATGCATCACTAATTTTTTTTTAGCACATAAAAAACCCAACAATGCTATTTTTATTTTTTATGTGTCATTATGAGTTTTTATGTTGCCTGGAATATCTGTGTCTGTTTCCAGACATGCCTGAATGGGTCAGAATTTGTCTGTGAAAGAAACATGGGACTCTGCGGTCCTCATTTTAACCCAGAAAAAGATGCCCATCAGTCTGTGTACATAGGTAATATCTGTGAGTGAAGAACCACCACAGCACAGGCTTGTCTTGAAATTTCTCTTGGTTTAATCTGAGTTGATGTTAAGTGCCCTGCTACCAGCAGCAGATTTTTTTGTGTTATTTGCATAATCAACCTTAGGAAATGGATCGCATTCTGGATTATACATTCAACTAAATTAGAAATGTGAGGGAATTACGGAAGAGAAGTGGTCTTTCCTTTCAGTGGTTGAACGGCTGCTTGCAGGTCCTTGGAAACAGCTCTGAGAGGCAGGGAGCTTTTCCTGCAGCGAGCAGGGCTGACTACATTGCTGTGGTACTTGTTCTGCTCCGCAGTTGCCTTGGTGCAGCTCCCACCACCCAGCCACCATGCCCTGCAGGGTCCACCACTGATGCCGAAGGTCAGGACCGGCTGAGCCTCGAGTGCGCGTGGTCCCCAGCAGTCTAGCTCGTTGCCCTCTCCCTGAAAACCACAGCTGCAGGATCTGCCTGAGCCACACA
This sequence comes from Sula dactylatra, assembly GCA_013389905.1. Classification (NCBI taxonomy): domain Eukaryota; kingdom Metazoa; phylum Chordata; class Aves; order Suliformes; family Sulidae; genus Sula; species Sula dactylatra. The sequence continues at coordinate 291,334 of WEKW01028911.1, read as the reverse complement.
GCAAATGCCCAATTTTGTACGCAGCTGCAGCGCAGTGGTATGGGAGAGTGCACATACCACCACGTCTCAGAGCAGTAAGAGGTGGTGGGTCCTGTTCTTCCTACATCCATTGCACAGAACAAGTGCACTGGTGGTGAAACAGAAAATGACCTTTTCATGAAGAAAAAAAATGTTACAAAGCAACTAGCTAGCTTTTGCCCACTGATTCACTCTCCAGCAAGAGACTAGCAGCTCCCAGCGCACCGAGATGTGCTCCGTTGTATGCTAAAACTCATTCCCCTGCCCTCACCCCCCTAGTTGCGTTTTCCAGCATTCATTGTCTGAGGGTAAATTGCCAGCAAATACAGAGGATGCATACTCCAACAACAGACAACCAACCTCCAACAGTTTCACTACCAGTAATGGGTTTTCCTTACCCCAAAATCCAGACAACTCACACCTGCACCTTTGCCTACGTGGAGTTAAACCGTAGGTATAACCTTCACCCTGAGGTGGTTTTTCTTTTAATGTGGCCAGAAGCTGTTGCTCAGATCACTTTGCATCTGACACTGGAGGGCTATAAATATCACAACCAAAACACATCCACTTACTCACATGCATTTGATTAAAATAAACTCATCTAAAAGGCAGGCCACCTTTGAAATGGAAACAAATGGATACAGGAAGGCTGAGGATTTAAAAGCGTGAGAACTGCTGAGCTCGTTACTGTCAGGCTTCCATCTCCATTGCTGTGCTGGTATCGCCAGCAATGTTTCTGCATAATCACATAAACAAAAATCGGGTGGAATGGATGGAGGGATGATTATTGTTGTTTTAAAATTTCTGGGTTGTTCATCATCATCATCAAACCAACACCCAGATACGAGCCTAACCACATTAATATATTCACTTATGACTGAGAGAAAGTGATGTGGAAGCTCCTAAAAGGACCAGGCAAACACAGGTAGCACAGAACTGGAACAAGGCAAACCATCAGCCCCTGCCTCGCTCAGCCCCGTGCAGCACAGGGCAGGCAGCATGGTTCACTAGCAGGCTGGCGAGGAGATGGCTAAGCTCTGTAACTCATGGCCTTGCTCCCTTTCAGGGAACTCAATTTATAGCCAATTTCTGAATTCCAGATATGAGAAATTGGAAACACTCTTATAGACATAGTCTCCGGGTGTCAGGCAGCAGAGCTTGGTTCTAATGTTGACCTGGCTGACTGGCAAAGAAGCATCTGCAAACAGCAAAAAAGATTAAGATCTGAAGTACGGCAGCAACTTCATTTCCAAATCCTTCTTCAAAACAGGAAAACTCCCCGTACTGTTCACTGCACGGAGGAGGGCAGGGAGCAAAAAATATCTAAGTTCTGTGCAAAGAAGGAAAAGGGTAGGCGTGCAAGGCTTGCACTGATTTATTAGTGGCTCATTAGTAGCTAACGTATAAAAACAACTATAAAACCAACAGCTGCAACGTATTTTTCATATTAACAATCATTGCACACTTTTCCTACCTACAGGATACAAAGATTCAAAGCTGATTTTTCAATTTGAACAAATGCCTGCACAGGCATAACAAAACCAAACAAACAAAAAAAAAGGTAAGGAGGGAAAAGAAAATCAAGAAAGAAAAACACACTTACTTTTTGGTATCCTCTCCCTCACCTAAACATTAATAATGTAACAGTGGTCCCTGTATTCAAGGACAGGTCCTAAACACACAAACTCTAAGCTTCATTGTTTGTGAAACTGAATTAAAGTTGTTTGGAGATGCACATAAAATGTATAACAATGTTTGGAATTGCAAATAATAAGGTCATCTTTGTGACTAAATATTGTATATCTACACCAAGCTATTTATATCACATTTAAAGCTCTAGGCCTAACTATTAATTTTCATACATCACACCAGATTCAATTGCCTATTAAAAGGATCTTCCCTTTTCTCGGTAGTCAATTATTCATTAACCTCCTAGAAACATTCATAGAAGGCACCATTTATTTCAGGAAAGAATCGGAAATTGTCATTATAAAGACATCTGAATTTAATATTTCTTTATGACAGAAACAGAACAGTAGGTAATGGAGCACTTAAGTGGCCAACATCAGAATAAGACTCAGAAGAATTGTTTTGGACGCTATTTTTGATATTGAAAGAGTCATATGAACACAGCATCAACATTTTCAGCTAATTAACGTATTTCCAGCAGAAAGAGAGCCTAATGTTAGAAACACTCCTGCAGTCTGTGAAACAAGTTATCCTAGATCCCTCGCTTCAGTTATGTTTCCACTTAGTGACCAACCACACTATTTCCACTTTGACATAACATGCTGAATTTTAAAGTAGCCACATAGATATTTTTACTAATGGAAACATAGTCATGTGTAACAGACGAGGCTTAATTAAAACAAGAATATAATGAATAGACACCCACCCTAAGACACCCAAGTTTCTCTTGATTATACCTTGCACCAACAGGAATTTCACACCAAACAGTAGAAGGTCTCTCTGTTCCAGCCTCTTCCTTCCATGGTTTCACACATAAACCACTAAACAACGGTGTGCCGCAATATATGCAAGTCAGTTAATATTTATCCATATTTATACTACCTAGCTCTTATCACCACAGCATCCTAACACAAAAAAGTACTCTCTCAAAATATGCAGCAGTCACTTCATGTTTGCTTATGGGTTGTTGGCTCCTGAGGCAGGGTAGAGCAGCTTTGTAGAAATCCACAGCAATACTTTATTCCAGCTTAAGAAAGCAGCAAATAATAAAAAAAAATTCCATACTTAGAAAGGGGATGGGGAATTTACCTAGATACCATGTGATTTGTAATGCTCTTTCACCATGAAGAGATACACGTTTCTCTTTCATGTCTTGCCAGAAAGGAGGTGGGCTGGGAGGAAAAGTACTTCATCTTTATCTTCCTCCTGACCTTTCTGTCTAAAGCAAGTCAACAGCAACTGGCCCATGGATTTTGGAAATGACTTGTAATGCTTTGGCATAAGGGGAAAACCACGCTTGCTTCAGTATCCAGTATGTATCACCATAACACAGCAGACACCCATTGCAGTCAACCCTCCAACAACCATGTTAATTAAAAATATCCAGTGTCTGAAAGATTCGCAAGTTGGGCCCCGCAACAGCTGAAGCAAGTTTTCTGAAGTTTGGTTGGTTAAAAGTTGATAGCAACAAGGAATGTTTGAGACACGATTTCATTCTGAATTTGACAGAACTAAAATATCATATTGATTAAAAACATGGCTGAAAACAGCTAACTGCAAAATGCTCTGGGGTGTGATTAACACCTTGCACCCCTCAGTGCTATTTGCTGCTGGGACACCCACACTGTTTGATTCCCTCTTCTGGGAAGTGGAGTTAATTTCTTCCACTTAAGTTAACTTCTGACCTCATCCAAATTTTTTTGAAGGGAGAAAAGCAAAATATTTTGGCATTAAAGAGGTGGTTTGTTTTTTTATTTGTGTGGTTTGTTTTGTTTTAAATAAAAACATGCACAAAACTGCTGAAAAGTGAAAGCAGAAACTGTTAGTCTTCAAGAAGGGGGTTGCACACCCTGCACACCCCCCAAGCACACATGTTTGAGAACACCTTGTGCACACTGGCTCTGCCATGGCTTGCTTGGAAGAAGCCTTGCACGCCCGTGGGGCAATGAACAGCATCCCTTTAGCGCGGTGGTTTTTAGGATGTTTGCACTGACACCAGCCCACTTCGGGCCCTCATCCCTTTCGCAGCTCTTGGGACTGCTTCAACACTGGGCAGGTGGTAGGGGCTATGTGCAGTTGACTGGGAGCAGGAGATGAAAATGGGAGAGCAGGGATAGGAAGAGGTTGGCAGCAGAGGCACCTTCTCTTATCAAAAAGAAGTGCAAAAACAAACACCAGAAATCGGGGCTAATATTGTCATGCCACATATCGCAGCCAGTTTCAACAGCGAGCTGTCAGGTTATGCCAGAAAGATTCAAAGCACCAAACTTTCTGTAACATGCAGGATGTGTCTGAGCCCTGACCAGCATATTCCCCACCACAAAGGCACTGTGGATTTGGTATCGGTTAGCTGTGCAGCCCTGGGGAATGACATTGGTCACCAGAGCACCGCCAGCATAGCAGGGTAGACACTCCTGTGAATGAAATACCAAATGACCCTCAACACACTCCTTGGCAGGTGAACAACCAAAGCACTGAATTTCCAAGTACATGTGTAAATGTAGATGAGGTGGGAGGGGTAGGTCTGGTTTTCATAATGCTTTAAGATAACTAATAATGTCTGCAAGAGTTAAGAGATTTTTAGATGAAGCACTTAATAAAACATCCACACAATCATGGGACAGTCTTATATTACAGTACCAGTATTTTCCACACGTATTATTGCTTGAATTAAAATTGATCCCTATAATAAGGCATACACTGAAGCATATGAAGACCCAAAGCCCAAGACCTAATGCACTTTATACAGGATTAGAATACACAAAGCTGTGGCTAAAAAATTAAGTTCTTTGTGACTGCAGCGTGTTCCCCACAAGCAGCTCACTACAAAGTGCTGTACAAGCTCCAAACGTGTATGTCTGTGTTGGAGAGAATATAACACACTGGAACACAAAAGGGCTTAATGTCTTTGGAATGAAACAAGGGCAGGCAATAGAGAAATAATTTCTTAGTACATTTACAGTGCTGGCAACAAAGCAGATTTCCATACCTTACATTAGAAAACAAACGCACACAAATCTGTGGTGTTACATACTTAGTACTGTGGGCGAAATCTGTTCCTAATCCAAATGCATAGATCTGAGGCTTAATAAATAATCCCCCAAAATGAGCAGCCTGACCTCCCTGCCTTCCCTTTTCCCATTTTCTTCAGCATTAGCTGTTATGTGAACACTATGTTGAAACACTTCAGTGGCTACCATCAGAGGCCTCTGAGAGAGGCCAGAGTCTCCTTTGCACTGGGATAGCTCTTTCAAAGAGTAAATTCTTCTCTTAAGTCTCATAAGCATACGCAGGCAAGCGACTAAAGAAGTGAGAGTTTGCAGAAGAATCATTTCTTCCTCAGGAACCAGACAGAGGACGTCTTCTGCATGGGAAATCAAGGAACACAAGTGCTATGAAGGAATTAAGACATTTCCCTTCTTAAGGGGTATCCTCAGAGACATTACCCAAAATACACGATTTGCCTATTTCATTGGTGCAGTCCTGTTTATTTCTGAAACCAGGTGGCATACCAGGTCTCTGCAGTGAGCTGAGCCACCAAGTGAGCAAAGTTGAGCCATCCTCATTCATAGATCACAGTCTTCCCTTCCAAAGGTGCTGCATCCCTAGCAGCCCAGCATCCAGCTCCTTCGCACAGCCAAACCCCATCTGCCCCAGAACAGATCTTCTGTTATATGTAAATGCAGCACAGCTCCACACAGACTTACCTACCATCCTTTGTGCCATTTTTATAGCTGTGGCTAAGTTGTTTCCAGAACCTGAGAACACCTGGGTCTACACTGCATCTGCAAGGTAGACCTTCACTTCTAAATGATGGCTAAAGCCTGCTGAAATCTTCAAGTGCACTTAAGCAAGCTGATGGTGCTATGGTGACCTTTAACTTTGCACTTTCATTCAGACATCACAAAAAAAAGAAAGCAAGGAACTGTTGAAGAAGAAATGGGAACAGCACTTAAGACTGAGACCACTTAGGTGTGTGTCGTCCGTCCGTGTGTGTCGTGTCGTCCCCCCCCGCCCCAGCAATGAAACTAAAAATCAACAAAATTCATATCCTTTCTTCCTAAACCACTGATTCTGCTTCCCCCACTGGGCACACACCCACCTCCACAGATACATGCTGACCTTTCTTGTTTCCAAGCTCCTGACTGAGGAATTGTGCCAGTCTCCCTGCAAACACCACTCAAACACACGGTCTTCCCTGATAGGAGAACTATCACACACCACAGGAGTCAGATAGGGAACCAAGATAAATTTAGAAAGTCAAATGCATTAAAAGATATTTTTGTTGTTGCTTGCCCTCACCCCGGAGTGACCCAGGCATTTCCGAGAGGGGGTGAGAGATGCTCCTTCTTACATGACCAGCAGTTTCTGAAAGACTTGAGTTCTAACCTGCTGACAGGTTAAGTGCATTGCAGAGAAACCAGATAGCCCAAGAACACCCCACAGTATTTTCAGACATACCCCCTGCTACTTATTTTTTATCTCCAGTACTGCACTGCAATACACAGGGCTAGCCTTCCTTTCTAGAAAACCTATTCAAATGTGTTGCTTTTCATCCGGGGATAGCTCAGGTATGGCAATTACTCCATTTTTATTTTAAGAAAAGGTTAAAGAAAAAGCAAGACCTGCTGGGGCAGGTGATGATTTAGGGAGCGAGGAGGAACCTTCCAAATCCAAATCACACTTTTCTGCACTTCTACAGCTGGAATTAAATCAGACCTACTTGAATCTCTTAATCAAGTCTTTTTAATTCTACATTTGAAATCACAGTATGCTTGCTGTAGATTAATTCTAAAAAAATTAAAACTAAATTAATTCAAAACAGTGTTCAAGCAAACAATGATTTACTGTTGAAGCTTTAAAGGAAGTCAGACACTGAGTGTGCAGAAACCGTTGACCAATGCTCTGAAACAAGAGTTTGTAGAAAGTCTAACTCAGCTTTTGACAACTACACTTTTCCCCAAAGGAGCAAAAACTATTTTGTAAATTTAAGCTTGCCTAAATTAACCTATTACTATGGGCTTTGAACTTGCCACTGAAAGCAAGTTGTGGGAGTGGGGAAGTTTCAGGATGTGGAAAGCTTATTCTTCTCTTCCCTCAGGTATCCACTATGTTATCTACTGTAATATCTAAAATCTTGAAGGATGTGGTGACCAGAAACAAAAAGCCACAATGCTCCTTTTGTTTAACGGCATTGGGTAGCTTTAAAGAACAAAACCACATTTTGGTAAACTTCTATTTTGCTCAAACAGAAGAGCATTTGAACAAGCTTTCATTTCACTAATAATCAGTCTTTAAACGATGTTGGTGCTTTTTAATTCCATTTTCTATCCAAGTGCAGCTTGGCACAAACCACAAGGAAAAAACAGCTATTAATCAGGGATCTGAACAAGTGTATGCTGAGCTCTACAACTGATTCAGTGAGCATCTATACACATACAGCATGTACCCACCCAGTTCTCCAGGAATAATGCCAAATGAACATGAAAACTATATTTAATTACAAGCCAACACATTTGAATTACTACCAGCCAGTGATCACCTACTCCCCTTTTGAAAACATCTTAAATAATTAAGTTCTGTCTTTAAGTTCGGGTTTCAGCCTTGCTGTCTGAAGGCAAGAATATAAAATCTATAGCCAACTCCTATTCTAAATATCTTGTCTACTTTAAGATGTGATCCAAAATTGGGATTTGGAGTCACCAGCAGGAACGACTTGCACTGGCTAGGAGACCCACCACAATTCTGTGTATTATGTGAAGCAATCTGCCTTCTTCAGTTCCCGGCTTTCCCACCAATTATTTCTTGTCCTTCTGGCTGAAACGTTCAAAATGTTTTGCATTTTAAAGCTGTTCTGCCCACCCTTCCAGTCCAGGTAGAGGAAGGTTTTCTGGCTCAAAGATGCTGACGGTTGTCACCAGCCATGTTAAACAACGCCAAGAGATGCTTTAGACCTTGCTTCATTCAGCCAGCAAAGCCTTAGACTTGATGCTAAGTTAAAAAAATTACACAAATAAATGCATCAACAAGGCAGTTAGGCATGCGAAAACAGTCACAGTTTAAAGTAGCCAGTGAAGTCTAATGCTAGACAGGACTTGGACAATAATTGATGGAGGTCTGCCAAGAAAAAAAGATGATAATAAAACAGCCTTCATATGGTTTTGTGCATGCAAAGGAAAACCATCAGAGTGAATCTGTACTGAATAAGCCTATCAACCCACATGGTTGCAAAGTGCCTCTGATCCCACAAAAACCATCTTGAATGCAGATTTACTGCATTGCAAAACCACAATCTTAATATTCGGTACGTTGTAACCATGTTTTGCTGATGTCAGTTCTGGTAAGACAAAGACCTTTGTGGCTATGGGGTAGTGGGAGGAGGCCAAGACCACTCTGATAACTTCCTAATTTTTCTAACACTAGAAAAGCTCTTCCTCAGTTAAGTTCTAGGAGTAAAGGTCTATTCATTTTACTGTTTTGGCATTTAACAATTGGAGATGTAGCAAAGACCATGCTCAGAAACAACTTTGTATGAAGCTCTTAACCTGGATTAAAGAAAAAAAAAAAAGGCTCTTAGATCTCAGAAGCAAAAATTAACAGCACACAGCTAAAGCCACAAAAGCCCAAGCCAACAGGTAAAATGCATTTATGGAGCAAATGATACTTTGGTCAGGGTAATTAGACAAGTGTATTTAAATTCACTTAATTAAATTTAAATTCACTTGCGCATGGGTTCACTACAGTTCCTCTCTAAATATATCTCTAAGTAGATTTATTCCATTTCCCAACACAGACTCTTATTGCCAGGCACGTAAATTCAGCTCAGTTTGATGATCATGACACATTCTTCTTATCCTAATGTTTACAGGGAAGCCCAAAGACTAAAGCACTGTAAACAAGAATTTGCATATCCTCACAAACTGGCTCTTTCCAGCCTATTCCAATAATAATAAAATAAAAGGGAAACAGTGTGTTTGCATTCAGTGGGTTTCATTTTGACCTTCTCACATTTCAGACAAATGAATAAGCCAGATGCCCATCAGTAAAAATCTGAAATTCAGAGATTTCTACAAACTATCCAGCTTCCTTTCCAGAAGGAGAGATATCCCAGCAGTCATCAGAAATCTTAAGAACAGCAATGGAAGGTGCAAGGATTTCCTTGTTCTGCTAGTTGGTGCGTTACACTTAACTGCAGATACATCTTGATCTGAATCAACAAACCAGAAAAGCAATAGCCGAAACTTCTCTGTGGGCCACTGCTCTGGAATTCTCCAGTACAGTCTAACATAATGTCTTTGTTCACACATGAAGTGCATCATTTTTCTGACTGTTTCTGTTCCAGGTAGCTTCAGAGAACTGAAAAAAGTTCAAGAAATCCTGGTCCTCCCACACAAGGCCCTTCTGTGATCAAGTGTTCCCTGTTAGCAACTGGATGGAAGATGTTTTTGTCTGTCTCCCCATCCCTCCTCTCTGCCTGCCTCTCCTTACCACTCAGACAGCTGGAAGCATGTCCTCCTCGTTACCATCTATTACAAACACGTACACATGACACATCAGTTTGAAGACACTACAAAGACTTTGTCTATAAAATGCAGACTTTTGGTCTACAGAAATGCCTGTGTGAGAAGCAGCAGTCTCCACTCCAGACACTGTTTACCAACAGCAATGTCCAAAACTGCTTTACCAAACAGTATTTTTACTTTACTTCACAGAACCATCCCCAACCCCTTAAGCAGCAAGGTGGAAAGAAGCTGCAGCCTTGCTTACACACAGGTCACCACCTACAGCTCCCAGAGCAGCCTAACAAAGAGAGGCTTTATGCGCGTTGTAAGCAGTAGATGAGGAGCCAGTGGCAATGTATACGTGTAAAGCCCATGGCACCATTTGCTGGTGTGGCACCTCAGAGACACTGTATAGATAAGGGCACCATCTTGACATCTCTCTGGCACCAGCACAGTATCTAAAAGGGGCCCAAAGATGGGACTCGGTTCCAAGGCTTGCTGGGACCATACTAGCTTCTCCATTTCAGCTCTTCTTTTCAACAGCAGGAAATAGAGGGCCCTCCTCTGTTTGAGAGTTGTTATGTATGAATTATAAAGTACATAACTTGCAGAAGACACTCATTTCCCTCAGGAAAGAGTCCATCGAGAAACTGAGGCTTGGGAACAACATGGGTCCCCAACAGGCAATGGTGTTTGCTCACAGGATGGAGACACCCAGCTGTGACCTCTGTGCCACCCCTGGCTGAACTCTGCTGCTATGCTGGGACGTCTTTTATCAACAAGCACCAACCACCTCCTGGCCAGCAGGTTACCTCCACCTGCATCAGCGACCAAACCTCCATCAGACCTCAAATGAGCCGAGCGCCCCAAGCCCTGCCCAGCACGGGTTTCAGTAAAGCCTCCTGTGAACCAAGACTGAACAATAACCAGCCTCAGAACTTTACACCTACTTATTTAACCTAAAAGGAGAGGCCACTTCCTTTCATCTCCAGGCTGTGCTCCTTCTCCTTTTATTCAGCTGCCTTTAGTGGACTCCCCACTTCAGGAACGGGAAATATTTCACATCACAGTAGTTTGTCCAGGAAGCTTCAAGACACGCAAGCATTTCCTAGCTCTGTCAGCCATATAATGAGACTTTAAAGTTAGAGTTTAGTTTGCAGTCATTAGATCAGTCATTACCATGGCTGCACACAGGCATGTACAGGGTTTTAAGTGAAACCTCCACGGCCACCTACACAGGAGGAGGGTGTGGGCTGAGATCTTGTTTACAGGAGCACTCGATCTTATAAACATGTGGAAACTTGGCAATGGCTAGCAAAGCTTAAATGCCATATGAGGTTTACCTATTTTGCTAGCTACTCTTAAAATCCTTGCAAACCCCTCCTCCTGCCCTTCAGCTGAAGCTGAGCACCCTCTGAAGGTGCTGACTGCCAAGCATGTTAGAGCTGCTGGGATGGCACTGCTCTGAAAGAACACGTGCAGCTGCCCCGACGTGCCTTGCCCTGCAGGCCTGCTGACCTCTCCGATTCCAGACACACCTCCTCTTTGATTCTGCCTTCTGACTTCCCAAATTTCAAGCCTGGTAAGAACTGGCTTCAGAGAGGAAGCCGAGGTAATGACGAGGAGCTGCATGCCAAGTTTGTGGTCTGCTGCTGGCAGAGAGCCTTGCAAGCAAAGGAGGCCGAACAAAATCCCCAGAAGGGATCCATGATTCACTACGGTGCAAACAGTACTTGGGACACTCCACGTTGCCTTGACCATAAGTTCAGCCTCCACTGAAAGTCAGGAGTTAGAGGAAGGCAGGCGTCTTCTCCATCCCAGCTGCGCTGGTCCTCAAGTCCTGTCTCTGAATGGCTCCTGCCAGAGCAAACAAGCGGCCCGTAAGCAGAGCCACTAGTGAAGCCTGAACAATGCCAGGTCCTTCCTCCACCTTGAGGATACCCTGAGGATTTTGGCTTGCTTTTGTGTGACTGAAACTGGTCAACAGGCTCAAAAATTATGAGGACAGAGGGAAACAGAGAAAGCACTGGGGCAAGGAGGAGGTTACACAGTGACTGAATGAGCTACAGTAGTTGATTTTCTTAGGAAAACAGGCTTAAAAAAATCAGTTACATGGAATGACAAGCATCTTGGCCTGGAGACACAGAAAATTTAAGGCAAAGTTGGGAAATTCAGAGTGCTGTCTCTGACTGTGACCTGTGCTAGAACCACACAGCAAGACTTTATTCGGAATAGTTTCTCCACAAGACAAGTCTCCACCTGACGCAGCCGCAGGAGGCAAGCTACAGAGAAACTACAAAGCCAGAGAAAGGACACTCCTAAAGGAAATGCTTGTTGCTCTTGTGGGAGCTGTCACACCTTGAAGACTAAGTGCTCTGGCCTTCTTGGCACACCAAAGAGACCCGCCAGCATGTTTAAGACGGCTTGGTTCTGATTAACACCAATTTACAGTCAACGATTTGAGTAAGCCATGAAACTTGCCTGAAAGAACCATATCAAAAAAGTTCATTTTAGATCTGCACTCCCAAAATTAGCTATCAACCCATTAATACACCCATAATTTAGCCTTGGTGCAGCAAGGGTGGACCTTCCCCTCTAATGTCCACCCAGTCCTAACGATTACCATAAGCTGCTCATGACTCTTCCCCCACATTCCCAAGATAGCTACTTGTTTTCTTGTGTCAGATTTGGCCTTAGGAGTATAGAATCAGTTAATACAGGAAACGTATAGAAAGCTGCAATAACTCAAAAAGAAAATAATTTTTCCTTCAGATCAAATTGGTTTGATACTCCAGAAAAAAAATCTGCAGTTAGTATGCACAATATGAGATAACAAGTACCGCGGAGAAGGGAGAATGTGTTGGCAGCACAGAGCACGAGATGACATGGGCAATTTGGCTGCCAGCAGGAAAGATTGTTTGGATTAAATAAAAAGAAGTGTTAAATGTTTGCCTGTGCCAAGAAAGCTTGACCCTTGCTTTGGAGAAGGATATATAAATTGATTCAACAATTTAATAAAGTTTCAATTATGCAGTACTTAGTGCCTGGAAAAAAAAAACCAAACCCAACTTTATACTCACTGCTTATAAACTCTGCTGAATCCCTGCAAGCATATTTGCTCAACACTCTTAGCAGTGCAAACAACACTAGGAAGAATTTTTTTCCTTCCACTTCTGAGGGTTCATTCAGTACTGTCACAGACGATCAGTTCAGTCTGGCACAGGACAAAATGAAAGCTAATCAAAATACTCTCCGCATTCTTCCTGAAGGCTTAGCAGTACAGATAAACTAGCAAACCATTTCATCACCTGAGAAGAAGCTTAAAGTAAACACCCTAAAATAACACCCTGAAGAAGCAGCGTTCTTTGCAACAGCAGTTCTGTGTGACGATGCCCAGAAGAGTATGAAGAACGCATGGCACATTGCAAATCCAGTCCGATACCTGTATTTCTGCATCAATCCTGTCAGTCCTTCTATTTATACAAGTGCCTATAAGCATTTACCTTGAAAAAATAAGAATGCTGCCTTACATAAATAATGAACAATTCAGTTGGAGACAGAGCCCAACCAGGGGATCAAAATTAAAACCAAGTAAAACAGAAGAAAAAAACCCGCAGTGAACTAACAGGCTTTGTCAAGCTGGCAGCCAAGCAAGCTGTCTTCCCTGCACTCCGCCCCTACTGTCAATCATCTGATTTCATTGCAGTTGCTTTTACTTCACGTTACAGTGTGTCACCCCTCTGCTCACAGATACATGATGATTACTAATAGAAGAGGCATGGAAAATTAAGTTAAAGAAAAGAGGCTCAGGACAAAGTGCCTTGTGTAATTTGGAATGCAAGATGCCAGTTTTTCCACAGTGCCAACTATATGGCAATAAATGCAGAGATAAATATATCCCAGCTACAAGAAAAACCCCACAAGCCGATAGCCAACCCACACTGAGTGGTTTGTTTGGGAGGGTTTGGGGGGTATTTTTTGGCTTTTTTTTGGTTTTGTTTAAAGTTCTTTTTCCTTCTCATTTGCAATCAAAGACTTGAAGATCACAGTTTGCTGATGCCTCTCAGTTATGATCCAAGGCTGCTTGTTCTCCCCATACATAAAAAATTTCCAGCAGGCAGGGAATCTCACCTTGAGCATGATGCAATTGCAGCTTTCCTGCACCTCAGCTCTCTATGAAGCAATGTGCCAATTTGCATCCAGTTACTTCAGATGGCTCACATACTTGCCAAAGAGCGCCCAAGCTGCTGAAAGCATGGGAGTTCATAACCTACATCAAATCTGGACCATTGCTTGCAGGCCAGCATGTCAACTGCAGCATAACAACACTAAGTTGCAAACCGACAACAATAGAAGTGCTTAATTGTTCCCACAGTCAACCTGCCAGCATCAAACTTGGCTACACCTTGGACCAATAGAAGGAAAAAAAAAGAAAAAAGCTTTATTTTCTGAATGGCAGTCCTCAAGAAAAGAACATGATTTAAGGAAAGGCTTCATGTTTGAGATGACACAATTGTCCCTCAGAAGCCCTTCCCAGTTTTAATGAAGGGGGAGTGGAACAACCCCAAAGAGCAGGTAAAAAATTAAGCAAAACCAGGACAGTTTGGTCAACTCCTCACTGATTCTTGCTTTTCAAAAAGTCTGAATGATGCTGCAATCAAAAGCATCGTCCTCTTACAACAAGAAGAAACATAAACAGTTTTGAATCTTACAGAAAGCACATCTATCTCTTCAGAATCATTGTGTCCTACATGCACAGAGGGCTCTGGACCTGCTGGATGCAGCTACTAGTGCTGAGGATTCAGACACTTCTCTTTCGTTCATTCCTTTGGGCCACATGAACAGTAATGGACCCCTGTGCAGAGCTAAAAGTGACATAAAACCACAGCCTTGCTAAATTAGCTGGAACACTAAATAACAGCACGAAGCCTAATACATCAGACAAGGAAAGGCCTGAACTCATCTGATGGTGAACAGAGCTAAAAGCAGGCTCTAATTTGAAAGACTACAAGCAATGGACCAGGCTAGATCAACCAACTTCAGCATTTGCCCAAGACACAAGACCATTTGAAAATGCAGAGGGACCAGAAAGATGTCTAAATGACACAAACAGAAGGTCATCCAACCAAAACCAGAGTATTCCAGAGCTGCAGCAAGAGGAGAGGACAATGATAACTATTTAGATCTTTATAGAGTTAGGCACATAGGACTAAATTTTTTTTCCCCACATGAAGTAGGTAGGGACAACTCCACCCCTAATAATTTTTGGGAAAGAAATATGTGCTTATTTTTCTAATTTCATGTGAGGTCTCTGCAATGCCTCCCAGGATATGTATAATAATGAGAAAGACCTGTGGCTTCCACTGTAGACCCTGCATGATAAGTCTTACTCTTTGCAGAAAGCCATTCACATTTTATTTGCATACCAACCTACATGCCCCTGTTCTCCCTCCTCCACTGGTACTTCTTAGGTTGAGAATCAGACTCTCTTGCAGTGTGGAAACTAAGATACTGCCAAGAAGCACAACTGAATATAAATTAATTAATCAAAAGTGAAGGAATCCTGAAGTACTATCACAACCTGAATGTTCCAAATAAAAGTTTCTTATCCCTGAATCAGCATATTCGGCAGCTCTCTGTATAGCTTTCTTTTCCTGTTATTGCTTCATATGAGCTCTGCACCATATGAGATACCAGCACCAAGAGCACACAGAACAACTTCTCAGGAAGAGACTTCTCCCATACCTCCCACAACCTTTTTGAGTATATCCAATAGAAATGCCTGTCCACATTTTTCAGGCTTTCATTTAAGACCAAAATTGATTTTGATTTTTCAATGAAAAGTTCTTTAAGTTGCTGTTAAAGACTTCTCAAACATTATTGAAAAACAGATCAAGCAACTTCTAAATTTAGAGATTTTGCTCAGATGATCTTCCAAAAATATTCACATACATTTTTCTATTCATGTCTCCATCAAAGTTACTTGGAAAAATAATTAGCAGTATCTTCTTTGTTGTCGCTGTCTAGGAGCTATATATACACATGTAGAATGGCAGAAGTTTCCTGGGTCATTTCTAGTTCATTAGATTTCTGGCTCTACGAATCCCCACCCACACCATGACTATTATTAATTAATATATGAGGGAGAGAGAAGCAGGGCAGGGGAGTGAAACAGAGAAATGCACAGAAAAGCATCTTCACCCCAGAAAACACTTAAGTCCCCTTACAAACTGATGAACTTCAAGCATATTAACTACTAACCTGAATGCAGACAGATTTCTATTCAAGCACCAGCACTTTTCAGAGTTAAATCACATTGCTCTAACATCTAGGCTTGTCATCAAGGTTAAGGCAAGACCTTCAAGTCTGAGAAGAGAAAGACACTGCCTGAAGCACTGCTAGTGACAAACAGAGAAAACAGACTTAACAGCATTTAAAAAAAAACCCTGCAAGACCTAGTTCTCCAAGCCAGCCTTTCCACAACTGCATTAAGAAAGACCAAACTAAAGAGGAGAGAAACCTCTTCATTGCTCACCTGTTCTAAAGATCTCAACACACTATTCACCTTTGCTCTGAAATGCAGAGAGGATGTATGCAAGTGATCATGCTCTAGCAAGAGAAGCAAGACTCCCACCTCCTTTAAAATAGTCAGAAAATAAACTGTTAAACCTGCGATGGTTAAAAAGAAAAAAAAAGAACCTGTGAACTAAAGGAGGAAATCAATTTTTAAAATGCTGATGGAGACAGATTCAAGCATACATGTATGCAACAGCTGAAAACAGAGCTGATGCAAGAAGGGGACACAGAGGAGACTGACATCTCAGAAAAAGCTAACTATAAGCATATACAGGACAAACAACGAGGAGAAAAACAAATGAGAAAACCTAGGGGAGTTACAAGACAACAGAAGCAAAGAGGTTCCAATTGCCATTACTTATTCACCAGATTTATGGCACTTTCTATTAAGTGGCACTGCTGCTATCTATTGCTAACACAGACTAAATCCAATTTTATTTAAGCTACTAAAAAAAAATGTATACAAAAGTGATGAATGCCTGGCATTGTCCTTGTGCAGGAGGTGCTGATACACACTGGGGCAGGCTACACTGCTTGTGTTTTAGCTCGTTACAGCCCCGCAGTGGGGTGTGCTCAGTTTACGTGTTTGCATACTCTTCTTTTAACATTCCAATGAATAATTTAGTTCAGATGATAAGCCCTTTTGTTTTCCCCTCCAGACTGTCAATGTGGTCCTGAAGTATTGAACTGGGAAGCACTTAAGAAGGACTGTTGACTGTTCCTGCCTCCTCTCCTCATATTTTGCCTGTTTCGTAAACATTGGAGTTCAGAACATAGGTCAGTCCACGACCTACAGCAAGATGCATTACCCAAAGGAAAATGGAAAGATGCATTGTACCACATGGTTGAGGTGAAGAACAGGGGAAAGGCAAAGTGCTTTTGCCTCACTAAAAGGCACGCTCGCAATATTCAGCTTCCCAAATGCCCAGCACGCATCGGAAAGTTTGCATGAGGAATGTGCAGGACGGCTGAGGAGGTTCATGGGGGGCTCAGCTCTATTGGGAGCAGAGGGGTAGATCTGCTGGGATCAGCCCTGTGCTGGCTGAAATAGGCTGCAGGGCCTCGCTGCTGGGTTCCTCTCGATGCCACGTTGCAGCAGGTTCTAGCTGTACAGACCAGTCCAGTGGCGGGGACAGCTGCCCTCCAAGAAGCCTTACCCAGCATCGTTTCCACTGGATCCACTTATGGGCATTCCCTGTGTGTCTGTCGCTGGCAGCTGGCACCCGGCTCTTCCCCTTGCCTCTGGCACCCCTTCCCAGTAGGGCACATTACCTTGCAGATGACAGTACATGCTGTCATCTGATTTAGCAGCAAACCAGCTGATTTTTTGCACACACAGAGGCAAATCCTATCCTGCAATGCACAGGAGAGACTCCACCCAAATTCATATGGCCAGGAGAGAAAAGGTGCTTCAAGGGCATTTTCTTATTTAAAAAAAGAAGGCACTATTATGGCATACACTTAGTATAATAAACACCCTTCCTCCCCCAATACTGAGGGAAACTCAGATTTCTCCCAGAGTTGCATGGAAGAGAATCTCATTAATATCTACTTTGCCGTCTCTGGTAGTAAAAAAAAAATTCCTTACCCTCTTTTTCTTCAGTCTGACCACAAGGAAGCTCTGCACCGTGACTGCTAAAGTCCTTCACGTGCAGCACGTGCATTGCCTGCAACATAAAACTGTGCCATGCTTCCAAACAGCATCCCAGGTTGTTTACAGAGACAAGCCGACTAAAGATATTTTTATCCACATCTCCCAAGACCAATTTATAATTAGTACAGCCTTTGAACAAGATGCACTTGCAGCATAGCATCAACATGCTGAGTCAGAATAGGGGTTCTTGTAGTGCCAGCAGCACCCCCCAGGACAGCTTTTCTCAATGACTTTTGGTGTAACAGAGTATAAGGCCATATTAATACAGACACAGGCTGGCTGCAGGGCACAGCGTGGACTAGAAGCTATATGCAGTGAAGGAAAGCACCTTGCAGGTGGAGCTGAGAAGTCTCCCAAGAAGTGTTCCTTCTCAAAGAGGACAATGAAGCTGCTACTGCTGTTCTGTCTGGCCTCTCTACCACTGGTCTGATGATGAAAAAATTTCCTTGCTTTTACAGACATCCTAAGCCTTGCTTTGCTGCTATGTGAACACACAGCAGCTGCTCTGCAGAAACACTTCCACAGCAGTGAATGCCAGTGTGCTTCCACATGGTTCACTCCACAGCATCCCTCCTGTATCTCCAAAGCCTTCCCACGGCTCTATTGCTCAGCTCAGAGTGTGTCGGCCACAGGGCTCCTGTCTGAAGTGTCCCCAAGTGCAGAGCCTCAAATATAGGCGGCTGCTGTAATGGTTTTCACAGCATACGGATATAACAGTCCAGCTACAACAAAGGCTCTGTTGTGCTACTGCATGGCCTGAAAGGGGGTGAAAAGAGTATGCCACGGGATATGGCTGCCAGGAAGCTAGGGAGAGGCATGATGGGGTAGGAAAGCAGAGAAACAGAGCCAGAAGAGGGAGAGCCAGAAGAGGGAGAGCAACAGGAAACCTGGATCCAGCTGCCTCCTCCTCCCCCCAGCTTGGTTAGAGTTAAATATGCAGACACCCACAATGCACAGCATTTTTCTTGCCTTGTCAACATTTCCGAACATGAGAGCTGATGAGCCAGAACAGAGCAAGGGGAGCCTCCAGGGTCCCACCTGTTTTGTGGGGTGTGTGTGTGTGTGTGTGTGTGTGTGTCCCCGCATAGAGCCCCCCACTCCTCTTGGGGCAGGGAACAGGCAGGCACGACCCCAAGGGCAGTGTCACTTCTCACCGCCGTCTGGAGGTGAAGGGAAGCCAAGATCAGGTGAATCCTTCAAGTCTCATTTGTGGGATAATGCAATTATAACCCTCCATTTGCCCAGAATCATCCATTGGCAAAGGCAGGCAAGGCAGCAATTTACCAAACCACACAGAAGTCACAGAAGCAGGGAGTAAAGTCCATAGGCTGCAGCGACATCCACCCTGAATTCTTCTCTTCTTAAAAAAGAAAGTCTGTGGGCTTAAATGTGAGGAGAAATATTTATGACTGTCTAAGCAACCCTCCTAAACATAATTAGCAGTCTCATTTTATTCAATTACGAGGTCACCAAGACTTCTTTCCATACTTTGCCAGCTTTTGCTATGGAAAAAAAAGCACCAGAAACCTCATAGATGAAACCCACACTAAATTAACTTGGCTTCCTGGCCTCCTTTGGCCACAAATAAGCAAAACCATTACCTCAGGGGAAACAAAGTTTGCCACCTGCACCCACAGCACTCTGGGACAGGTTTAACACAAATGAGAAAGCTAATCAAAACAGCCACTGCAGTGAGCTGAGCAACAAACACTGTCCACTAAGACCTGTTTAATTAGATCTGCCTATGCCGTTACCAACAAAATGTTGTCCCATGTCCATAAGTTTGCCATTTCCAGACTGCCAAGGGTTCTCCTCCTATGCAAGTTTTGCCCTTCCACCCAACAAAAACTTGCTTTGCTCTGTTCTGCTGGCAGTTAACCAAAAACTAGTAAGATCATCTCCTAGATCATGTTCTGTTATCACTACACAGCACCTACCTCTGCAAGCAAAAATCCTCACATTTTCAAGGAAGGCAAAACATTAGGCACATACATGCAAGAGACAGCACTGACTATCTCCCATACGTGGAGCGGTGTACACTTCTAGGATGTAAATAAAGGTTTCTGAGTCCTAAGTTAGCCTTTGGTGTCTCAAAGCCAACAGCCGCATTGCTTTGCCTAAATCATCATGACTATAAAAACTTTAACAAAGAGAAATAATCCCATGGAAAACACTGGCCAATTTCCAAGACAAATAAATAGCTGTAAACAGAGAACAGCTCAAATAGTAATTAGAGACAATAGTCAGTTGGGTGGTGCATGTGGAGCAGCCAGGGAGAGTGGACAAACTGATTCTCTCTCAAAGGGAAGCAAGAGAAGCAGGTTATTATCCCTACAATGCAGCCATGTTACAGCTGAAGCATTGTAAGGAAAAATAGTGTGCATCTCAAACTAAATTTCTTGTGAATCTGTGCATTTTAGACCCCTGTACATAGATCTGGCTCCCTAAGAAAGGGTATGTCTCATCTTGGCACTAAGTCATGCTCTTCAGTTCCTGAAAGAAAGAGTACCTTGATTTTGTGCTTATCCAATTCAGTTTTTCACATCACCAACACAACTGAACTGCAAGCTGCTAGGGTTTTGCTTTGGTTTTTTACAACTATCTCTCAGAGGAAGCTAAATTTTAGAGAAAAAAATTAGTAATTATTTTTTCTCTAAAGTAAAATCCATGTGGCTTTACAAGAAACAGGCAGTATTTCTGATGACTCGAAGCATCACCACTATAGCAGCGTTCCAAGCTAAATTGTAAGCCTTAGCAATCCTAGAAATGTGTGTGTTCATTTTATTTTAACTGTGTTTGAAAAGCCCTGTATTTCTATGCTTACTGTGGGAACTGCAGGCTTCATTCTGATGGGGCACCCTTGCCTTATTATTGGATGTTTTGCTGCAACTTGATAGAATTGACCAAGAAAAGCACCAAATTAAACAATAATACTGTTGTTTCTACTAGCCATCAATTCCAGCCAGTACTCAACATGCACGCAGTTACCAACAGCATCGCAGGCTACAAAGGAGCACAGACCTGGTTTTAACCAATTTTCTTTGCTGATTTGGAAAGAAACACCCTCCCACCAGTGAGGCTGGGCAACAGGCATACAACCCAGCTGTTCTATTACTTCTAGACAACCTGTACGACCTTGTTTGGATACTCTGAAGAATGCCTCAAATTAATTAAAAACCGTTTGATGAGGCAGAAGAATACTACCCTGGCCTTTTGCCTCTAGAAACCTGGGTTAAAACATGGTTTCAGCCATGAAGACAAACATCATGTGGTCTTAACTGCATAGGCTGCTATAAACAGAAAAAAACCCACCACCCACTGAGGAAGACTCCATTTAGATGTCATCGGCAGTGCTGAAGAGACCTTTAGAATTTAAGCTCTGCATATATAAAAAAATTAAATACACAGCAGGGAAGGGATTGATTCAAAGGGCTGACATAGGCCACTAAGTCACTCAGCGTACTAGCTGCAAATAAATCTTGTTAGAAAGGAGGGCTCTCCACCTTTTAGTCCTTCTTTCTACTCCTTGGGTTTCAGAAATAAGATATTGAGTCAGAATCCTGCTATTACTCCTTTCTACCTTAAGTTTCCTTGTCCTTCCCTCTCCCCAGTGTACAGATGTAGCTTCGCCAGTCCCCATTTTCATGCCTTTCCTTCTGTTTCTTCAGCCTTTCCACAAGGAAATCCTAGGGGGATCCCTCCATCCATAGTTAGGAGGGCTTGCATAAATTGGCCACCACAAAGTCGTTGCCTTCAGCAAGACACCACAAAAGCTACTTTGAGAGATGAGCACGTTGCCTCTGCCACCCTCCACACTTCTGCTAGCCAACCTCCTCTCAGCCTCGCTTCCCTTCTTCCCTGCAACACAGGGGTCAGAAGTCCACATACCAAACATGCCTGAAAGCATAAAAAAAGATGTCTTCCCTTGCCCCATCTTGCCCAGCATGATGTGCAACGTGTGGTTGGAGACTCTTCCTCATCAACCGTACCTTGGAACCAGATCGTATGACATGCAATCCACGGCGGGCATCAGTTGTATTCAATGCAAAGCAGAAGGGTAAACAGGGCAAAGCATAGCACCCAATATTGATTCTCCTACCTGAAAAAAACAAGAGCTCCTCATTTTAGAGAGCAACACCAGGAAATCTAACAGGATCTCAGGAAACAAATGGGAGTGAGCAAGCACTCTTGCTTCATGCCACTTTCACTGTGGCAGACGTTATGTGCTGATTCGTCACCTTTCTACACCAACAAGACAGAACAGGAAAAACACAAAACACAAATGCACCAACAACCTGCAGTGCCTGCTGACAGATCTGAATAACACCTCACCATGCGAGGTGTGTCTCAGGAAAGCATGGGAAGGCCCTGAACAGAGCCTGACTCAGCCTTTCACGTGGGGTAGAGCTTATCCTCTAGGCAGCAAGATCTGTTCTTTAAGGATGAGAACTTCCCCACTCCTAGCCTGCATGCAACAGCCCTTTCAGTCAAGCACATGCCTTCTTTCATAGCCTAGTTCAGAAAAAGCTGCCATTTACTATTGCTAGTTGTTAATGAACCAGTCCTCCTAGCTAACATGGAAGAGATCTGCAGAACAGAATGGGAGATTCTATGTCTGAACGTAGCAGCAGAGGGGGATTAAAAACACTTTCTATGAACATGCGGTCAAAGATGGGACAAGCCCCCTGTAGCAGATTCTTCTGCTACCACCTCGCTTTCAGGACAAGGTGGTAGGCACCAGGATGTTAATAGTACGTTAATCCTGGACAAAAAGCCTGCAGCTTCCAAAGGGTAGATTAATTATTAAAGCAGCAGCAATAAAAATATTCAGTTGTTCAGAGACATATACCTATACTATAGACAGATAAGTGCTCCAATAATGTTGTACTTTAATTTGTAGATTCACTCCCCCCTCCCTGCAGATAGCAACATAGCCGTTTCAACTCTACCATTTGCATTTTGTAAGAATGAAGTGAACTAGAAAACATAAGTAAAAAAGAATCCTGTACGCAGTCATAGCAGCTTCCTCCCTCCTTCCAACTTTTCACCTCTCAGCCCCCAAAAGACTAGAGCACATTTGCTTCACCCACCAACGAACCAAAAGAGGGATCATGACGATGATTAAAAGCTTTTAAATACATCTATTTTTCCTTTAACATAATCAGGATGACAAATACTGGTAGATTAGAGATAAGACCTGTTTGGAGGTTGAAGATACACTCCTTAACAGCCTTGTCTTTCAGAAGTCAGGTTAGTCACTAGAATATCCCAAATTCAGATATTCGGAATAGGGATGGACATATGTGCCCTCAGGACATTGTAACTTTGGGGAAAAACGTCCACTGCTGATATGTACACACAAAGATCACTTACTTTTGTGAGTAAGAGCAGAGCATATTCTGTGTTTGAATGAGGAATCACTATTATTAACTGACAGGAATTAAGTTTCACCTCAGTGCGTTCAACCCAAATGAACTCCAAACGACCCAATTTTAGATCCAAAATACAAAAGAGCAAAAATGAAGTCTTCCAGCATTGGTTGTGCGCCACTGAGTTGAGCAACTCCAGCTAGCAGTATTTAACTTGGTTAAATGAGAAAGTTGGTAGGGAGGGTGGAATATCAGCAATTTCTCAACAGATTAATCTACTGTATATTGTCTCTGGAGGAGGGAAGTTTTAAGTCTCTGATGTGTGTATCACTCTATGCTGCGAGTATTAAACAGGAGATGACAAACAGTTGCCAATCTGGCTGTCCTCCAGTTAATCTGCCTGCTTTGACTCAGATTCATCTGTGAACTGCTATTGAAAACCAACTGATTGTTTAATGGGGCAGAAAGATGAAATCAGTTTCAATATGCATCTCCAAAGTGTCGCTCTCATGTAAAAGCGCTGCCTGGGGGATCAAGGGACACATACATTTCCTTCTGGTTGTGCCAGTTTCACTTCCAACTTGCTACCCCTGCAGGTGCCAAATTACAAAATTACATGAAGAAAGAAGCCGTAGCTATAGTATCTATATGCAAACAATACCTCTTTGGTTTACAGCCTTCTCAAGACAGACAGAACTTCACCCTAGTCTTCAAGGAGGTGACAGCCATGCACCCAAGTGAGATTAGTTAACACTGACTCATCAGGTGTTTCATTAAGAAGCTTTGTCAAGGAAGAAACCAAACACAGTGAGCAATGCTAATGCCAGCTGCTGCCACTGGCACCCTTGGTGCTCCGGGGAGGAGTGGGGACTGCTGGGGTAGAGGACATTTCAGGGGCAGATCACACTGGCATGGCTGGGGAGTTCAGCCCAGGCCTGTCTCCAAACAAACAAAAGCCATTAAGTGGCACTGCCAGGAAATCAGGGTCAATAGTAAGGCAGACACACACACACAGAGCATTATATGCCTTTGCTCAGGTGAAGAGCATTCACATTGGATCAAAAGCAATTTGCTGACTGCACTGCATCCCATCATCTTTTTCCATACTGAGACACCTAAAGGCAATAGCACCAGTTTGGATTTAATCCTTTTTCACCTGTTCTCCTTTAAACACGAGAAGCTTCCTATGTTAAGAAGTAATCCAATTTTACATTCCAACTTGGGAATTAAAGAACTGCATTAAAAAAGAAATCAGAATTTTTGATTTTGCTTTTGCTGTTGTGTTTTTTTATTACAGTTTTATGACAGAAAGTCTGCACACACAATTTATATGATCCTTTGCTCACGTAACAAACCAGAATACAAAAATTTATGCTGCTTAAGGAAAGCACAACACAGACCACAGCCTACACCAGTGGTCAAAACACCACCTTCACAACCCACCCACACCCTCCCAAGTGCCTTCCAGCCATGTTTCAATAATTTGCATCCCTCATACAGAGAAATGCTCCTGTGTCACGCAGGTGCACGTGAGCAGGTCTGTGTCCCCACCAGCTGCCAGCCAGGCACTGCACAGAGCATCACCCCTTACAGAGGTGGTAGTATGTTCTCTCACAATGGCTTTATACATGATTTTGGGTTGCCAGCCCATTTTCCACAGTTATTTTGAAGGCCAGTCTTCCCAGAGGCAAGGCTTGCTCCCTCCCTGTCCGTTGCCTCAGTACCACAAGCAGTGTCAGGGTACGTAGTCCCGCCAGAAGCCAGGCAACGAAAATGACAGTGGACAGCCTACCAACACGTTAATGCTCATCCTACAGTCCTCTGACATTTCAGTCAAAGGCTTCAAGTCCACAGAGAAACTACCTGATGCCACAGTAAGAAATCTGTCCCTTTAGACAGCCTAAGAGATCACGCATATGCACAAAAATGAAGTCTCCTCTTATGTCACGTGCAATGTATCAACATTGCAAAGAGTCAAGTACTCAAGCGCAGCAGAATTGAAAAGCCTGTGTTACCTCCTTGTAAGTCTAGCACCTGATCCAATACCATTTTTATCATCACACAGATAACTAAGTTTGCAAATTGTAGCCACCAGTCTTTTGCTGTGCTTCTTTCAACACACTGTCTTTGGAATAAGGTACACGGAAAGATGAAATGTGTCCAAGCCCCACAAAAAGGATACAAACCAAATGAAGCAAAAATCACAACCCAGCACTTGGGAATTTGTTTTCTTCTGGAATGGAGAATTGCAGAAGCATCCACGACAGCAGGAGCGGCGCAGCCTGGCAGCTCTTGCCTTTGACTCTGTAGCTCATAGGCTTTCCAGAAGCTTCCAAAGAAAGGATCTTACTTCCCATCCAAAGGCTTTGGACTGCCACCCTCAGCTATCCCAGTTGAAATCAATGCAGGAAAGAATACTGATGCAGTTACTAGGTTCAAATAAACACTATTATACTAATGTCTGCAGATGTTGGGAGCAACTGTCTTTCCCATTGCATACCCATGCAGCACACAAGTATCGCCAAATATTTCAGGTCATTCTGGATTATGTTCAGTCAGCGTTTTCTGTAAGCCAGTCTCAGAAAAGTCAAGCATTTTCTGTATAAAGTTTCTATCTCAACTCAATATATTTTCCAATGAAGAAATATATATATATATATATTTTAGGCAATCTTCCCCTCCTCTAAGTCACATGCCCTCATATGCCATGCTTTCCATTTAGTGCTTCCTCATGTGCCTTTTACCTATTTGCCACCATTCACTCGTACATCCATCTTTTGCTAGGTCTTCTGCTAATATTTCAGAACTCCAAATGAAAAAAGACCATGACTTTCCATTAGAAACAGTTGAGTGAAAAAGATTTTCTTCCCCTCCCTGACCTTTCCACGGGAGGGTGCCCAGCTCAGCTGGAACCCACGTGCACACCATTTGTCACTTGTTTAACTTCCTTTACTGGGGTCCAAAGACTGTAGCCATGTCAGACAAGGTTGCATGCTGCCATTAGAAAACTTTATACCTCAAGAATTCAGTTTTCCTCACAATATTATGCTCTGATTTCTTCCCTTTTGATTCTACTTCAGATGAAGTGTACTCTGCAGTACATGAGAAACTCATCTACGTACAGTTCATCCTGAATGCACACAGATGATATGGTGTGAGAAAAGAGCACGCTACAGGTTATGGTTCCCTTATCTGCACCAATTCCACTGCTGATGCATTCACAAAACAATCCTAAGGTGGATCTGTTAAAAAGCAGAGCAAAGCAGCTAGCAGTGATGGGGTGGAGTAATATTTCAAAAGGTATTTTTGAATTTTTTTTGTTTAAGCCACATCACCTTGCATAGTTGGTTTTGAGTGCCATTATAAAACCAGCTTAATCAGCAAAATTAGCAGAATTCAGGAGGTGGCAGCATGTGGCAGAAACTTCTGCAACTGGCTGTGCTGTTCAAGGGCTGTAATGTGGAGCCATACCTTTGCTCTGTTTTCAGATTTAGTTTAACGAGAACGCTCATCAGAATGCAGTTAGCCACCCCATCGGCAAAGTCCACCTTCCTGCATTCTCACCTCCCCTGACATTTACTCTGTTTGCTCACTAATAAGAAAATTCAACAGAAGAGCAGAAAATCAGCACAACAGAGAAAAGTGAATTTTTGTTTGTTTGTTGGCTGGATTAAATGGCTGAAGAGGATGAGACATGTCAAAGCCAGCAGAAAGCAAGCAGATGCAGGTGAGCAGCTCCTCCCAGCAGCAGGAGCTGTTGGGCAATTCCCCCAGGGTTCACCCTCAGGAGTTAACATTCAGTTAAAGAGTGCAAACGCAGTTCTCCTACACGGTGACCACAGTAACGGTAACGCTATATCCAATAATTACTGAATGACAGTATCTTACTGGGATCATAGTTGCAGCACAGTTCCCATGCAGTAAAATGTCTCCTGAAAGACCGCCAAGAAAACATCGGTACTCTGAGGACCAGGTGTAGGACACAGGCAGCAGCTCTGCTGGCCCCCCAGAGCTGTGCTGCACTGACAGCGCCTCTCAACATATACCTGCGCCAGGGCAGGATGAGAGGGTTTCAGAGAACGCACCGCTGCCAACCTCTCCAGCTACAGACAACACTGGATGGCTTTGGCAGCCACGTCCCATTCCTGTCCTGTACAACTCCTCAGTCAAGAGGAAAGCAGATTATTTCTGAAGATACACCAGTTTGCAGAACGAATGGTCAATGAAAGTTTTGACAGTTTGTATGTTCAGGTTTCTCAAATGTATAATAATTTTACACTTAGCTTTTAAGTGAAATTAAATCTAATGCGTTTTACACTAACACCTGACTTGAAATTGTCTCACTGTTTATATCACAACAGCGCCATTTCATACCAGTTACACATTGTACAAGCATAACTGTAATGCAGTGTGAAAAAAACCCTTAGAGATTGTTTGGTTTGGCATTTAACATCTTAAATTTAAGTCACTAAAATTTTATTGTTTGAAATTAGAATGGTACATAACATTTTGCAAATATTCCCAATTCAGAATAATCAGAACAAATTCGTTTTCTTAGAAATCTTACCAATCTTAGTGAATTCCCTTAATGTAACAAGTATTATAGTGTACCTTTCTTACAGCTATCTTTACCAAAGAATAAGCACTGTTCCCTGCCAGTGCTGAGAAAGTGAAACTTCCTCTTTTCAGTACTGCCATTTGTAACAATACAAACGGGAGATACAGCTGAAGCCTTGACATAAATCCAGAAACTTGCCTTTGTATTTTCCTTATTTCACACAGTTTAATATTTTCAAAGAGATGGACATGCTGTGGCAGCCACCTAAGTGGCAATCAAAAATTAATTAAGCAAGCAGGAAAAAAAAAAAAAAAGAACAATATGACAATCCCAAAGTCTTTGCAAATGCTCTGAGTAGAAGATCAAGGTCATACGAGCTGGTCAGACAATTCAGTGCAGAGTATCTTTCAGCATCCTTAACCTATACGCAAACAACATCATCTNAAAAATAAAATCTAGTCTCCTTAAAGGATAAAAATTACTGAAGTAAAACTGAAGGGACAGCAACAAAATGACCTTTTCAAACAAACTGAGTTTTCCCAGTACTGAAATATCAGGTTGATGGTCTGCATTTCTGCTCCTGAAGATTTAGGACTGCCAAGACCATGATCAAGATGTTTTACTCTGAATCACAGATTATTTGTTGTCATCAGCAGACTGGAAGCTTCTATTTATTCAGTAATTTGGATGTTGCTAAGAAAAACCAGCCAAAAAAGTGGAAGTCTAACAACGAAGACCTGATCATATTTGGTTCTCCAACCGAGTTTCAAAGTTCTAAATAAATCCAAAGCTAGTTTTCTTACTCCAAGAGCTGAAGTAAATAAAGTTAAAGCCACACAGAACTCTATAAATTACTTTTAAGAATTCTTTTCTCTGCTGCTTGTTTATCCATTCTTCTCCAAGACAAGTTAGTGAGTGCCTGGAAGCAGAAGGACTTCCACCTTCTACTGCTTCAAAGACAGCTGTCCTGGGAGGAAACATCAACCTGTCTGAGACATAGGTTTCTAAACATATTAGACCTTCTGTCTCTGCCAAAATGCAATTGAACACTGTCTAATCTTTAAAAAGCCTTAAAAAGAAAGTTGTTTCAAATCCCATGTTCTAGAATGACCTACACTGAATACAGGCAAGCATCACGGTGACTTGTAACAGCCTAACCTGTTTTCACCAAGAGAACTTCCTGACCTAAGGCTGCTGCAATAAGCTCGCAAGAATTGATTCATCTGCGTTACAAGCAAGCCACAAGGGCTCCTACACTGCATCTGCAGCAGGGCAAAAAGGCAAGCCAAATTTATATCTTGTCTTTTGCAGTCCCTTGTCTCTCCTTGACTCCCCAGTCACCAGTTCCTGCCCTCCCTCATCTGCCACACTCAACTGACCCTGCGGTGAGCTTTTGCGGGGTGGGGAGGAGATTGGGGAAAACCGACTTAAAACCAAACCAAACAACAAAATTAATAGCTTTCTGCTGGTTTACACCCTTGAATCACTTCTCTGTAGGGCCAGCCATAGGTAGAAGCACCAGCCAGGGAAGGATGGGCAGACCCAGAGCAGGTAGAGCCACCAGGTCAGCTTAGGCTGTCCCCAAGCTGCTGTCAGATTTTCCCTCAGAGAGCAGGGCAGGAACTTCAGCCAGTTCCTGCACTGTCATTTTAAGATTTTTGACTATTCGCAGCAATTGGGGCAGAAAGGATCTTTTTTGTATATACACATAAATAAAGGGCCCTCTCCCACCCGTATAGACAGGCAGGTTATTTCTCCAAGAAGTCCACTTCTGTAAGGTATTTCATCTGCGCTGCGCTGCTGTGAGCAGAGCCATGCTGCAGCTGTTGGCTTGCAGCCGAGTGGCACTGAGCAAGCAGGACATGCATCGGTGGCCTGAAGGAGGGACAGAGACTACCGGTAAATAAATGTCTCCTAATCAGAGCAGAAGTCATACGCAAAGCTGTCCTAGCAGGAAAAAGCACTAGTATCTCCAGTGCAAGTCCCACCAGGCACTTAGAACTTCCAACCAGAATCCCAGCAAAGCATAGCACCGAGAAGGCAGTGGTACTCACATTCACACAAGTTAACATGACATGCTGCCCACTTTGTCTGGCCATGGTTTTGTTTCCTAAATAACTCTGATATGAAATCTTTAATTGCTGCTATTATTCTTCATTGGATAGGAGCAGATTTCTTCTTTTAGAAAAATATCTGTCACATTCCTTTTTATCAGCAGCAAGAGAGAAGAGGCAGCTGTTGTAAATATTATATATTCTATTTATTTTCTCTCTTTGGGTCATGCGTTTGCTATTCTTGTTCTCTGCTTTGCCACACATTACTGACCTCAGGTCCCTGTGAAGCACCTACCCTCAGCCAAAGAACAACATTAAGGAAAAGTCAGGAAGGAAGGAAAGGCAACCGCATGAATAGTTATTTTATTGAAATGCAACACTCAGTCAAGAAGGGTGAAGTTTGTCTCCTGAAAAAGTCAAATCCATCAGGTTTAAAGTTTACAAGATGCAGATTGTATTTTATGTATTTTCTTCCAGACTTAGCACAGAGACTAAAGAAAAAAAAATACTAAGCAAGGATGGGACAACACTTCAGGCTGATTCACTACTCAGTTCACACATGACCTCTGAAAAGATTCATATGGGTAGAGACAAGGTTCATATAACCAAAGCTTCTCCTGCCCAAATTCCAAAGCACTGGAGTGCAGTAATTGGGTTTCTCTACTGCACAGATAAAGAGAAGCCTTTTTTTTTTTCAATAGATGACTAACACTGACAGCTTTATTGATTTATTTAACTTTCAAACCACAGTCATTTTTAATGGATCTATAATTCAAAAGCTCTTTAATTAATTTTCTTCAAGCTTCCTAGAAATACAGATTTGGTTTTGTGCCTTGAAAAACAAGTCAGTCAAATTCTAGACAAAACCCCTTTTTCAAAGTCAAAGCTATAAATGAAACCAAAATGAGATTTTATTAGGGATGCTGGTTGCAATTTCACCACATAAGCTACTTCTACTGTTATGCAATCTTTTCAAGTTGCTCGTGTTTTTTCTCCTTACCTTCAATCCATTTTTGTTTGCTATAATAAGAAAAACATTTCTTCCCTTATATTGCTTTTTGCCTTACCACATTATTGATTCTGCTTCCTGTACGTTTTCTGTTACTTTCCTTTCTTCTGACTTATCTTGTGAAGCTGTAAAGCGAGTGCTCCAAGGGAGGACAGCTCTATACCCAGGAGACAGCTACACTGCCTACCAGTATAGGACTGAAATCAGGGTGGAAGCAGCACTGGAACTGGAGAAGGCCCTTAAAGAGCAGCTGACAGAGCAGTACTTTGTTCTTTCTGAACAGCAGTTTCACATCAAGTAGAAAACTCTGGGGATTCATTAATTTATTTATTTTAGACAGCAATCCCTGGTCCATGTGCTTAAGTATCTATTGAACTAAACACTTCATGGAGAAAACACCCTTGTCATTTCTCCAGAGAATGTCTCAAGTGCTTAGATAACAGATGGTACATAAAGTAACTTACCTATGCCTTAGTACCAAGGTGCACAGGTCTTCCAGTCTGCATTTTTAACAGAATTGTTAAGTACAGCACACTGCACTCCAGCAGAGCTTGCCCTCTTCCACCACACCAAGACACTTCCTCACATCCCCAGCTGGCCAGGGCATGCGCAAACGTTGCACTCCGCTGCTGCTTCTGCCAGAAGTTATTCTCCTCAGAGAATAAACAGCAGCAGAATGAAATGCATGTTCTGAACCTAATATATTGAATATGTGAGGTAAGCCACTGATGGAGATATATTTGCACTTAAATGCCTGACTGCATGGGAGATGACTGAGGCATCAGTGTAAAAGCTAATAGTTTGCTCTACAAGAGGGTGATCTCTGCCATGGGAATAGGGCAGAAAGCTAGAAGCGGAAGACACAAGAGTGGTTAGTCTGGCCTGAATTCCTCCAAACACAAGCTGATTAGAGAGAGATACCGGGGCATCCAGGAGCTGTGGAAATCGCCCACAGAGGCACAAGAACGTGGATCCAGAACTTCTGATGCAAATACAGGACCATGCTCCCTCCCACAGTTCAGCACCGATACTGCTCATGAAGGGACAACTACATTTCCAACCCACGGAGCCTTATTCAAACACCCTTTTTCTCTAAGATACTACCTGTTTTATTACCAATCTTAAATTCAAAATTATCTATAGTTGAAAGATTCCTTACTGAATGTATGGGTGACTAAAGCAGACATACAGCTCCTATATACAAAACTGAAGTAGTGCTTGCAAATATTTGCACATCCTTCATTAGACTTCAGTAAACGCATTTCTTCTCTCACAATTCGTACCATAACCAGAATTCAAAGAATGTGAGCAAACAAGTTTTCAAGATACTTACAAGCACTTATGTCTCAACTTATCTCTAAAAACTACGCAAGTGTACGTACAATTCATTTAAGAAGGGACCAGATGTTCTCAAAAGATCAAAACATAGCTTGTACTTTTAGGTCCATCAGTAATTGCAGCATATGACTTATAAACAAATTCATCCACAATGCAACATCGAGCAGTTTTCTTAAAAAAAGAAGTTACATGAGCACTGGTACATCAGAATTCTGTAGACTGAAAACAAGTAAAACAAAGAATGAAAACAAAAGTGAAAACCAAAGTTTTTATTGTATCTGACTAAATAACATACATCTGCAGAAATACTGCAACAAGCACTGCCTGCAAATTTCATGCTTTGAGTGGAATTTAATTAACTTGAACTAGTAAAAATCCCATGGGGTTATCTTATTTGTAAGAGAGAAAATAGGAGTCATGTCTGCCTGACTGGGGATGGAAATTTGGGTAGCCTTGTTAAATTACGGTTCTTCTTGAAAATTCACATAAATATTTATGTGAATTTGTGTGCTGACATTTGCTGCTGGACTTGAATATTCAAGTCACTACAGACGACTTCTAAATCCACATCCCTCATACACGTGGTTTTTCCTCTATGCACATCCTGTTGCCACAATAATTTGGCTTGCGTTTTCCTGACAAGTTAACCTGTAGATGAACCTATGCATGCTTCCTTTTGTGGCGGAGAGTTAACACACACAAACACACACACACACGCACGCCTGTGCCTCACTGGAAGAAGCAGCTGCGGAAGAAACACTCAACCCTGTATGCTGACTACCTTAAGGGCAGCTCCTGAGCTCATTGCTGCCCCTCTCATTTCCAACAGCAGCCCATCCAGTTTTCAAGTTCTGCCAAGTGTAAGGACACAGCCAAGGAACAAGACAGCTATAACTCAGAAGCCAACAGACTTAGCAGAATAGGCTTTATATGTACGACTTCTCTCTGATGCTCTCTGCAACACATTGACTTCCCTGCTAGGAGAAAACAAAAAGAATTTAAAAAAAAAAATAAATCACAACTGACAGAGCTTTCACATCCCTGTTTCTGAGCCACTTGCATTTCTCAGAGAGGAAAAAAAAAAAACTAAACAAAAAAACCCACCAAAACCAAAACCACACCAACAACATAACTCTCAGATCATGGAAGTATGGGATTAACCATAAACCCACAACAACATCGGACATACACCAGACATACACATATTGCAGCATACAATGTTGCTGCAATATCAAACGCTCATAACAGCAAAGTACGTAACCATTTCCCAGCCAAAATAAGCAGAGTAGCCGGAGCTCAGGCACTGGGCACGGCATAGTGAGGAGGCTCTGCACTTTTAATTTACTGGTGAGAAGGGTCAGACCCGACAGCCGTGGTGTAGCGCTCTCCTCCTGACGGAGGACTCCACAGCAGTACTACTGAGACCTGCTCTCAGGAGGGAGGCTAGCAGGGGTGCTGCACTGGTGCACGGCAGCCGAAGGACTCTGCAAGATACAGACCACCCACATCCCAACGGCAGCATCAGTCACTTCAGACAGGGCTTGCATGGATGCATGCACAGACGTTATGTGAAGCTTTTGCTACCAGCGACCCTCCATGATGCTGAACACTAGCTTGGATCTACATAGCAAGGAAGAGCTGTTTAGCAGCTGTCTTACAATATCAACAAAAAAAGGCGGGTGTGGTGAAACAAACACTTAAAATTTACACTTAACAATAAGGCTTTAAAACCACTTTAGCCGAGCCAAAGAGCTGCAAGTGAAAGGCAACTTTCTGGATCTAACTATACATCCATCTTAAACTCCCCCTTATACTTCGAAGCCATGGTTGTATAAGCAGCTGAGACAATGGAAAGGAATTTGGAAGGGAAGAGAGGAGCCACCCCTGTTTCCTTTCAGTGGCAGCAAGCTCCGAGCTGCACAACAGGGATGAGCAGACCTATGAGTCTATTTGACATTGTTCAGATAAAGAAGATAAATAAAAAAAATCCCTAAAAGTGTCATTACAGTCCTGCAGTTACAGTTACAAGTATCTGCATGAGAGAAAGTAAGATTTCGCATACTGAGTACACCCAAACTGCTGGAGCCCGTTTGGAACAATTAAAAGACAGATACTTTAAATGGCAAATGCAAACTGTGTTTTGAGCTGGGGAAATTGCAAGTGTAATCTAATCTCATCTGACTGTCATCATCACAAGTATAACAACTGCAGTGTTGCATCTTAACTGCATTCCCAATTGACCAGTCATACAAAAAGTATCTCAAATAAAATTAATTCCTTGGGCTTTTTGGTCACATTGACAACACAAGTTTTTCAGCAACTGAAATGGAAAAACTTATTAAAATTAGATCCTGCTGCAATTCCTGCATTAACCAAACATCTCCTAACCTCCCAGGAAGCTTTAGAAAGATCCTCCTTTTATTCCCCTTTGGCATACTTTAAGACTCTATAAAAAAATTATTTCAAATGGGCTGCCTCAAACGGTACAGTTTTTCCAGGATTTGGGACAATGTTAGCAATGCTTCAAGGGCACCTCTGCTCCAGAACAGAGTTTGTAGGGGTTAAAATAAGGATGACAGCCCATGCCCTAATGGCAGAAATTGTGTCCCTAGAAGAGTCCATACCCACTCTGACCATCAGAAAAGGGAAGGAAATTCAGAGGAAGTACTGAGGAGAAAGAGGCTAACAGATTATACAAGGAGTCATAATTTAATTGTACTGAACGAAGCAATGTAGAGCAAGGAAGATTTATACTTATAAGGAGAGTACTGTAATTCCAATAACCTTTTCCACTCTTGCATAAATTGAGCCCCCAGGCATGCGGTCCCTTTTTTGAGCAGCTGGAGTGCTCCTACTGCATATGACTTTTTTTTTTTTAACAGTTCTTGCACAAAGCTATTAAAAATGCAGCAGTGCTGTTTCCAGAAACTCACAACCCATCTCAATGTTAGAACAGCCTGTGGCTGCTCTTTCAGCAAAGCTCTTCTGTATAACTTAACAATTAATGGTCACTTTAGGACGATCCAGTAAGATTTTTGTTCAGTGGATCCCTCCATGATCACTCCTACTAGATCTGCATCAAGTGACTCAGAGCAAGGAAAGGCTGGTTACATAAACAGAAGGTAGGTGGCTTAACAACCTTGATCTTATCACAGACCTGTCAGTGGAGAGAACTGCATGTTACTGCAGAGCTAACGCACATGTCAATGCACTGGAAAGGAGTCAGATGTTTTCCACATCCTCTGATTTGGGAATGCTTTGCAGAGTTATTTATTGAGCCGGTGCAGATTACCCAGAATAACTTCAGAGCCTGCAGTTTCCAGTGCTTCACCTGCTTTCTCTAACCAAAGCCATGTTTGCTACTGAAGAGTCAGGAGAGGAAAATGGAGAATAAAATCAAGCAATTATATTGTTTAGACCATTCAAACTCCAAGAGAGATGGGAGTTATAAACTTGGGATGCTCCAGGATCAAGAGCCTATAGACTTCTGGGAGGGAGGGAAAGGTGTGTGGGGGGTGGAGATTAATCTTACCCTTTATATTGACACCTGAATGGAAGCAAAATTATTTTACAAATCTGACATCACTACAGCCCAACACCCAGAGGCTTTCATGCTCAGTTTTGGCAGTTGCTCATTCTTCAGCCTGCAGCAAGCTTTCCAGCACACCGCTCTAGCTTTCCAGGATACATGTTTAAAAAAGAAAATAATCATAAGAAGCCACGTTTAGCTTCTCAGATCAGTGCCTGTATAATTTACAGGAGTAATAGGTTAGACTGACCTAGCTATAAATGAGAACGACACACCACAGCTGGACATCTTAACCTGTCTGGAAGCCTTTGCCAAGCTTCTCCAGGCTTTTGAAACACAACCTATGATTTTCAGTGTTTCTAACCTTTTTCTACCTTTTTCCTCCTAACAGTAAAAGAAAAACAACGTGCCTACTCAGCCTGCTACTATGCATTGGAGGGGCACCCCTGCTTCCTCGCTCCAACCTGGGAAGATGCTGTCTCCCTTTCAGCAAAGCTATTTCCAGAGCTTATTTACTGGTTCATTCAAGTCTAGACTTTCTAATTTTGCAGCATAATCTCTAGTTCAGTCACCCATGAAACTGCTGAACAGCCTGCAACTGTGTGCAAATCCGTGCCATGGCTCGTGCTGTCTGAGCTCAGGTAGCGATGGCACACAGCACTTTAACAGGAGGCTCGTTAAACCTGCCAGCAGCATTTGCCAGGAAAATACAACTCTTCCCCTCCTCTCCTCCCCCTTAAATAGTTTAATTAATACTATCATCCTAGCTTCAACTCCAGAAAGTGACAAAAGCAGGGACATTTGGGAGGAGACAGGTACGGCATAGAAAGTGATCAGCTGGATGCAACCTTTGCTTCTTTTCGTTCATTTGACCAGCCCTGCCCAGCATAGGGCCACGCTCCTGCTCTGTCCCCCAGGCTCAGGCAGCACAAGGGACACAAAGCCCAGCAGAAGATCTCCCAAAGAAAGAGGAGACAAGATCAGAGTGCACACCCCACCAACAACAGCACATCTGGTCTTCTCCACAGGGAAGGTGGATGGCTTCCCTTGCACAGGGCTCAGGCAGACACTGGCGCCAGTGTGGCTTGGGCAGCAACATGTGAGAGGAGAGGGGGAGAATGGGGAGGGGGAACTCCTGCCCTCAGCCATGAGAGCTCTTGCATCAGCTCTTGAAAGCAAGCCCTAAGGAAGGGACCCGTGCTGAGTCAGCTGCAGCATCTGGCCTTCTGCACAAGTACACAGGAAAAGGCTGCCTTGTGGTCAAGGCCAAGGCAATGCCCCAGTGAGACTAAAGTGACCCAGAAGCAACACCCTCCCCACCCTTGAGATAATCAGATTTGCCAAGTGTACTTTGTCCCACACGAGTTGCAACCAGCAAGCAGAGCTATGTGCAGTGAGAGTTGCACACCTCGCCTGCTATACAAGTCCACAGACACCAGCTGAGGCATTACTCAGGCACACATGTCCCTGCTCCAGACTCCAACACCTCTTCCCCTCCCTCTTGGCCTAGTCCAAAGGAAACTCCTCACAGGACCAGCTTAGGGCTTTCCACCCCAATGGGTAAACTCTAACCTCCTCTTCTTCAGCTGGGCAGCAGGCTACGGTGCCATGTATCCAACCGTGCTGAGCCAGCAGGTGCAGGATGCCTGTCCTTCCTCCCTGGATGTGCAGGCAGCAACAAGTACCGGAACAAAACTAGCTTTTCCCCTGCTTTTTCTTAAACAACCTGTCCTCCAGCCCCCCCATCTACACTCTTTCCTACATTTACCTGTTGGGCAGGCCATATATCCCCTTCTAACCACTGCAGCCGGAGTGCCGCTTAGCACCCCTCCACTATTTCTCTCTCCAGGAGATTTCGCCTCCAGTCCCAGGCAGCTCCAGCTCTGTGCATCAGATGACTGCCAAGCATGGCATATCGGGAACCACCTCGCCCTGCTAGGGAGACCTTCCCGAGGACCTTGCTGGTGCCTCACCACACAAGATGTCTGCCAGCTGCTTAGGAGCACAGGAACCCACTGAAGGTTGGTACGGGGCAGGAAACTGCTTCTGGAAGACAGTAGAAGCTCTCCCTGCCCCCATCAGCATGAAACAACAGCCTTTCAAAGCCGCGTGTATTTGTTCAGTGAACAAGGATTAACTGCCTTTCATTCTCCTAGCTGATGCAATGACCCACAACACCCAGGAGGAGAAAGTCCCAGGTTCATTTCTCCTCTGCTGCCCTCCTTCACAAAAAGCACCATCACCTGTGCAAAGCCTGTCTCTTCCTGCAGGTTCACTAGAAATTTCATCCGAAATACCTTTCCCAACAACACTACAGCAGCTGTGGGAAAACTTTTCAGTTTAACAAATCAACACCCAAAAGTGGTTTCTTTAGACAAGTCCCAAGCAGCTCCAGGCAAGAGGCTGTATTTGGAGGCCACAAGAAGCTAGTTCACTACAACACTAAGGAAAACCTGCAGAGGAGCATAGGCGGCTAGGGCTCAGCACTGTCCCTCCATGGAAGGCAAGGCTCATCCCCGGGCTCACGCTGCACCTTAGGGCAGACAGGTAGGAAAACAGCATTAGGCTATTAGGAAGAGTGTGGTTTGAATGGTGAGGGCAACTCAGTCTTGGCAGCTCTGCATTTGAAAGACAGCACTTTGGTGCTCTTCCCACTCCCAGAGCATCCAGGACTGTTATTTACAATTTTCCATAGGCAGGCCATAAATCCAAGCACAACTAGCAAGCTCAACACAGTGTAAAAGGGTCCCCGTGGCAGGCTAATTACCTTTGCAGGCTATGTAAGCCTATATAGTTTGCTTCTGCACAGTAGCTTTGAAAACTTCGGCTAATGACTGTATCTAGCAGATCAAACTTTCCGCTTTCTATTGTTCTGCACAGGGCAGCCAGCCAGGAATTCAGGGGCAACAAACCTCCAGGGGAAGAAATCAAGGCCATTAAGAGAAAAGGAAGAGGGGCTATGAAACAGAAGATGGCTCCACAAAGGAGTGCAACGGCATACGGACTCCAGCAGAAAGGGAAAGATAGTAAATCTAAATTGAGAGGAAGCCTAACAGATTATGAGTACTAAAATAAAAACCACCACCACTACCAAAACAAACAAGATCTCTGTTACTCCCATTCTCTTAAGACTTTAGGGATTAATCCTCTCCCACTACTCTACACTAAGATGGCAACCTTTTTGGTTTTTTGTTTACATGAAAATATTTAATACAGAAAACCCTACTCCCCTCACCTCCCCAGCCAGAAGATTTACCAGAAGTGCAAGTGCTGCATCTTTCATATTCTTTAACTTCCATAGAAGTACACTGATGCTCAGGCTGCAGCTAATTTCACACAGAACTCTAACACCTACTAGCTCTATTCATGCATTGTCTATCTAGGCAGCAGTGGTTATAGCAAACACTTCAATTATAGGGGGGGTGGGGGGAAGGGAGGAAAAATCAGACTGAAATCCTTGCTCTGGATCAAGCAGAGCATGAACTAACCAGGATCTCCCATTTGCTGAATGAAAGCGTTGGCTGGCAAGCTATTGTCTGATTGAAGGTGACATATGCACTCCCTCGCTCTGATCTCAGACAGCCCATAATGAAACTTTTACTTAGATTGCATTTCCCCATGAAAATCTGCAGCTGCAATGACTTTCTTAAAAACCCACCAACTAAGAAAAACTAACATGCTGCACTGGGCTGTGAAAAATTCCAGCAAACCTGATCTCCAGCTGAATGTCATACTGGTAATGGCTGAAACCCCCTCCCATGGGAACCACACAGGTTAAAATACTTCCCAATACAAGTGTAATGTCTTCAGTAGTAGTTTTGGGTTTTGGTGAAAAATTGTCACTAGACATTACATGACCAAAGGCAAGAGAAGGGAAAAAAAATGTATCTTGGGTACCATATCAGCTATAATGAAGTCATGCAATACAGAACACACTCTTGTATACTCTAGTCAGGCTTCTTTCCCCTTGGTGCAGACCAAAACAAAAGCAAAAACTGTGGAACTTAATTCTATGGAACGCTCCATGCAGAGTAGGGACACTGTGCTAAATCTCAGTGGGTTAAATACCATCTAAAATAGGAAGTAAATAAAAATTTATGAAGATCTGTACAGCAACTTCCAGGATATATTTAGATAACACTTTTCCAAAAACATAATAAAGAGGGGGAAATTTTGAGTTCTCCAAGGTTGGTGAGGTACTACATGTTAATTACAAAAACACCAAGGAAGCAGAAGCAGACAGAGCTCTCTGGAGCATATCCAAGGGACACAGATTAGGCTGGTGGCATCACGCATGTACTCTCCAAAGGCAAGGCCTCCAGAAAGGGTTTTCAAATGTTCTGGCTACAAGTTTACCAGTCACCCAGAGCATGTAGGCATTTCTTAGAAGCTTTCCCTCACATTTCCTCTCAGGTGTTTTGTTTTTTTTTTTTTTAAAAGGACTTCAGGCTCTTCTTATCATGTATTTTTTACTGTACTACACAATCCTGAGGCGGGGACATGGGATATCTTGCTGCAAATAACGGAGGAATTTCTGAAAAAGTGCCAGATTACGTACTGCTAGAGACAGCGAAAGTGGGGAGTCTCCTACTGAGCTCAATACTGCGAGGTGAAATCCACTCCCACTACATATTATGGCTACAACACAGATGACTTCTAGGTTTAAATAACAACAAGCAAACCAAAACACCTTACAACTCTTAAAACGAGCTCTCAAACTGCTTCACAGACTGCTCTGCAGCAACCTAAAGAGACAGCTGCAAAACCCCTGCCTCCTTAGCAAAACTCAGGCTAAAGCTTTTTCAGTCCATATGATTCTGGCTTGATCTGTTTGGATGAAAGCGGAAAGCCAGAGAACAGCAAACCACATACTCAATAAAGTCACATTTGGATGGGTGATGAAGGCATACTCACGCAGTGCGTACAGGGAGAGGACTATTCCAGCCAGGCAAAACCCCTCAAAAAACCTGAGTGTGCTGAACATGGTCACGTTCACTGAGAGTGCCACAGTCAGTCCAAATATCAAAATGAATATGACAGAGAAGAGCAGTACAGGCCGTCGACCAACCCTAAAAATAAGGAAGTATGGAGAAACAGCGTTAAAAGCCAGGATGGACATAACACTAGATCATTACAACTGGCAAAGAGGTGAACAAGTCATGCAATCCCTTCCAACTATTGCCACCCATTTTTAATGCTTGTTCCATTCTCTTTTTTTCTGCTTACTAAAACCCAGATTCCTCAGCCAGCTTTGCACTGACAAGTTCATTTCAGACGGGATTAAGTAGAGGCAGCATATTGTATTACTGCTTGATTTAACCATCATTTTCAAAACACCGAAGATGAACAAGGAAACATCTAGGAACTACTGTAAGGCCATAAACAAGTCCCTTAGAGATTAAAAGCAACTTCTCAGAGCTTTCTGTAGTAGCATGGGAGAATGTATGGTGTTATATGTTATATACATGGTATATTATTATTTCTCTATAGTCTACAGCCACAGAGCTTATTGCAGAGATCTCCTCTTTCCAACAGACATGCTTTTCAGCCTCACCTGCAAGAGAGGCTAGCTCAAAAACCTACTTTTCTTGGCCTCATTAAGGGCAAGCCTAACAAACACAGACCAAGCACAAAACAGGGCTCATGTTGCTTCACCAAATCTTAGAAATCAGATAGTAATGCTCACAGGAAAACTGTGAGCTCCAAGTCCCTCCACCTTGTATCCCCACAGTGGCTGCAGAGACCCACAAAACTAGCCTGCCTGGAGGGTGAGGAAGAAACTGCTCCAAAAATGATTACCGGCAACAGGGGCGTGAGGATTTGCAGTCCTCCTTTGCAGATGCAATCGGTAGTTGCACACATTGGTGCAGTGCTGATGAGGAGGAAGAGCTATGCTGCCATCGAACGTGAGGGCACTTGCTGCAGAGTTTGGTTCTTTTATGTCAAAGGAATATGTCATTTTTACATCTCATAAATACTAAATATACGAGTAAAACTCGCCTTTCCCCCCTTCTTCCTGTGCAAGGAGAATGATACAAACACCAGAGCACATGGCTCTTTTTAAGCAAGAATTGGATCTTTATGTGGAGATTTCCAAAATTTTTCAACTTGTCAACTCCCACAAGTTTTCCAGTGGAACTGAGGATCCCTTTTAGTCAGCTCCGTATGCCATTTCCACAAAGAGTACACGAACTTGCTTTTCGTAGGCAGCTTTCACAGACCCATTCAAAGTAGTCTGTCAGCTGCAAGCCTGCCATCAGGTTGAATGTCAGCACAATAAAGAGCATTTAAATCTCACAACTTAGTCCAGTTCCACATACTGAAGCATTCCTATTCAATTATTTCAGCAGACTTACCAGCAGCTATAAAATATATTCTATGTATGCATTCACAGTTAAAACTTTGGATTTTGCTTTACTTCAAATGGAACAAGATCAATAAAATATGAGCTGAAGGGTTGAAAAGGAGACGTGGTTATAATTTTTGATATTTTTGGGAACACCTAAGAAAGCAATGTCATGGCTCCTTGCTTGAGGACAGGTTTACTATTTTTTTCCAGCTGCAGCATCACCTGTGGGGCACCTCAAAGATCTAACTTGTTGGCAGTAACCATTCAATTTTTTTAAAACAGAAAATACTAATGTGCAAACTGAAGACAGCAAGGTCAAAGCAGACTGCTCTTAGTCAATGTACAAACCCAGCCCACCAGAAGATGAGCTGCTATCGAGCTCACGGTGGGAACACGACATCACTGCCTTAGTGATACGCAATGCACTGGGAACAGTTACTGCTGTGTGTGCTTCAGATATTATATTCATGGAACACAAAGCACTTGGGCATAGAGGGGAAGTACCTCATAAGAAACCTTTAATAAAAAAAACAACCTATGAACTTTGTGTTATCAGCGATCTGTGCAGACTTTCACAGCCCTATTTTCGTAATTGCCAAGCTGTAATTCATACTAATTAGTATTTGTGGAAATGTTTTGTAGATGAAAGGCATTATGCAAACACTCAGAATTAGGAACTTAATTCTCATCACAAGCCTGACCTGCCATTCCCTGATGTTGATTAAGAAAGACCTCATGCTTAGCATACATCCGTTCCCTTCTTCCCCTCCTCCCACTCTCTTTACTCGAGGTTACCCATCATTAG
The DNA here is from genome assembly GCA_013389905.1 of Sula dactylatra. Taxonomy (NCBI): domain Eukaryota; kingdom Metazoa; phylum Chordata; class Aves; order Suliformes; family Sulidae; genus Sula; species Sula dactylatra. Next base: position 248,884 of record WEKW01028911.1, on the reverse strand, counting down.
GACACAGAATTTCTTCTAACATTATACAAGTTATGCAAATGAATGGTTGCAGCTAATGAAGAATCAGGAAATCCAAGACCCTCCTGAGCCTGTGAAAGCCAGCTGAGGCCAGATAAGCCCTCTGGTAAGAGGCATCAGCGCCTCCTCCCAGACACAAAACTGGTCTCCTTCCTCACCAAGGCACGCAGTACATTCATCAAAAATCAAAACTCCAGGGCACCTATCAGCCATATATTTGGTGATCCAGCAGTGTTTTGACAGGATGGTGTCTTAGAGTATCAGAAAAGTCTTTTATATGTAGGCAGAGTTATCTGACTAACAATACATGGAAATGCTTGTGAGAAATTAAACCATACACAATCTCCCCGGTAAAACAGCCCCAGGATGCTATCTGCTGCCATCCAAACTATTCCAGAGAGAGATTTCCATGCCACAAAAGTCTCAGCCTACACTGCATACTATTATCCAGATCAAATACCAAAGCTGCCTGCACAGGTAAATAACTAGGCATACAAGCAACCCCAGGCTTTTGAAGAATCTGCAGTCCACACAGTGTGATATGCAGATGCATCAAAAAGATACTTCTAACGTAGTCAGAGTTGCGCCACAGGGGGAAAGTGAATGGGTTTGAGGACAAGACCTGCTCTTCCCATGCTCCTACATGGGTACCTTGCCACCCTGAAAAGATTAAGCTTTGCTCTTACAGCCAATCAAATTGCTCTTCCCATGCTGTTCTTTGCAGGTTTTGGGACTTGAACTGGCACAAAGGCTTCAAAAAGCACCAGGGCAGGTGCAAAGCAGGGGCAGTACTGGGCAATGAGAGGCAGACACCTACGTTCTTGATGCTACATGAACACCAAAGGCCACCTGCTCCAGAAGGAAGCCCTCCACAGAGACCTTGACAGCCTTTGTCCAGAGCAAGCAAAATTGCCAGCAGCACTCTGCCTGTTGAACAAGTAACTTATTCAGGCATTGGACACAGTTGGTCTTCACACAGCCAAGCATGTTTACAGACCTTCTTCCTATAGATTTTCCACACAGAGCTATCCAAGCACGCATGCCTACTGTACGTTGAACACAGACCACTCGGTTTACTTAGCGATTACCTTAATGCCTTTGCCATGCTTTAAAAGCCTTCTTTCAAAGAGGAAAAGCAAAGCCCCAAGCCTCAATGGTACAAAAAACCCAAAGCATCTTCTAATTACCTAAACTGGAGAGCGGTATATAAGCGAAATGAAGAGATTTTGAAAGTTTGTAACAGTTTTATACATTATTCTGTTTAATCTCCCCTGCTCTTTCTTGTGACCAACATAATTTCTTCTTTTTATCTTTTTACAGGTACAATCTCCTTTGTATCTGTCCCTCCATACAACCCCCCTGCCTTGGTAGAAACTCAAGGTGTGACTAAATAGCAAAGTAAATCCCACCTAGGTCTTCTTTTACCAGTCCCAAATGCTACTGCTAAATGACAAAGAGACTATCCAGCACAGGACCATCATATGGCAAGGATGGGGACTGAAGAGGAGCACGAGGACCAGCTTTGGAGGCAGCAGACCATGTCATTTCTGGTCATCTACAAAAGGGCAAAGTTCCCTCTAGCCACCAAACTGCCCTTTTTCTCCTTTGCACCACAGCTGGAAACCAGATATTCATTAAGCTCTCCTAAACCAGGTATTCCTTAAGCTCTCCTAAACTCGAGACCAAAAAAAAAAGGAGAAGTATATCTCATTTTTATCTCAGGGTAATTTTATGCTGCATTAGCTCAGCTAAGCAGCTTGCAGAGGGGTCCAACAAGTGCACGTGGCAGTATGAAATACACACTGGGGACAGAAAAGGATGGAAGAGCAGGATGCTCCCTTTGGTGGCAGAGAGGCTATTAAATCTGCTTACTGCAATTCTCTCTTGAAGCCAGTGCCTTAGGCAACAAGTTGTTCACTTATTTGTGACTTATTTGTCAATTATAGCAGCATTTTCCTAACTTGGGAATAAGTCTGCTTTCTCCACACTGATTCCTTTTTAGGAAAGCCAAGCAAGATCCCTCATTCATTTCCCCACTATACTTTCTATGTGTTGTTAAAGCCTGTTTTACTTTGGTATTTTAATCAAATTCAACTGTATTTCATCATGCATGTTCCCCCTTCGCTGAAAAGTCATGATTCCTCAATTGCCTAAAAACTTTTAGTGACTATTCAAGAATTAAGATGCAATTTTGCTACGAATGCTTGAGCCAAATTACTGCACAGCTGCAGGGGGCCTTTTCTCTCCCAACTGACTAGCGAGTTGCTGAGGCTTTGTAAGATCTCCCTAATAGGCAACTCTTCTTCTTCCTTTCGTGTTTTAATGAATGGCAAAAGCATTAACTTGGGGCCATTTAGAGCACCAACATTGGCAACTGTGCTGGAAGCTACTGAAATGACTGGGACAGCATTGCAGAGCTATTGTTTCAGATGCTGCAAGTTTCCACTGAAATCACTTGAGTCATGCCTTTAATTTTTTTCCCTCTTTTGTACTACAAGACCATTTCTTTAAATAAAAGCTGAACTCTCAGAATAACTGGGGTATCCAATAATGTTTTCACTACTGCAATTTAAGAAATTGCACTCTATGCTTTTAAATTTAATACCCCAATATTAACAGCACTTAAGTCAGCGATTCCTTAACGCTACATCGAAATGTTTGCTTAACAAGAACTTTAAAAATAGAACAATGGAAAGGTTTGCAAAAAATCAGCCTTCTACCCCCTGAAAAATACTGTGTAAGCACAAGGTTAACATTACACTAGTCTTGTATTCAGTCAAATCAATGCCCCTTCCAGTTCCTTCTGGCCCTATCTCTTGGTTGAAAAAAAAAAAAAAAAGAAAGAAAACCCTAAAGGCTTTACTTGTGTAATTAGAAAATACTTAATTCTGTACTAGCTTTAGAGCTGTAATAAATTGTGTCAGCAGAAATAACTAAGTCAACTATCAAACAGGTTATTTTCATGTTATTTACCTTGAAATAAATTACTTAGTTCAAGCAATTAACACATAGTTTTAAACTGTTTATTCATCATGCTTCTTTGAGAATGCGAGAAAATCATTAGGCAAAGGTTCTCCATGAATATAAAGTAGCAGAAGAATCTAAGCAATATTTAACGCTGTTATTTATTTATAGTTACATTGCATGAAAAGATTTTTCACTTACCAGTCAGCTATACATCCTGTTATTAAGTGGCCGAAGATTAATCCTACCAGTAGGGAGAATTTAGCAATGTGAACTTTCCAGGCAGAATCACAAACAAGATCCCACTGGAAGAAAAAAATACAGATCAACTGAAATAAATGAGTTATTCTCAGATGCATTTAAACATACTAACAGCGTAGAGCTTCTTCCAAATTTCAGTCCTAGCTCAAGTGAATGGAAATGGGAAATGACAGAGGAAAGCTTTCCCCCTCAAGTCAAAACCCAGATCCCAAGAAGCAAATTAAGGACTTGTTTACTTCAGTGAGTTTTATCAGGCCTTTAATTACAAAATGACAATATCCAATGCTTAAGTCTCCCCCTCTCCAGGCCACATGAGTATAGACTAAGGGGTTTATCTCCAACATTGGTGGTACTAATGCAGCTGAGCATCTCACCGTAGCAGCCCCAGACACCTATTATCAGGGCCCGGTGAAGCCCACTGACAGTGAGCCCAACACTTTAAGAGCAAGCTCTCCTACTGACTTCCTCAGGGCCACTTGGAAACATGGGGGAAAGCAACTCCTTTGCCACAGACCCCTGATGGCCATTAGCTCCAGGCTCCCATGGACAGAGAGCATCAAGACACTTTTGCTTTCAGAAAAGCATCCTGGTTCCCCAGGCGGTGGAAGGGGATGAAGACTGACTAACAGCATGGCTCAGCAGCCTAGGTCTGAAAAGCCAGGTCCTGGCATGGAGCCAGACAGGGCAGCCAGAGGGCCCAGCGCAGCCACATGACTCCTTGGGACAGCAGCTCCCACAGCGACATTTCACAGCTCAGACATCAGGGGCTGAACCTTCACACTAAAGCTATCCCTGATACTGAAATTACCCTTTCTGTCCAAAGGAAGAGAAAATGGACCATTTCAGGCACCCTGTCATTAGGGCACTGCCTAATTCCCATGAGAAAGATGGGAACAGCAAGGTTTCTAGTAAGGCTTCCCTAAACTCCAAGACATTTTCCGCTTTTAAGCATTTCCATGACATACAGCCCTTCCACAAAGAAGGCTAGTTCTGACTCAGCCCTCTGGTTCAACACCACGGGAGACGTCCTCCCTATAATATACTATCTCACCAAGAAGTATAGCACTTTTGTGGCCAAAAAACCCGTGCCTGCTTTCAGGCTTAGGCTTTACTGTTTTAGTGGAATGTATTTTTGAGTTCCTCACTGCACTGACTTGTAGAAGTTGGGACATATGTCTGGTCTGCTGACCTACAGACTGAAGGCACTAAGGAACCAAAAGCAAGTAGTATGACCAAGTATTTTTTCCACCAAATAGCTATGAGTTATTTGCAGCAAACAGCTCAGCAAGGCAGTGAGAACTGCTTTCCAAAGATGCTGACTTTTAGACGTATTTAGCAAGTGGGGGAAATGCAATTCCTAATATTTGCAATTATAGAACCATTCTCCAGTTAGCAAAGAAAAATATCTGCCCAGACAAGCCTCAAACAAAACAAAATTCAGGAGATACATCTGAGCTCTGGGCAGGCTTTCAAATGCTCTGGGTTTATTTTCACAATCCAGAAGGTGTATATGCTGCTTAAAACTGGGAAATAATTTTTGTTTGTAGAGAACAAATTAAGTTCATTAAAAATAGTAATATTTATACAAGAACAGTTTTTTTAAAGGCAATCTCTTCAAGTTGTTAATTTTTAATTTTATTGCTGTCAGGGCAACAGTGATGTCATCCGAGTGCAAAAAGAAAAAGCAGATATCCTGGTGCCTTTTTGTTTTTACAGCTCACTCTTGCTAGTCAAAGAGAGCCAGCCTTTGCACGAGCCCCAGGCAGAGAATGTGCAGTACCAGATTACACATAGGTAAAGGTTCATGGCTGGACGAGCCAAAATCTCATGAAGGGCTGTTGTGAAATTTCAGGCCAGGACAACAGATATCAAACCACTTTGGCACACAGAGAAAGAGTTTAAAAGAAGAAGAAAAGTCAATCTATCAGCATGTCCTTCAGCAGTGCCTAAAATGCACCCACTCCTTTTGATAATTTATCTGCAAGTCATCATTTGTGTGTTTGTTTTTAAGGCTATTGCCCAACTCCCCAGCTGCTCTGAAAATAAAAACATGTATTTCCTTGAAAACCCTGCATCTGACCCTTTCCTGCCCTCGGTTAAGCACTCGCTCTGTAGGCCAGTGTAAATCAGAGCTGATCCCCCCAAGCCTACAAGGGCAGCCTAACGTGTGTACTGATGGATGCAGGCAGCCCCTGACCTTCCCCAAATCTCTCGCTCTCCAAAGCCCTCAGAATTTATAAATAGGGAAATGGTGAGATATTTCAACAGTTGCTTTAGCACAAACTTTCAGAGAATCTGTTGCAACCCCAAATGACTTGCTCAGTACTAAGAACACAAGCATACCCCGGGTTTCTCCTCTGGCAGCTGTCACAAACCAGAGGGCGGTAGGTGTGAAACACTCATCCAAAATAAATTTGGCAGGACAGTGGTGGGTCCCACCAGGGCACTGAACTCGCAAAGACAGAAGAATAAGGTGAGGGCACAAAAGAAAAATGGATGCTGCAGTCAAAAGCAGCCTCAGGTAAAGATGACTTTAATAGGACAAAATAGGACAAAATACATATTAATAGCTAGCGTATCATCCCCACCCATCTTAACACAGCAGCAGAGCAAACCAGCAAGGCTTTGTCATGCTGAAAGTACAGGATTTTTGCCAGAGACCTGTGCTCCCCCTTCCCTTCCCCATGGAAAACTCAAAGGCAGAGGAGTGCAGCCTCAGCTTTGAAGAGCTAGAAATAAAGCAGGAACCACTATATAGCATCAGTGCTGCCTCTCCCCTTACATACACCTGGGCTCGGCAGAGCAGAGCATATTCCGACACGTGCCACACAGCACAGCTGTGCCTGGAGCCATGGCAGGTCCTGCTGTAAGTGCCAGTAGTTTCATCCTGCAAACACGACACTCAGATTTGCTCCACAGAGAAAGGAGTGACAGGTTTCCATGTCCCTGCAGAAGAAAACGCTGGGCTGGGCAGCGCGGATGACAGTTCAAGTGGCACTCCAAGTAAATCTGCACTGGGAGACTGTTTTGGCTAGAGACTAGACAGTAATCCTCTACTGCCTCTTACAAAAGGTAGATTAATCTGTTACAAGCAGGGAGACCATTAAGTCCTGTAACTGCTCCGGCTGAATCCCCTGGTGCCCCACTTGGGAGTTAACAGCACCCAGCCTGAAAGAAGGATGCTGCTAAATTTGCAGTGCTCCCTGGGATTTCTCTTTGTGTCCCTGGGTTTTGTCTGTTTTTCTATCCTCCATCCAGCTCCTGTTGCAAGAGATCTGATAAAGTGATTTGCTAAACCAATAGGACCATATTGTTATACTGAAACTAAAATAACTCTATATAAAATATGCTGGTGGAAAAGGAACATTTAAAAAACAAAAGCTTTTTTTCACAGCAGTACAGCAATGTAAAGAATCTGCCACCTATGCAGATGTGCAATATATTGCAAGTGGTTTTTTCATGTTGTGACAGCATTTTTTTGTCAAAGCTTAAGGAATCACACCTTCAGGACCCTAATGTTTAATTGATATCAGTGAGTCACCACCTGTGCTGTGAGTCACTATGGCTTCACACCAAGATGGAGGACTATGTGAAACATGCTTGGGAAGACATCTGGCAGAAGTAACCATCCTGTAGCTTCTTTACAAGGGGTGAAAATCTGGACAGGGCTCATGCTGTGAGTCAGTATTGGCACTGAAGTTAAGTTATAAAAATCACAAATTTAAAGTCTGCTGCACATTTGTAACTACAAACACAAGCTATCTCAATTAAGGGCTCCTGCCTTGAAAGCACCTGTCCTCCAGAGGCCATAATGCTGTCTGTGGTGTCTAAGCATACTGAAATCTCACTGCAAAAAGGTTAAAATAAGATTCCTACCAAGTATTTGGTTTGTTCTACCTTCACCCTGATTGCACGGAAAAGTACAAGGCAGACCCTTCTGTCCTAAAAAGAGCAAAGAGACAAAAGGAGGGATGCTCTGGTCCAACGCTTGCCCAGAGCCTGGCACAAAAAGCCCACAAGAGAGGAGCTAGACACACACCCCCTCTCCCCACACCATGGGTTTGCAGTTCATTTCTAATGACTGATGCCCAAATCGCTGCTGAAAGGAGATCTTTCCCCAAACAGTTTGCAGGTGGACCATAGTTCTGCTCCAACTACTCTCTGCACTGGTTCCAGCATGAGGAGACCAGAGGGTCACCCGCGCTGCTGCCTTGGAGGACCCTAAGCCAGGCACGAAGCTGCACCCTCTGTCCTTTCCCAGCACCCAGCTGCTGTGCTGGTCTTCACAGACTCTGTCCTGAGGCACGTAACGTGCCCCACGCACCATATGCAGCCTCTCGACCCCAAGAGAAAAGGTCCCACTTTGGGAAGCCCAGCCTCTACATATAACATATGCCACAGCTTACTGTGGTACCCCCAAACCCCTCTTGGGGAAAAGCCATAAGCCATTGCATGTCAAATGGCAATTTTAAGACCAGTAAATATTTTCCCTGCACAGCACTAGAATTCATCTTCTATATACATTCCTTGTCTAGTGAGAGTTTAAATTTATGATGCCTTCAGATTCTCTTAGAGTGTTTTTCTAAGAAAAAAAAAACAGACCAAAGTTGTTTTTAAAAAGATTAATAATAAAAATATAAAGTTATGCTTTTCATACAATATATGTAACAAAAAGCAAAACAGTCTCCAGGTACTTATTCCTGGAGGAAAAGCAGACCAAGCACTATGAAAAAAAAAAAGTCAGTACTTCTACCATAATATACCTATCACTAATGCCTTTTCTCAGTACTAAACTGTACCAAACAGGAGACCACTGTACCAAAATTTCCCTCCAGGCAGCTACAGGACAACACTTCTCCCCTTCTCAACCCTCGGCCAAAGATGACACTCTGGCTGCATTTTTAATGTTAACGAAAGCATACAAGTTGCAGAAAATGGTGTGGTGTTCAACTCTATAGAAAGTAACTGGGCAGTTGAACCACACTAAAGAGGTTGCAGGAGAAGCCTCTCAGAGCGACATGCCAGCCCAACTGCAACACTTACAAGTTGAGGTGGTTTTACTGCCACAAGTGTCTCTGTATCTTCCTCTCAGCCCTGGCAACAATAGAGCATTTAAACTATTTAACCTTCAAGGTTCAGAATAAGGATGCCTCTCCTTTGAGATCACAGCTGGGCAAAGCACTCCCTGATCTGTATTTTAGGTGTCAATAAAGTCTTCTTGAGAACACCTGACATTTTTTGACCACCTGTACAACCAGCTGGGTGGAATCATCAAGAAGGTCACATTTCAAAATGGGGACATTGAGTAAAAAAATAAAATAAACCAAATAACCCTGGAAGACTTGAGAAGAAGGTATAAAAATGAATGATTTCCTGTTTCTTTGACCAGTCACATTCAGAAGCAAACATCTCCAAACTACTTCTTTCCTCACATTTTTATCAGACACAACTGGACTTACCTGGAAAACAGAAGAGTCATTAAAAAAAAACCCAAACACACAAGAAAAACAACAAACCAGCTATTGAGAGGTTTTGTTGTTTGTTTGCTTTGAACAGCCACTCAAAGAATCCTACACCACCCATGCTGGAATGCCTCAATCCACACCACAGCCAACACCTGACTTTCAAGCTACTTCCTCTCCATATGAAGCTAGACCTCCAAGTGCTGAGCACATCTAACTTCCTTCGGCTTTATCATAAGTGGATGCTTTTGCTGAAAATCTTTGATGAGTGCCTAAGTGCTTAGGACCTCTTAAAGATAAATCCTTCTAAAACAAAATTTCTAGTGAGCAAGTACACACTGGTATTTTGAGAGTTTTATAACCATCCAAGTTCGCAAGAACTTTTACTCAGGTAGCAAGAGAGATACTGTTGGTAGCAGAGAATCACCTTTTGCTCAACATTTGCCTCCTTCCCGTTCCTGACGAATCTGGGGTCCCTATTCATGTACACTGGAGCTTGCTAACTCAGTAGATGTGAGGGTTTGTTTTGTTTGGCTTCTCATCCAATATATTTTTCTTACAGTAGGAACGACACTTTCCTGCCCTTTTCATTCTTGAAAACCAGTAAACCATTTCTGACCATTGCAGACACCTGGCAGGGAAAGCTGCAGCCCAGAAAAAAAAAAAAAAAAAAAAAAACAAAAAAACAAAAAAAACAAAAAAAACACACACCCAAAAAAAACCCCACTTGTGAACAGTGAACAACACAAGGTCACGCACACAGAAATTGTCAGGCTGCTTTAACTACAGACATGACCGACTGCCCGGCCAATGTATTATTTGAAAAATAAAGCAAGGAAGCTCCTTTTGACTACTACCACAAAGCCAAAGGTTTTGGGGACATGGGGAGGGAGAGGAGTGGGGAGAGAGAGAGGAGAGGGCGCGTGAGCCAGAGGACACATGCTTAGCAGTCTTCCAAGAAAGATATAATTAGATCATGCAGCGTTGTATGAAAGCAGATTCATGTACCTATGAAAATAGTTTCCATCCCTGCAAAACAGTACAGGACTGCACAGCTGCAGACTTCACAAATTTCCCTAATGGTTTCTGTAGTTTAACATAGTTAAAGTTCCTGAAATACATCCTTCAAAACTGCATTTTCTGATGTGCATGACACAGCCATGAAATTTTCACATTAATTTCTGAAGTGTATATTTTTTAAGTCTGGTATTTCAGCCTTAAAAATAAAGCACACAGGTTCAGCGCCACACTGCAATACATCACTGCATGAACACCGATACATAAAATGGCACTTCCTCCTGGTTTGCAAACTTCAACTCCATTGTGAAGATACACTGCCTTCTATACTAATTACCTCAGGGTAACTAGGCTGTCCCCACTGTGCTCCACAGGACGATGCTGTCCCACTCACACCCAGTATGTCCACGGCCCCATTCCCCCCCAGCAGCAGAAAGGTGATGCTGACAGCAGATGCATTACTGTAGCACCTCCTGCCTACACCCACCGAAGCAGCACCAGGCTGCCAACCGAGCTGCATTGCACGCATCTGTGTGCCCTGTGTATATCTAATGCCTTTCAGTCATGTAAAAGCCACCTCCCCAGCATGGCGAGATGGCTCAAGCAACACTGTAACCACAAAACAAGCCCAAAACTTCAAATATGCAAAAGGACACAAATCAACTTTGTCTCAGAGCCAGTAAACTAACCTGGAAAAGACTTCAAATTTAATGCTTTTCACTAAATTATTCCTTAGTCTATGCCATAAGCAAAAGAGCCTCTCCAAGCTATCCACTGAGTGCGTCAGCAGAATCCCAAGGTAATGAGATCCCACCTGAAAAACCGCAAAACTGGAAAAGTTTCATCTACCCTTCAACTTCACACTTTAATCGGGAGCAATCAGCTCTTCTGTTCCCAACCTTGCTCTCATCACAGATCTGTTTCTTTTCCCCACTGGGAGAGGGAAGAAGGAAGTTTGCTAAGTAAATAATCACCACTAATACACTAAAAATTAAAATGTGATTTGTTAATCATATGACAGTCTTCTGAATAGTCAACATGATTAAATCACTTTCAGCAGCATTCATATACCACCCACTTCTCCATTGCTACTACTTTTATTTTCAGTAGCAGGAGTTCCCTGTATTCTGAGACATTTTCATCTTCTCCAGCCTTCGCCCTCCCCAGATTAGTCAACTAACTTGTTTCTCAGCTGATGCGATCTGCTTCACCTTTTCCAACTCCATAATGTCATCTAGCATCAAAAGAGTTGGGAGATGAAAATCTTGCTTGCAGCTTTCATGAACACTATATTCCTAATTTTCCAGAGAGCAGGATCAGGATATTTCCATCTCTCTTTTACATGTCTGTGCTGCAATTACATATCTTTTCTACATGTGTTCTGACATTATTAGGAGCCACTGACACAAAACTGACCTTAATTGTAAACCTATTCTTTGCTGTAAGACCTGTAGCTGTTTACCTCGCTCCAACTGCATGAAAAGACCAGGAGCAACAATGCCCATCACTAGGACTGACTGAGCCACACAGAGAAAAACAGTTTTTTAATGCCATCCCTCAGTTTTCAGCTGACAACAGTCTTTCTGAACAAGGTATGTGCTGCTGGGACTGACTGCAACCAAACTAAGTAAAAAGTTAAACTGGTTTTTCAATTTGTATTTGGAACAAGTCTAAGCACTGTAAATAGAAGCCATATGTAAAAAAAACCCAAACCAATATTTTAGTTAAATATTAACATTTGTTATCATCTGATTATCAAAAACAAGTTAACACTTTGAGGACTGGTATTTTTCAAGCTGCCAGAAGCACACATGCGTAAAACATACTGCATGTGTGCAGCCTTAAGAGGGCTGACACGGTAAAACCTAATTTAATATCTTATTGCCCCCTTTTAAAAATCAGGGGGGAAAAAACTTGAAGATGTCAAGCATGGCATAAAACCCTGAAATGGAGAAGAGGGAAGGAGGAGACAAGAGGAGGAAGCCTTTACTCATGAGAAATACTTCCTCAAAGTCACCATAGATAAAAAGATCAGACACCTTAGTTTTGACATGCAATTATTGCTGCCGTGACCCTGCCCACTCATCATTTGAGGACTACAGCTATTATAACTCAGAAAAAAAGGAGAGGGAGAAGGGGGAAAAGAGGGTCTGTTATTAATTCAGACTTAAACAAGTATTAAGGGGAAAGAAGAACGGAGAGAAATATTCCACTTGTTTTACAAATCAAAATATGAAACTGGTCTGTCAAGCTTGTATTGTTCAAGCAGACAATGTTTTACACAGCCCTGGGAGACAAGGTCTTATGGTTTATTTTACATTCCCTATCCTTAATAATATTTGTAGGGCAGACATTGTGACATTTCTTACACGTTCATGGACTTTGGTCTGGAGGCCAGGAGGAGACTGGGCAGCTCCAGAGTGCTGCAGAGTAACAGGGAGACAGTACTTGAGCCAAAATGAATTCCTCCACAACTGCCTGGAGCCGAAAAAACCTTTTCCAGGGAACCAGACCACCCTGCTCTGAAAACAGCGTGCAAGGGTAACTATAAATCACATGCTGCTGGACAAGGCGAACGTACTGCTTCCCCTCATCTCACAAATAGCATTCCTGATTCTCCTGGCTTTGCTACTTGTGGACCTGGATAGGCATCGCAGAAGTGAGTATCGGGATATATTCACTTATTTAGTCTTTTGTTCTTGTGTTTCAGTAGACTAACCGGCATTTGGGGCTCTCCCAAATTAAAAGACAAAATAAAAATCCTAACAAAGCCTTGTACTACACTTTGAATTCTCCTCCTGGGAAGGAGTAAAAAGAAAAAGAAGGGGAAAACCAAAAAGTTTTCTCCACAGCAGCAAGTCCCATCCAGCCCATTGGCCCCGAGCATGTTTGCCCTCGCCCCATCAGCTTGAAGGGCAGGCAGGAGTTTCTGCCCCAAACGCGCCGGCTGCACCAAACACAGGCACGCACGGCAGCCAGCTGCTGATCCATCTCCCACCGTGTGGGAACAGGCACAGGCCTACTGCACAGTCCCAAGTCCGACGTGGCCCGGATTGGCGGGAGCTACTCAATGTGCACATTAATCATCGCTGCCTGCTGGGTTTTACAGGCCGGTGGCACAGCAGGGCCCGCAGTGCCCGCACTGAGCGTGGGCCAGCATGGCTCCAGTACGTCACTGAGCAGTTATCAGACACTGACACTGGTTTTGCCTGGATACCTCTGCAACACACCCCGATGACATGTTCTGAAAGGGGCTTGAACCTCCTTTCTCCCTCCTTCAGGTCCCTTCCTTCCTCCTTGACTTTAAAACGGAATTCAGAGTGCACACAAGGTCATCTGCTGTCAAAAGTCAACTGAAAAAATATAAAAATAAATTACGTTATGAGAGCTAAGCTCATATTTCAGAGTTGAAGTGACCAGAGCCCAAGAGAAGCTGCTCTGAGGGAATTCAGTGCAAGAATTGAATACTCAGCACTGCTGCAAAGCCGCAGCATCTTCCTATGACAGGGTGCTCTGATCTACTCATCATCTACAGCAAACGCCACTCCTTTCTTCTACAGCAGGATCTCAGCCTAATTAGTTCCACAGTTACTCGTGGGTAACCCAGCGCCGGCCAGGCTGCACTGCAGAAGAGCAGGAGGAGGAGGGAGGGAGGGAGAGCAACTGTCCCAAGCAGAGATGCCAGGTAGCACAGAGGGGAAACCAGGCAGAAACAAATAGGCTGACAGGCAAAACAAAAGACAAGGTACACAAAAGCACTGGATCCCTTTCAGCAATTTCTAAATTTAGGAGCTCTCTAGAATTCACTTGGAAAGCTTTAATTTAAGACTTCAGTCATAAGTATGGCCAAAAGTTTTTAAGTTAAGGAAAACCATAAGTCTTATGCTATTCCCGATGTAATTTCATTACAAAATGAACACCTTCATTTTCGGCTGGCCTGTAGTCCTCATCTCAGCGTAACCGTCAGAACCTGCTCCAAATGAGATGCCTGCCTAAGTGCCAGTTCCTCCTTTTTGACAAATGCTTTAAGACAAACATGAGGTCATCTTTTATAACTGCACTCTTGTAGCCGGAGTAAGAAGAGGTAAAACTGTTAGAGCACTTCAGAAATTTGGTTTTAGACTGCCCGAACAGCCGGTAAATATACACCATAACCTGCAACTTCTGCCACAGCATGGGCAGGGTCAGTATATTTAAACTAAATGACTGAGATACAGGATATATTAGGGAGTGGAAACAAAAACAAACAAAACCCCAACCATTTCAAACATCACGTCCATCCAGAAAAAAAATGCAGTTGTTTGACATACACACAGAAAATGAGGAATATGAAAGGCTTGGTAGCAAGTCCTGAGAAGCTAAGAATGATTTTAAGATACTCTAATACGGAAACAACCTTCCTGAAGGATTACTGTTATTTCTACCAATGCTATGAACTATTTATGGTAGGCTGGAATCAGATTCCTGTATCTGAGACACTTTATCTAAAGGGTGATAATAAACATTAACTCTATGTAGATTCCCTCTAGCAAAAAAAAAAAAATCCATACCAGACAGCAAACCTAAGACTACTTGAGTTCTGATGTCAGTATTAGTCTTAACCCAATCTGTTTTCTAGACCAATTGCTTGAAAATTTTTTGCCCATACCTAACAGCCCCTCCACAAACAAATAAAATCAGTATCTAGGCTCACTAAACAAGTATTTGTAGTGTGGTGATATCACCGTACTCGGTTATCTCAAGGAATTTGCTGTTTGCAGGCACGGAGAGGACAGTTCTTCACCAACAGGAAACTGCAGGTACTGTTCCCGAAACAGCCGTCAGCTTCCTTCACTCTACTCAGCCAGAAACTCACCCCAATGTTTTAGGGTGTTCACCAACACCCTGATAACCAAGAGACTCCATCACCACATTCAGTGTGTATAGGCAGGCTCCAGAGCAGCTGCAGCTGGGCATACCATCGGCTCCCCTTGCTCCCTCTTTAACAAGCGATTTCTCAAGCCTGTGAGTGCTCAGACTGGCAACAGCTAACTCACAGAAGGAAGGTGACAGGGGGGAAGTTTGGGACCTCTCCCATAGCTGAGGAAGCCATAAAAAAAAAATAGTAGTAGAAGTTTGCTCTGGTCTGCCAGTATTTCTGGACACATCTGAACACAGGGACTTGTCGACCCCTTCAGCACGCATTAGAAGTAGAGAGTGTCATTTCAAAGCCTTGTCTAAAAGAAATTTAGACTAGTTTTCCTGCCCATTGCAAGTACCTGCACCTTGCAGGTCCCCACGCCCACTTCAATCCATACAAGGGTAACAAGGGCATGGGTGATACGCTAGCTTCCATCTTGCTGCTTCTGACCCAACTACTGCACTGGGTACACTAACTCAACCTTTTCATCGATTTGGAACTAAGAAGCAGCCAGTCAGCCAGCAACCAACGCTGACAATCTTGGCAGTTGCAGGAAAAAGAGAAGCATCAGCATTTCTGAAGTCTCTTTGCAGACACCAGCCAACTGGAGGATACGCAGAAACGAGTGCGATCTCCCCTCCCATTTGTGCCTGGAAAGGGTGGCACAGCTATTATTTTGGGAAGAACCTTGCCAGAGTAATCCCCTTCGGATGAATTTACAACTATACCCTGAAAATCCACTTGAAATGTACACCTATCCCCTACCCCAAGAAATATCACCCCACAAGCAGTGCCAAATTTATCATCATTGTTACCACACACAGACTTGTTTGTGGTACCATTTCTGGCTACTTGCAGTTACCTGCAATAATCCCATGAGACAACACCACAGTCTAAGGCACATGTCACTGCACAGAGCCATTTCACTTCATCAACCCAGCAGAAAACCCAGAAAAAAAGATAACAACAATAATAAAAGTATTTAAAGAGAAGGTGTTCTACCAGGTTAGCACACTAAATCAGCTGAAGACGTGTCCAGGAAAGTGCCAGAACTGCCGTAAGAGCAAGGGAAAAGGGCTGGCAGGGCACAGACATCCTCCCTTGCAGGGGCAAAGTGCATCACATCATAGCCTGAATTCATCCAAGTTCACACCAAGACAGCAACGCCCCTGGACCATTCGGCTCTCCTGATTTAAGCTCCCCTTTCTTGGAGGGGACAATTTGCTAGAGGCTCAGCCAAACTGGCACGAGAACGATCGAAGCAGCAGCAAATAGGTAAGATGATGGCATGTTACTTGGGAACGAAGATGACTCAACCCAAATCAAGTGGGAAGTTGAGAGCCAAGAGAACAGCATTGCAGCAAAACAAAGCATCTGGAGCAGAAAAGCAGCCACAACAGGAATTCCCTTGTGACTAGACATGAATATTATTACATAATTGCTCTGGGTGATTAAAACGCAGCCTTCAATTAACCACTTCCTTCTACGCCACCCCCAAGAGGTGGAATGATCTGGAACGCTACGGGTGAGGACGGAGGGATACTGTGCCATCAACCACTGCAATTTAATCAAGCCTCAGTCCTTGCCCATTGTCAGCTTTTGGTGTCCATTATACAAATTAGCATTCAGAACAACAAACCACCCCACCACGTAATGCAATTGAACACAGCGGACAGGTCATCCTAGTAACGGAGGGAAAAAAACCAACCATCAAGCCTGCAACTAAGAGCTTCCGTGAAAACCTTGCCCCAAGATTACAGATGACTTTACAGATGGCCAGAAAATACAGGCACTAAAGAAGTTAACAAGAGAGTTAGAAAAGTCCCTGCTGAGTACACACTCCAACTTCCTGCTAGGCTTCACGGCTACATAGGTTTAGTTGTCACTATGTTGCTTACTGCATTAATGCTAATAATGTACCTGAAGCGTCACTTTGCAAATGAGTAAAATGAGACCTCATGTTTCCCCATGGCAAAAAAGAGTGTTTCTCAACATCCTTCCCTGGGACAGTGGTGAGATACATGGGCCATTTAAATGACAGATTTTTTTTTTTTTTTTTTTTTTTTTTTTTTTTTTTTTTTTTTTACACCAGCCTTTTGCCTAAAGGTTAGTTCAGGATACATCTTTCACAAGTGATACACGTACACTCTGTTTATAGTCGTGTGACAATGGTGATGTTGTGATAAAGAATAGATGAAAATCCTGAAAGAAGCATTTAGCAGTGAAAAAGCGTTACAAGTGAATTGTCCTACAGGAAGATATTTATGTACAAACCAAGCTAAAGTCCAAGATTTATGTACCAAGTCAAGACATTAGCTCAGATGGGTGATTTAATATGGCCACTGGAATCCCTGTGGTTAAATTATGCATCTGACCTCTTCGGTATATGTATTTCAGCAGAGTTTAATAATAAGCAGTACATCCTTTATTGCCATTTCCAGTTCTGAAGACTGGCGGCACTATAAAAAGCGCCGTTCCCAGTGGCTCGGTCAAGGAGGTCAGGGTAATGGCAGCGCCTTGCACGGCCATACCACACTTCAAGGAATGTGCAAGACCACCTCTGGCTCCAGCAAAGACTCAAAGAGAAGCGGGGCTAAGCAAAGCACAGCAAGATCTCCACTCCATCAGTCCCAAGCATGACACAGACTGGGAGAAAATGGGCTCCGGGGAAGGGAGGGCTGAGAAAGCAGGAACAGAAAGACAACATCTGATGAAGGGTACCATTAGGAGAGAGGCTCCGGAGGCAGTGAAACTTAACATAGTTTAAGGACAGCTATCTGCTCCCAAGGAATGGGAGACCAGTGATGTCTCAAACGCACGTAAAACAAAATGCAGAGCAGGAAATACGGTTATTTAGTGCAAAGCACAGTTGTTTCGTCATTTCTGAAGACAAAGCAGCAAGGAGCATCCAGCAGCGATTAGCCTGGATCACTGAAGATGCAAACAAAGGGATTTACTGGCATTTTTTATTAATATACTTTTGTCTCTATGATATTTCAGTATAACCCCTGGCTACTACACAGATGAGCGTATATTAGCCTAAGATTTAATAAAAGTCTATTTAGAAAGATGAGAACATTGCATAATACATTACAGAAACAAATGCATTTCTGAGAGGACTTAAGGGAGGTCTGAAACTCCAGTCTTCTGAATTCACCCAGGGCAGCTTTTTCTCACAAAGGATAGTGGGATGCACATAAGTGGAGTCAGCACTTACAAGAATCGCTCCCACAGTATCAGAGCTCCTGGGGGTTTCTGAGAAAGGAAGTCTGAATTAAGCTACATTGATGTTCTGCCTGGCTTTTTCCTCTTTCTTCATTAGGATAAAAACAGACAGCACACCCACCCAGAAAACCCCCAAAACTAAACCAAAGCACAAACTAAGGAGGGATCCTGACCCTGAGAAAACCACCTAATTATAATTACATGGGATTACAAATCAAAGAGAAAAAGCTGCCAAGTTTTTTGAAAGCGATCATACAACAAAAATAAAAACTCCACACTAGAAAAACCCCATGGTCTCAAAAGATGATTATTATTCTTTCTAATAGAAAACAAGACAGCAGGGACCACAGCTGTTTGTTTATCCCTTAAAATTGATCTGCCCTTTATCGCAAGTTCTTCCAAAGAACACTTTTTTTATTATTTTAAAAGAAGCATGCAAGATAGCAAACTCTTCCCCGACCTTTTGTGGCCAACTTGATGATGACCTTCAAAAGATTCAAACATTTCAAACAAATTTTTTTTACAGTTTACTCTAAAAAGAAATATTTCAAGATCTTTTTTTTTCACGCTTAAGCATCAGCATTAAACCCTAAAACATATGAATAGCTCAGACTATGGTTATAAACAGAAGAAAATCTGCCTCTCAAACGTCAAATTTCATTATGCACTTCTACATCACAAACCATCCAAGTCCACCATGTGCCTGTGTTTTTCTCAGGGAAGGAGGCTAGCTAGGTCGTTTATTTTTTTTTTTTTTAAATCCATTTTGGGTTCAAGGTTTTGAGGCATTTGCTTTACCTGCCTTTTCTGTGTTGCACACGCTTTCAAGGGACACAAAGAGAAACTGAAATTATTTTCAATGGTTAAATATAAATGCGTGCCAGCTGACCAAAGCACAATCATGCCGGTCATCTGATTATTGCTACATTTCTTTCTCCCAACTAGATAAACACAGTTAATCCAAAACAACGCTCCCGGGCAGGAAGTAATTTTTGCTGATCTTAGGCCGGGGTCTTGAAAGTAAGGGAACTACTTTTCTGGTTTTAACAGTTTCATTTTACATTTCCACGAGCTCCGGTTGCCTGTTAATACCGGCGAGGCCCACCCAGAGACGGCAGGGCTTTCACAGAGCCAGTGGCAAAAGCTTTCAGGTGAAAAGGCGAGGCATTTTTTGCACACTCAAGTCAGCAAATATGAAGTAAGAGCAGAAAGCGGCGCAGCCCTCCTCGCTAGAAATTTTCCACCTTAGCCATCACATTAGGGAACACAAAACAAGAGCAGCATGCACTTTCTGCCTCTGGAGTACAACAACTTGTGCGAGACTTTTTTCTTTTATTGCTCTACTGAAACAATTGTCAAGGGAATAAGTACAAAACAAGAAGAATTCAGCAAAACTTTGTCTGGTTTTCCTCCCAACAGCTTCCCCAAAAATCAACCTAGTTTTTGGCTTGTGTGTCTGCTTTGGTACACTCGCGCAAAGATAAGCAATATCAGAACTGGAGCCTTCTCCACAACCCTTTCCCCTCTCTAGCTGGTTGACACTTGCCCCCACTGTCTCTCCCACAGACACCCGTGTCCGGAGACAGCAGAACAGCTGCTGTTGCCGGCATCTTGAAGAGCCACCGAGGATCCCTTTTCAGGACATAACTTTGCAGCTCAGCGCCGCAACCAGCACCCAGGTACAAACCCACAGGACGGACACCCGGCGTGACACGCTGGGAGGGAGAGGATAACAAGGATGCGGGATTTACTCCTGGTAGGAGGGTAACCCACGGGGTGCCTGACCGACCCGGTGGCGGCACACACGGACAGATCCGCATTGTGTCCAGCTGCTCCCCTTGTCTTGGGAAGAGAGGGAGCCGAGTGGGGCCGGGGGAGGGCCGAGGGGGTCCGTGTGGGCTGGACGGGGCCGGGGGGCTGAGGGAAGCCGCCTTTCTCACCTTGCTCACGACGTTTTGGACGAGGCCGGCTCTGATGCGGTAGTGCCACTCGTGGCAGTCGCACTCGCTGGCATTGCCCCCCGCGGGGGTGGGCAGCCCGGGCGGGGGGAAGATGCTGCCGTTGCCGCTGCGGTTGGCGTGGCCCGGCGCCAGGGACCCGCTCCAGTTGCCCTGCCCGTCCGCCTCCCGGCACCAGAAGTCGGGCTGGTCCAGAAGGAAGGAGTCCGAGAACTTGCTGAAGCCGATGAAGAGGGCCGGGACCCAGGTGAGCAGCACCAGGGTCCGCTGGTACCCGCCGCCCAGCCCCCCGAGGAAGGGNCCGGCACCGAGCCGTTCTCCTCCGGCAGCGGCCGGCCCCCGCCGCCCCCCTCCCGGCGCCGGTCTATCGCCATCCAGCCGCCCGGGGGGACTCACATAGGGGAGGGGGCCGGGGCAGCCCCGGCTCCCTCGCAAGTCCTTCCTTCCTTCCTTCCTTCCCTCCCTCCCTCTCCTCCACGCACACACACACACACACACCTTGCAACGTAATATATTGCACACACGCTCCCAGCCGGACCCGGCAGGAGACGGATGGGGGAGGTGGGAAAGGGAGGGAAGAAGGGGAGGAAGGAGAGGGGCGAATAAAGGGGGAGGTACCGAGCGAGCCCCTCGCTCGCTCCCGTCCTCACCCTGCGGCCACGAACCGCTGCAGCTGCCGGCGGTGCCCCCCCTCCCCTCGCCTGTGCGTCAAGCTGCACTCATCCCAGCTCTCCCTTCCCCCCTCCGAGAGGCACCGCCGAAAATAAAAGGAAGGATCCAGCCGGATCCGAGCATGCAATGGGCCAAAGGAGAGGGAGGGAAAAGGAGGCGAGGGGCGGGGGGGAAGGGGGGGAAAAAACCCCACAGAAAACCACCCCGCAAACCAAACCCTGCAACAAGAAAGCAAGCAAAACCGGTGCAGCAAGACTCTACGAACACGCCTCCTCTCCCGGTTTTGGTGAGGAGGAGGAGGAGGAGGAGGGAGGAGAGGGAAGGCAAAGGAAGGAGGAGAAAATAACAGCTCGCGACGCGGCTTCCCCGCTTCCCGCACAGCTAAGGATCCCCCGCCGGCCGCGGCAGCAGCGGCGGCGGCAGCCCCCAGCACCCCCCCGCCGGCCCCTC
>WEKW01028911.1:180937-227699 GCA_013389905.1 Sula dactylatra | reverse complement strand
CCCTACAGCGCGCTGTTATTTCCTTATCAATTATTTACACGGTATCGCTTTAATAATGCAGTGCGGCTGCGGCTGGCGGGGCCGGAGGAGCACCCTGGGTGGCTGGAGAGGGGGGCCGGGGCGGGGACAGGCCCGGGAGGAAGGACCCGAAGTCGACGGGGGCGAGAAGACGTACCTGCATTGCTTCAGTCAGCCTGTCAAATTAGTACACACTTTAAAAAAAAAAAAAAAAAAACAAACAAAAAAAACCATAGTAAGACCTGACATTAATTGTAAAATTAATTGCAAAATAGCCAGTTCAAATTTGTGAAGGATATTTTTACGTTAAGCTAAATTTACTTCAGCATGTAAGCGCCTCAAACTATTTTCATCGTGGAGCACAGCCCGTGCATTACCGAACCGTGCGTTTATTTTTATCTTTGAAAGAAGGGAAAGAGAGACAACAGATCAATATACGCTTGTGCACATGAACACGGCTAGTGAGCAGAAGATACTTGTGTGCATTAGAAGAGGACTGCCGTCATTACTGAATATAAATGGAAGAGCAAGTTGTCAGTGGATTTTAATTTACTTGAGCCAGTCTCTGCAAGCGAGTCATCGTACACCATTAACTCCTTAGATCTTCCTCCCTTTAGCTCCTTTTCTTACATAGGACACCAAAAAGGCTTCCCATCTACTGGTGGCTCTGGATCCCTTTTTATGTCTTCCCTCAGTCCTGCTCTGAGGGATCCCCAGTACCAGAGCGGCCCTGCAGCCTCCCCAGGCGATGCTTCATCCTCCTGTCGGATCTGAATATTCCTTGCTGAAACATGAACCTGGTGCTCACTGTCCAGGAAAGTCTCCTCTCCCTCTTCCTGTGTTGCAGTGCCCTTTTACATCTGATGGCTGTTATCGTGTCCCCACGCCATGTTTTCTTTATGATAACCAGCTGCAATTTGCCCACCTCTCCTGCTGTCTCCTCGGCCTCCGATTGCCCCCAGCTCTCATCGGGTTTCCCCTCGGCTGCTGCCTGCAGCTGAGCAGTGCCCCAGCCTCTGGGTGTGCAGGGGGTTAGCCCTGCCCACAAACACAACTCCTCTTGCTGCTTTTCAGTCACATCCTGTGCTTTGCAAGCAATTTCTTAGGGTCATTTTTAATTCTTATTTCATCCTCCGATGTACTTGCAGTCGCTTCCCCAATTAATGCAATCTATGAAGGCCACCCCTTTGGAATTGCATCCACAATCCACCCGTTTGCCGGTAAACCACTGACGACTGCTGTTTCCACACTTCTGTACCCACTGCTCACCTTTTTCACATGAACACAACTCCCTCATTTATGAACGAATGTGCAGAGCCTAACTAAGGCACAGCTGATTGTGGTCCTTGCTTCTTTCTTCCTAATTTCTTGCTGACAAGTCCATGTTCATAGCTGCTTATCTCTCTGTTTCCTTCTGCCTGTTTACAAGGTGTCTATTTGTACTAGGTGCTTTCTGGGGAAAAAAATGGCTGGCTGGTCTATTTATGTATTTATGTGTTTATTTACTTCTTAAAGATAGGCACCAGTTTTGCCTTTTTCCATCAGCAGGGTCCTCAGCCATCCTCCCTGAGCTCTCAGAGACAGACACTAGTCTTTACAATGTTGTTTGAGCCACTTCCTTCAGTACCCTGGTGTGAAGTCCAGCCAGCCTGTTGGTTTGAATACCCTTAAGTAATCTAAGCAGTCTTGTAACAGGTTCTGTCCCAGTCTGGGCTGAAACCTCATTCCTTTGTCATTAATATGCATTACATCAATCACCTGATATCGGTGACCTCTTTTAGCCAAGACTGGTGCAAAAAAGGCATGAGGCACCCTGAGCTTTCTCAGCATCAGTCAATAGCTTTCTCTCTCTGATGAGTAATCCACTTGCTTTTGACTTCCTCTCACTGCTGATGTATTTACTGAACGATTTCTTGTTACTTGTGATGTTCTTGCTAGTTAAGGTTTATTTGTTGTTTTGGCTTTTTTGTGTTTGTCCCCATGTGCTCTTGCTAGGTGGCACTTCTGCACTTACCCCATGGAAACCTGACCTACTTCCTCTGTGCTTCCTTTTCATGTGGTGAGCTCATGATTTAGCCCAACTGGTTGCTTCCTACCCTTCCCAGATTTCTTCTGCAATGGGATTGTTTGGGACAGGTCTTCTAGAAACTCCCAGCTACCCCTCGCTCCCTTTTCCCACAAAGGGGGAAGGCCTTGGCATGGCCTGGGGTTGGCAGGGAGAGATGGAGAGGGGAAGAGGACTTTGGGAACAGAGGCCTCAAGTTAAAGTTTTGAGGAAAGAGAAATTTGACTGAAGAAGGTGAAGAATTGAAAACTTGGAAGAGATGGGAAGGAAAAGAAGAGCCCTTAGAGAAGGAGGTGGGAGTATTGTGAATGAGTAGATCTGTAGAAACAGAATAAAATCGTCCCGTATAATGAAAAGCCCATAACTAGAGGTAACAACCCTCACTCAAGCTGACCAAGCATTTTCATCCCAAACGCCTCTCTGGGCTGTTCCCACATCAATCCCAACAAGATTTTGCTTGGAACTGAAAAATTTCAAAGGTAGCCTATTCCTGAGAGTTACATGTTTCTACATAGTAGAAGTTCTCCCACCCTTGAAACAGTGATCCTTGAGAGACTGTTTCTGACTACAGAGGGTTGAGGACAAAAAAGGAAAGAAAACACATTTCTAGGAGTTAAGAAATAATTTTTTGATGAAATAAGTACAACTGAAGCAAAACTTCATGGAAAAATATCTTTCAAATAACAGAAATGCCTTTACATATTCTTGTGAAAATTGGTTTTGGTTTGAATGAGGAGATGAGAAAGATTTGAAAGGAATATTCCAAGGAATATGGAGCCTATACATGAGTAAACGCTGAAGTTAAGATTACAGAGGCAAGCCCCTCACTCCTGTGCAAGGCTTCACAAGATACTACGTTTTGTGATCAAGCATAGTCTCTACAGCAGTGCCTCTTTGACCTCAGATAGAAGACATAGGATCTTTGGGGTGCCTCTTTGTTAGAAGACAAAAAGATACCATTTAAAAGATGAGTTGTATTCAAGAACAGAATGAATTAATGTCTTTTTTCCACATTCACTGAGTTATGTTAAGGAAATTGTGTACCATTTTAATCTAGGTCCTCAACAGTTTGGGAAGGAGGAGCAGAAAAGATGGCTTTGGTCTCCTCTGGTAGGAGTGGTTTGATCCCTGCCGTAACATAGGGTGAGCGGCCTCAGAGCTGGGACAGCACGTCAGCTGCGGAAACCAGTGATCTTCACCCTGTTGCAGAGCAAGCCTCCCGTTGCAGAACGAGCATCCTGTCTGTCAGCACCCCGCCACGGCTCACAGGGTTTGAAGCCAGGATCCAGAGAAATATCATCATGTTTACGGGGTGGGGTGGGGTGGGGTGGGGTGGGGGGAAATCAAGCTTCCTTACCCTCGGCGTTAACAGTTCCAGATTCTTGGAAGCCCAGCCATGGTACTTTGAAGAGCTCCTGGCACAAATTCCTGGTTTATGTGGAATTTGCAACAACCTCATTCCACATAATAGCAACCCTAGCTATATTTTATTGTTTTATGGGATGTATGCTTGGTTGCCTTTTTTGTCTAAAGGAATCCTGTACCGTAGAGCTAAAATTATGACAACACAATAAACCAAAGCTACTTGGTACAAAGACTGATAAATAGAATCACCTGTTGGAATGCAGACTATTTATATAATGGAGGAAAGCACAATGTGTTCATCAGATCACAGGATAATTTAGACTGGAAGGGATCAAGAGGTCTCTCGTCC
This sequence comes from Sula dactylatra, assembly GCA_013389905.1. Taxonomy (NCBI): domain Eukaryota; kingdom Metazoa; phylum Chordata; class Aves; order Suliformes; family Sulidae; genus Sula; species Sula dactylatra. Next base: position 223,902 of record WEKW01028911.1, on the reverse strand, counting down.
CACCTCCTCTCAAAGCAGGGTCAGCTATCAGGTCAAATCAGGATGTGCAGGGCTTTATCCAGATGCTATAGGGGATTTTTCAGTTCAGGAGGGCCGGGTGAATACTGTGAGAGCTGGGTGTGGAGCAAGATATACAGGAAGAGAGACAAATGATTTGAAAATGTTAAAAGGGTCTAAGCCGCTTGGGGAACAGGCAGAAAAGCCTATACTCATTTCAATGCACTCTCCTCCAACCTTGATAGAACCAAAGACACCTGACTTTCACCATTCTTCCGATGTCAGCAAACATTAGTGAAACCCACTGGCAAAATCTTCTGTCCCTCCCTGATGCTGATTCAAATAGAAGAAGACAACCTGTTACTTGTGTCATCTACTCTGCTGGCGGAGGTCTGTACCCCCCATATGGGGAGGGATGCAGCAGGGGAAGCAGTCCCATCCCCCATCTGCTAGGGATGTGAGTGTGATGGGGAATGTGGGTGACTTCGTTTATTATCCTAAAAACAGAGAAAATTATTTGTTCAGTAACTATTGAAAATGATCATATATGTTGCAAAGTCAAGCAATCTGATGTTGGTAAATGCTGTAAGTGAGATTGCTTGGGCAGTGTTAATTTGTGCCCCAAATCTTGTGCACGTGCATTCTGACGCAACCTTTAACTAACTGCATTATGATACACCCTGGAATTACATGATTGCGTACAATTTTTCTTGCAGATCTCCTGTCTTATTCTGTAAAAAAAAAATAAAAATAAAATGATGACCACTTAAGAAGCCCTGACTCTCAGCAGGATTTAGGCACTTAAAATACCTTTGAGAATCTGGCTCTTAATGAGGAGCAATTCAACATTTTGTTTTCTCCTTGTTCAGTATGGAGCCCCATGACTTGTTTAATGCACTATCTTCAAACCTTTCTCTCAAGAACTAACAATTAATGTCCTCATGGGTTTTTTAATAATTCTTCCCTATGAAGTATCGAAGTGTTTCACAAATATTAATGCATCTGTTTTCACAGCTTCTCCATCCATAAGAGGATGGTTTATTACCTTCCTGTCATATTGGGAAACTCAGAGGCAGATAGGTTGAGGTGAAAACTGTGAAGTTTTGGGTACTAGCAGCTCCCAGCAGTTTAGCATTCTTCAGTTCAGCATTCTTGAGCATGGGGCAGCATTTTGTATTTTCAAAGCACAACTCCTGTTGGCAACTGTGAATGTGCAGTGCTTTTGTAAATCAGATCGCAGGGTCTCAAGGCATGTACTCATAAAATGAGACAAATGCAACTGGAATAACATCATACGATGCTTTGAGGAAAAGACAGAAGCCTGACGTCACACCTGGGCAAAACGATGGAACAGCTGATGCCGCACTCGATTAATAAAAAATTAAAACTATGGAAGATAAATACAGCCAGTCAACCTGGATTTGAGGAAAATAAACTTTGTCACACTACCATTTTTTTTTTAAATGAGGTTATGAATTTGGTTAATGAAGATCATGGTACTGATGTAGAATATTAGTGACTGTAGACTAATAAACCCAAACTAGTTCTACCCTAGCTTGGTCCAGGTTGTGAACAGATGTTGTCTTCCAGACACAGCTGTGTCACCAGAAGAATTTACCTCCATATGCTGCTTGTTACCATTTCCTTGCTAGAAAGGAGTTCCCCTTGCAGTCAGCCTGCAGACCAGTTCCCACATGCACCCCCTACTTTACAGTAGGATAAAACAGTTAAGTTCACTCAGATCAGCAACTTGAATTATGTCAGTTTGTCCTGATAATTTTTCTTGAGGGGAGTTCAGGAGCTCGCTCAGATACCTCTATACCTGTCAGTAGCCAGCCAGTTGACTTTCCAAGTTAATAATTTAACTAGCTGGAGAAGCAGTGACACCCCCAACTTTATTTCACTCTCCCACCTCATTTGTGATTCATCCACCTCCACAATTAATGAGGCAGAGTCGTATAGGGAACAACCTTCTTCACAGTAAGGTAACCCGCATGTGAAGCAGGTCTATCCTGTTCACTGAATAAGGCAAGCCCTCTATGGAAAAAACCAGTAGGTAGTCATGTAATTAAAGGCTTTTCTCACTATACATACACAAATATTATACACTTTATATATATATATATATATGCATAACACATTCACATTATGTGAACCTACACACACAGAGGCCAAATTAGATTTACACAAGCTATTTTACTTCATGTAATTTCTGACTTTCAAGTGCTTAATTTTGCATCCTTCATGGTGTTTTAATGCAGGGCTTTTTCTCTGTGTGTATATGTTAAAAAAATGCAAAAAACTAATGAGTGCTTACACAAGACAAGTTCGACAAGTGTGCATAATTTTTAGACACAGGTTGTTTGAATGCCTGAATGGAATGTAGTGAAACCGAGTAGGAATTAAGTCAGTCCAGTGGCTTTTTTATTTTAAACAGATCTTCAAATACAAGAATTAAATAAATTAAATTAAATGAACAATTAAATTAAATTAAACAGGCTTTGAGCCAGATTCCTGCTTCAAAAGACCAAAGTTTCTAACAGCATTCAGTTTACATTCCCTTGGTCATAAAATGGTAGCCGAATATCTGATGCTGAAAAATCACCTAGTGCAAATATATGTATATATTTTCTGCATCCTCCTGTAAGGCTGCTGACAGATTTTTAGCAGAAATACTGAGACTGGAATAGTAATACTTAGTTCAGGAGCAAGACTGGTGCATTTTTACCTATAATGGGAATCACAACCTGCTACATGCAGATGCTTACTGTCACTTTTACTGTATAACTCAGTTTCTAAAGGGAAAGCAAAAACCAAACATCACCTAGGATATTCCTTGAGGACTATCAGTAGAAAGGAATCAGGACACCCTCAGTGACTCAGAGTGTAGCCCTCAGACACATAAATTACACCTTGTATGCAGACAGTGCAAGCACGTGTATGTGCTACAGAAAGTAACCAAACAAATATAAGGATGTCAGCTCAAAGCCCAATTGCCTCAAATGTATGAATCACCATGTTCCAATCTTGCAGGACCTAACTGGAATATTTAATAAAAACGGAACCTATAATCAAGAACCTTATTTGCACATAAAATATTTCCCTTTGATTTTTTTTTCTTTGTACCTGGTTAAGAGATGTGCTTGATGGGGAGTGTTTCTTTCCATGCCTTTACCTATATTGTATATATCTGCAAGCTCAGACTCATCCAGTGTCCAAACTGTTTTGCCATGAGTCCGTGCTCACATGGGCTGGGAGTAAACTCCAAGGTACAGCAGCAAGACTTGAGCCTCTTCTATCCTTCAACACAGGCCCAAACTGGATGTTACCTGTGGAGAGGCTGAGAAGAGGCAAATTCTTAATTAAACTGTGTCGTTTAGCCACGTGATGTTGACATATATACATCCATCTATTTACATGTTACCTGGCACCCATGGCTGCTTCTACCCTGCATGGCCTGCTTACAGCTGGACTGGATGATCATTGCAGGTTCCTTCCAACTATTCTATTCTATTCTATTCTATTCTATTCTATTCTATTCTATTCTATTCTATTCTATTCTATTCTATTCTATTCTATTCTATTCTATTCTATTCTATTCTATTCTATTCTATTCTATTCTATTCTATTCTATTCTATTCTATTCTATTCTATTCTATTCTATTCTATTCTATTCTATTCTATTCTATTCTATTCTATTCTATTCTATTCTATTCTATTCTATTCTATTCTATTCTATTCTATTCTATTCTATTCTATTCTATTCTATTCTATTCTATTCTATTCTATTCTATTCTATTCTATTCTATTCTATTCTATTCTATTCTATTCTATTCTATTCTATTCTATTCTATTCTATTCTATTCTATTCTATTCTATTCTATTCTATTCTATTCTATTCTATTCTATTCTATTCTATTCTATTCTATTCTATTCTATTCTATTCTATTCTATTCTATTCTATTCTATTCTATTCTATTCTATTCTATTCTATTCTATTCTATTCTATTCTATTCTATTCTATTCTATTCTATTCTATTCTATTCTATTCTATTCTATTCTATTCTATTCTATTCTATTCTATTCTATTCTATTCTATTCTATTCTATTCTATTCTATTCTATTCTATTCTATTCATCACAGACAGGAATTACTGGGATACCCTGCACAGACCTTGCTAAATTTGATCTGCACAAGTGCAGCCCTGCATACTCTCCCACTGCCCATCTACAGAGGACACTGGCACCAGTGGCTCACGGCTCAGCTCATGGTTCTCCTGAATAAATATTTTCAAAAATTTCAAGGAGAGGAACATATTCTCCATACTCTACATGCAAAACAATCATGACTATATGCATATGGTTTAAGAGGGAAATAAGAGCATTAATTAGTTCAAGTTGGAGAAAGTGCATGTTGATTTTGGTCAAAAAAATTGTTATGAAACAAAATAATGGCCTTAAGAACAAAAAGGAAAGAAAGAGGTTGGGAAGAAAATCATAATACAGTATTTAATATTTTTGTTGTATTTTCTATCAGTATTGGAAGATTTGAGAGATAAGAGGCTTGCACTGCTAGAGTCAACTAGTTTGTAGTTACCTGGAACCCAGGCCAGCTTGTGCAAATACAGCTCTGCAGTGCGATCAGCCCGTCAGAATTTGTCTTTCCAGGCATAATCACCGATTTATACTTTATTTCACAAAGGTCAAAAATCCCTTTGCAACATGCTAGTAGTGCTGTCTTGAGCTGTTAGCCTCTACCCTAGCAATACCAAGTACTTCTTTCATAATGTTTTTTTGGCCCGAATTTATGTAGCCTAAAATCAAGATGTCCATGGATTTTTGAATTTTTTTTTAAAAAAAAAAAAGAGAGAGAGAAAAAAGGGAGAGAGGTGGCTCCCCCTTCATTCATCTAAAGGACTCTGTATTTTACAGCACTAGAGCCCCAGAATTTGCTGCATCTGAAGTAAAGAGTGAAATTCCAGCTAGTTTTGTGCTGGACCAGTAGGGTCTGGCCAGCACATGCAGCTAACCAGGATGTTTGCTCAGTACACACCCAGCTAATCCCAGGGAAGGTGAGAGGTTTCAACCATACCAAGTATGCTGCACCAAATGACCCACTGCAGACTTGCCCCAGCCTTTTCATCCTCTGGTAAGGATGCTGCGTCTGAGGAATCTGAAAATACAGCAGGCAATCAGAAAATGCAAGTTGCTCTGCAGCTGGAGGCATCTAGTTTGAAACATTTTGCTGGGGGTGGAAAGCTGCCAGCAGCAGCCAGAGGATGAGACGTTACACTTGGATAGAGAAGAAATGCTACAAGGGAGGAGTCAGCTGGGAAAAACCACCTGGCTTAAGGAGCTTTGGCTTTAGAAAAAAAAAGAAAACAGGCTTTAAAAATAAAACAAAACAAAAGAGCAAATTGTAAACAATATTGTGAAGAAACAAACCTGGTATAGGATGACGGGAAGGGAAATTAGATTTTCATCGGTACAAGGCTTCTGTTTGTGATTGAGAGATAAAAGAACAGAGGACCACTGATGAACAGCTTTTGCTGTAGCCTTCCCCCTACCCATTCAGCTGGTCCATGGATGGTCAGCCAGCAGAACAGGCAATACCAATGACCTCAATCAGCAAGGAGGAGGCTGGTTTTTGCTGGCAAACCTGCATTTCTTTTCAAGCAAGAGTTCTTTTCAGACGTGCCAGAGGTTCAGCCATCTTCCTCAGGAAGACATCAACTGGGCAACGAGTTTAAAGCAGCTAGCATTTAAAAAATAAAGAAGTCTGTACTGGTGACTGTAGATGTTGTAAATTGTTCACACTTGTGACCGTGTCATGGGAGAACATCAAAGGCTTCCACCAGTTTCGTAGCTGTTTGGAATGAGATAGGCAGTGAACCAAAACCTACCTTGGCAAAAGCCTCCTGTGTCATGCAGCTTAGCTGTTCTGCCAACTATCTTAGGCAGGACATTTCTTATCTTCAGTTCCTTTCCATACGGATCAAGTGTTCCTGGCCATTTGGATTTCGACAAAAGGCTCTGTATGGTTATTAGCATTAATACTATTCCTGGGCATTAGGCAGGAGGGAGATTGTTAGGCTAGTTCCACAGTGGTGTTGACCTATTCGTTATGTCCTTAATCAGTGTCAAACCGTTTTTCTGATTAGGCACCTCACTGGCTCCTGCTTATTTTCATAAGCTTACCTGGAGCAGGTGACTAACTGGTGGCCAGTTCAGCTTCTCCTCTGCAACACACTTCTGTGATTAAGAGCCCCATGGTAAGAGATGAAGATGTATTTGTATAATTATGCAGCAATTCTCTGTTAACCTCTCTCAATTATTTTTAAAAGCATGTTGCTATGGCAAAATACTCCTGGAGTCAGTTATTTTAAAGTTTTCTTCTTAGATACTTAAACCCATCCTTCCAGTATTTTCAGATTTGGGGAAAAACCTTTATCCAGTTAGTGAATGTAGATCCAAAGTATGTTGTACTCTCTGCTGGGAATGAAGCATCCTACTCCAAGACCTCAGAGCAAATCAGTGCAGTGCTTAATGAGCATTAGCTTATACTAAAAAAGCAAGAAGAATAGAGATAGTAAGTTTTAAAATTCAGGACAAAGTTTCTTTTCTTCACTTTATTAGAAGTTGACAAAGTAGGAATGGTACAAAGCTAATCATTACTTCTTTTAAAAACACAAACAGAGGAAGAAAGTCCAAGTCAGGTGCAGTACAGAGGCTGCTGGTTTTTTTGAAGTTAATTCACCTAAAACTCCTGTGAGCTTTAAATCAAACTTTTATTTTTCTTTTCATTGCATGAGGTGAAGACTCCTGAGCTGTGACTGACACTAGGCATCTATATTCCTCCCATTTTTAGGGTTGGCTGCAACTATCATGGAAAACATTAGTGTCAGATTCACCTTTTTGCAAAACAGTCAGCATTTGGTCTGGCTGAACAAAACATGTTTTGGAATGGGCCTCAGTGACCTTCTGCAAATTGATAGCCGACTTACAAGAGGCAAAGTTGAGTCACCAGTTGTGCAGGGTTGAAATCCAACCCATACATCTGTAGCATATCTTGCATTGCCAGCATAATTGGTGTCGTGACAGTCTCAAGTTTTAAAACAGCTTTGAAGAGCCTATAATCAGATTTTGATTGGATACTGTACGTTACACATGATGTCAGGGAGGAGGTGAATTTAGACACCTACTCTGTAAAGTTTGGGTATTTCGGTTGTCCTGGTCTATATGCGTTTTCCTGGGAAATTTCCATTTCCCCAGAAGGAAGGAAATTCTGAGTTCCTCCAGATTCACACTCTTCTGGTGGATTCGATCCATCAGACCACTGAGGCAGACAAGTGATTCACTTTCTTTTATTAACGCCTATTCCTTGCAGAATTTCTGACGTGGTTTTGATGAAGTCCACAATGCTTGCAACTTTCTTTTACAATCCAGTCCAATATGACAGGGAAATTTAAGCTGTTCTGGGAAGGGAGCGTAAGGCCTGCATCACCGATTTGACTGTATATTTTAAGGTGTTCACTGAACTTCTGAACCTCCTTCAACCTCCCACATCAAGTACAGCGCAACAAAGTTTTCAGAAAGTGAATTGCTTTGCTGCTGACAGGCTGTTTTTCTGGGGAGAGGGGAACAAGCTATGTTACACTTTGCATTTCACGACCCAAAATGTAGCCTCTCCTTTAAACATTTAACTAAGGTCCGTTTTCAGATTTTATCAACATTTTCAAGGGTATCCCCTGGGTTGCACTTTCTGCAACAGTTTCCTTGTGTGCCAAGTTCCCGGCTTACAGCCTTCTCTGACAGCCTGACTGCAAAGTCTGCTGCAGGCTGCCATTTCAGAAGCTGCATCATAATATTATTCTCAATAATTGTAAGTCTTCGCTTTAGCTGGAATAATACAGATCCTGTAATCACCTTCTATAATCCAGTGAATGCTCCAGGAGCATTCATGCTGTTACCCACATACAGCAGGCACAGAACTGCTTGTACTTTATTAGAAAGTGCTGTAATTTTGCCCACCACAGTTTAGTCCTTTTTTGTTGTTGTTGTTTTTGAAACTTCCCTTGTGATTTTAAAAGCCATGATTTCCATTATCTCATTTTAAACAAATGAGGTTGAGTATTTGTTGCAACTCTTTGAAACACCAGGGTCACAGTCTCCTTGTGCACAAAGTGGCTGAACAGAGTTTCAAGTCTATGTCTCCACTTAAGGATGTACTTTCATCTTGTTTAGCATAATGGCAGTGCAAGTAGATTTTTTTTTTTTGTGTTCCCCCCCCAAGGTAAAGTATAGTGCATAGTATTTCCACCAGGACTTCACCATTTTCCTTTTCCTTCCTCAAATTCAGAAAACTTAATGTATCACTTTTTTTGTTCATGTTGAAGAATCTCACCTGTTTTGTGGGGATATACAAAAGCTGAACACCTCCAGAATTTGTCCTAAGCATTTTTTTTTTTTTTCCCTTAAAAGAAGAAACAGAAGCAATGTAAAAGCTTTTTCTGGGCACTTAGTTACAAATAATTTGCACCTGAAATCTGTAGTTAGAGAAACATAATCTGCTTTCATTGGTTTCTGAGTAGTGAAATCACTGCTGAAAAAAAAGTCAAACCAGGGCAAACAGAAAAGCCATGTTCTTCAGAGCTATAGACATAGTATAGCATAAATCATGGCTGATGAAGTACCTCAAAAACTGAAACAGGCAATTGGCATTTGACTGTAATCGCTGGTGGCAGAGGACATTTTGAGCAATATTCAATCACCCTCACCTTTCCAGCATCTAGTTTATATGCAGTATAGATGCCTGAAGGCAGGAGCCTAACATACCTCTGCAGCCAAGGGTAAGAGTTGGACATCTCCAGAGAGCAATGTTACGTGCCTTACATCAGTTGTTGTGTGTTTATCCACAGTAATCCATTTCATTCAGCCACGTTAGCAGGGCTAACCTTAAAATAGATGATTTTTCTTTTTTTTTTTTTTATTCTTTAAAGAGAAAGAATAGTGTAGGACTGCAGGATTTTAAGGAAAGTGCATTTTTTTTTTTAAAAAATCTACAATATTCCACTAGTATGAATTATTTTGCTGGCTTGCTGGCTTTACACATGCACAGGTTTTGTTGTCAAGGTCTAGGACGTGGCAAGGTAGAAAAATCCTGTTCCTTAGCTATTGATTTTAACTGGAAAAGTGACTTGTCTGGTTCCTTCCAAAGTGAATCCCAAAAAGATCTAGATGGCAGAATGAGGTGACACCCTCAATCCCCTGTGTCCTGGCACAGTGAGACTTGGGTAAGTATCTGCAATGCTCCCACCTCACTCTCCTCCTCGGTTCTCCACGGTGAGATGAGGGCTCCCAGCAGGAAGCAGGAGAGTTAAGTGGGTGTGGGGTTGTTTTGCCTGCTTTTGGACCTGCAGTGAGAAAAGGGACTACATCTCCTCGCTCAGGGATGCAGTGCAGGAGGAGAGGAAGCAGAACAGAGAGAAGAGCCCTGTTTGAACACAGATGCGGTGACCTCTTCCAGCTTTTCACTCCTGTTTCACTTTTTAGGGAGGGGTGAGAGGAACCAGAGCACACCCTGGGGACCTGCAGCTTGGCCTGTGCTACAAAGGCTTGGCTGATACCCTGGGGAGAGGTGATCTGCCTGAAATCCCTCTGAAGCTATCAGGAGTCTGTGCTCCTTTGGGCCTGAAAAGAACAAGTTTTGAAAAGTCTCTGGAGAGAGTGTGAAAAATAACATTCAACTATTTTTAACCCTATGTCCTTCCTGAGAGTAGCAGAAGAGGATATGTCTACCCTCCTGCTCACAGGGACATTATGGCAGTGAATTTTCAGTCCCTATATATAGTGTGGGAGACCATGTGCTGAAAGACCTTGACTTTCCACCAGAGTCCACACACAAAACCCCCCTCGCTCTTACTTTCAGGTAGCTAATAGGTGGTAATTAATGGGATCAGTCTCTTCAATAATACCATGTATTCTACTAGATGTACATGGCATGCAGATATTCAACGTTTGTTGTTTTCCAAGCAATTGTAACAATTTTTTTTTTCTTTTCCTGAGAGTGGAAAAAAGTGTCTATTGGAAAATTCTCCATCATAATTTTAATGTTTAGTCCCCAAGGCCAGAGCAATTACTTTCCCTTTTCCTTTCATATCCGATGACCTCCAGCTGGGTTGTAGATTAGCAGACACAGGTGCTAAATTTAGTAGAATTAGTGTGCATAAGTACTAATTAAACTAGTCATGACAGCCACTGCCTTCACCAGTCATGCCTTCCAGGCATCCCCAGAAAAGAAAATACATGAATTTACAGGCTTTCCAAGGAGATGCACTGGGTACAGAGGCCTGCTGACTGTAATCCCCAGTTTAGCTACATGGGATGGAGCAGCACTTTCCCTGTGTTATCTTATCAGTGAGTTTCAGTGCCAACCTGTAAAAGACTAGTGCCTTCATAGCCTGCAAATAGGACCACACTCAGCAGTCCTGAGGTGGATGTAGCATGGCACTTTGGTTTTGTGCTACCTGGATATAAGTCCAGTGTGCCCCAGACCTGGAACACCTCACTTCATTGGTGCTCACATCTGAAATCATTGCTCTGCACTGCAGCAGAAATAGCAGCAGCATGGTGTAATCCAGCAGCCCTTGCCCTCTTTCTTTCTGATGCACTCCGTATGCAAACCAAAAAGATAATTTCTCTGACTGCTACTGCTGCAGATGCAGTTTGGGGTCACTGCATTCAAGTGAAGCCTTTATTGTTGGTTTTTGGTTTGTTTGGGTATTTTTACTTCTCATGGAAGATGGTAAAAATGAAAATTCTCTGAGTAATTTCTACCCTCATTTGTGCAAGAGCAATGACATTCCCTTCAAATGATGCCCTTTAGTGACACCATGGAAACCTCAGGATTTTTACTGAGGAATTCACTGGGAATTGCAGAACAATTCTGCTGGTGTGCCAGGGAGGAGAATTCAGCTTGTTCTCCTTGAATGTGAAAGTAAAGATCTTAAAACAACTAACTCCAACAAACAAAATCCTTAGTCTGGAGTTGTACTCACTTGAAGTGAAATTCATGCCTGGTAATGATTTAGCACAAAATGCACCAATTAAGTCCTGGTTGAGTCCTCAAGATACGTCTCCAAGATGCATATGTTTTGTGCTGCTCCTCTCCATGGGAGCAAATTGCACTCCAAATTCTCTTTGTTTGCTGAAACTAAGAGAAAACCAGCAAGGCTTCCCATGGGTCCCAATCTTACACTTTCACAGCTCACTCAAGCTGTTGGCATTTTGTTGAATAATTAAGGAATGGGTATAAATGTATTTTGGAGTTGTAGTTTGAATGTGTTTGTTTATCAAGATTTTAAGGTACTATGTAGCTGTATGCAGCTGTGTGTTGTAATTGTATGGCTGTGTTAAACTTTCTGATTTATCAGGTGCCGTTGCAACATGCAAAGAAAACCAGCACATCCCCTTTGATCGTTTAAGACAACTTACACTAAGCTGTCAGTAAAAGCAGAAATGGACTTTTAAGTAGCTGTTATCATCAGCCAACTGCAATATGGTGGAGATACCATTGAAATAGATGAGATGAGAACAATATGAGTACACACAGCAGGAGTGTCCCCACAGGCCAAGTGGTATTTCATGCAATTGTATGAGTGAGCTTGTATTGTTTGTTTGAAACTTAAGAAGTTAACTTAAACAATAAGCACAGCTTATAAGTTCAGCACAAGTTAACTGATAACTTGAACTCAATAGATTAGGCTTTAAATATTCATAGAATCATAGGATTGTTTAGGTTGGAAAAAACCTTTAAGATCACCAAGTCCAACCTAGCACTGCCAAGTTCACCACTAAACCATGTCCCTAAGCACCAAATCCAAACATCTTTCTAAATACCTCCAGGGATGGTGACTCAACCAGTCCCCTGGGCAGCCTGTTCCAATGCTTGACAACCCTTCTGAAAAGATGAAAAGATATTTTCTAATATCCAATCTAAACCTCCCCTGGTACAACTTGAGGCCATCTCCTCTTATCCTATCACTTGTTACTTGGGAGAAGAGACCAACACCCATCTCACTACAACCTTCTTTCAGGTAGTTGTAGATTGTGATGAGGTCTCCCCTGACTTTCCTTTTCTCCAGGCTAAACCACCCCAGCTCCCTCAGCTGCTCCTTGTAAGACTTGTGCTCTAGACCCTTCACCAGCTTCATTGCCCTTCTTTGGACATGCTCCAGCAATATTGCTGACATCTGATGATCATCATATTGATGATATCATATGTCATCATACTGATGACAGCAATATTGCTGGAGATGATGACATATGATATCAGATATGATATCACATGTCATCTATATGATGTCATATATGTCATCCATATGACATATATGTCATCTGTCATCTATATGATATGTCTGATATATGTCATCATCTATATGATGATCACATATGATCATCATATAGACGATGGTCATTGTACTGATGTCATCAGTATGTCATCATATTGATGACAGCAGCATTGCTAATGGGGGAGATTAAGAAAAGCTCTTGAAACAAGGGGGTAAAAAGCCCCTTGTACAACTTTGGTTTTGCAATCAATGCAATATTAAGATAAAATGGTAGATCCAGTGGTGGGCTGGCCCTAAGTCTCTGTTGTACAAGACAGGTAATTTTATGAAATAATTTTTCGGAATGGCACATTAAATTATTTTCTCTAAGGTAGAGCAGAAAAACTACATGTGTATCTGTGTCCCTGAGTACTACTTGCTCTTTCAGTTTAACAGTTGGGACCAATACGTTGCACAATACATAGAAATTTAAGTGTTCAGTAACTGAATGCTAGTCCTTTTTGAACAAATTTTTGCTGTTTTGTCCCATGATGCAGAGCCCACTGTAGCAGACCCTTTGACTTCTAGGTCAGCTCATTTTTTACCATTCCCACATATGATTGGGCTTTAGTTTCACCAGAAATGTCTTCTGAGCTAATTAGTGAGTGGCTGTGAGCTGGGCAATATTTAGGTGACATCCATTTTCTGACACAGATAGCAATTAAAGGTGTGAAATTTCAACCACCAGGTTAAAAGCATGGATAAATTATCACAAAGCAAAACACACGCTAATGGTAGCTTTCTCTATTAGGCCATACACACAACTACCAAAGAAACCTCACTGCACCGCCCTGCTTACTATTACTATGTTACATGGACCACAAATCTCATTCAAAGATCATAAATCTACATCCAAAGGCTAATCTTTACACCATACATCCCCCAGGGCCATTGTGTCATACATTCCCCAGGGCCATTTCATGGAGGCAGTGATGGGGGGAGACACAGCGAGCAATGCCTTGCGAAGGTTCCATACCATGACAATGACAAGTCTGGCATGAGGATCCAAGGATCCTGACTGTCAATAGCAGGGGTGTAATGCACCCCAGACAAGTGTCTCCTCATCCATCCATCTTCCTTAACTCCATTTTCCCTCAGAAAGTCGAGAACTGCCAAAGCCAAGAACAGTGTTTGAGCAAAGCCTTCTCTCAGGCCTCTTTAATACTCACAAACCACTCATAGAGACACTGTAATCGGTGCCGTGGCTGTAGACATGTGGAACTGCAATAAAATATACTGAGAATACAGACTGTGCTGTACTATCCATCTTTGTAAACCCAGTAATAAGTCCCTAAGAGACAGCCAATAAAGCCCAATTATTCCATCCAAAGAGTCCAACTCTCAAAGGTTGACTGGTTTGATCACTAATTGTGTGCTGCTGGAAAAACAGCCAAAAATGAACTAGAATCCTGAAGTGTTACTATGAAAAAAACAAATTTGATTTTGATGTTATTTATTCTGTGTGTTTTCCAGTTCCCTACTGGAGGTCTGACAAGCAACCCATTCCTCCTGCACTGCCACTCCTAGAAAGTAAGTGCTTGGTTACAGCTGGGTAAAAAATCACTGGACAACAATTACTTTCAGGATGCAAGAACCCCTTTTTATATTGACTATAGTGACAATTTAGGAGCAACACAATTTGCTTGCTCCTCTGACAGACATTGTGCTGCCCCTGCAGTATTTTCCATTAGGCCAAGCCCCACTCCCCTCACTCATGTCAAGTAGCGCATTTGAAGTGACCTACGGGGTAATGAACTGACATCCCTAAGGGAATAAGATCAGGGATTTAGGGTAGGAATGGAAATCCGTAACAGTCCTTCTATAAGGTAGCAAAGGTCCCAACCCATTAAGCTATAGAGCAGCCCTGAATTTTAGATTTAAGCCACACCAGTTGTTTTAATAGCCTTATCGTTCACAGAACAAGCGTAGGGCAGGTATGTTACTCTGCTAAAGAAGGTTTCTTAGACCACAGGGCATATACCCTGTGGCAGGCATGCCTGTTCTTTTAGTAACTGCAACAGTATGATATTTCACCTCAGCCAGGTGCATCCTCTGAGGTTGCCATCCCCTTTCCCCCTCCATCACACCCACTTGGGACCTTCCATTTGCATGCACAGTGACAGATGTTGCCCTGCCTCTCTCATTTCTCAGTGGGAGACTTACTTTCACCTGGCAAGGAGCTTCATCATATCTGTTATTTACAGGCAGCTGGTAGATTAATACACCCCCCCTTTTTTTTTTTAAAGAAAAAAGATATTTTTTAAAAACATTCCAGCTATCTAAGCTAAACTGCCACAAATTAGAGCACACAATAGCTTGTGCTTCTACAGAAACAATCCTTTAACGTCTAATTAAATGTCCATGATAGACGAACGCACAGGAGATTCCTTGCCTGTACACCCTGGAAAGTCACAAAAATCCAGTAGCCACTACACCATGGAGCAAGTACCTCACTGATATTTAAAGGATCATCAATATAATTGAATTCAAAGAGATGGAGTTTCTAACTTCCTTTGACAACATGCAACCTAAGTGCAGTTAAAAATATAGCCAGTGGGTTTTCAAGCGGAAGGTAATGCAGTGCCAGCAATTTCAGGTTTGTGCTGCTCTACACAGAAGTTGCACACTGGGCAGTTTTAGGTTTTTGTCCTGGAGGTAGAACTGTGAGATTTATAGGAGATGGCAAAAGTGGTTTTGACCCACTGTCCTTTTCTGCAACTAGTACCTTTGCCCTTCATGCCATTGCTCTTGATTAACATTTGCGATATGAGGAGTCTGGGAGTAACATAGATACTGCACTGGCACCATCCTCACCAGAGCTCAGAGCACCTCGCTTTCAAATACGAAAATGAAGTCAAAAAGCTGGTGAGTCCTCCCCAAGGCCTCTTCTCTAAATCAGATGGTAGTTGTTCCCCAAATTCCTCAGCAGGCTTCCTATAGCCAGGAAGCACGGTTGGCTATTGCCTCGTGGTTCTCAGCGTATGCAAGTGGGGCTGCAGAACCTGCTGTGTTTTCTCTTGCCCATTGAAATTGCTGCACCATCACCCTGTCTCCAAAGCATACCCTGTGAGCTCCACTTGCATATATAATTTAACACGAGTCACATCTTGACAATACAATATTTACTTTTTGTACACACTTTGGCATGCAAGACAGTTTTCTATAGTAGGTCCACAGATGGCAGAATTACAGATACCTATTTTTTTCCACATGGATTCTCTGATGTAAAGGGTCAGTTCATTAACTTATCCCTCAGTAACAATGTTAACACAATCTTTCCTTCTTATAATCTATTTCCTTAAAACTTAGGGAAATTTAGTACCATTGATATCTCAAGTACCTCTATCAAGTTAGAACAAAATTTGCCAATAAATTCAAGAATAATTTTGTAGGAAGACAGACAGAAGACATGACTGTACAAGCTTTGCTTATCTTAAGAAACCAGGCTACAAAACCCACAAATGAATACAACAAAGACAGCAGAGGCAGCTTCCCTCTTCCCCAGGTCTGTGAGCAACTACATCCTTCCTTTTGATAAAGAAAAGCAATGTTCGTCTCAAAGGAGAGGAAGAAAGCACAATGTGAAAAGCAGCCTGCATAGGAAGTATTCCTAGCAGGCTTAAAAAAAGCATAGGAATTCCAAGTTCTTTCTCTCATCCCTCAAACCCCCTTTTTCCTCCCAGGAATAACTCACAATACTGAATGAAAGCCCTCAGCAAGGTGTGCTCATATAGTGCTGGATGCCATCAGACAACACCAAGAGGCAGGCTTGCCCCCAGAATAATGGCTTTGCTGGTTTGAGGGCTTTGAAGACGAAAGCCCTTTGACCATGTAAGGATAACTATAATCCATGCAGGTGCATAAATTTCAACATAGAGCACTTTTGGCCATTCAGTACCTGTGACTGGCTCCTGAGGGGCAGAAGGAGTAGCCAACGGGCAGCGTAAAAGCCTGTCCGAAGCAGGAAGCTTATACAGGAGTCTTTGGCCAGGCTGGGATGCTACACAATGGATGACAGAGACACTGCAGCAAGTGACAATTATTTTGTAAAGTAAGCTCTCCCTTATTAGCGAACTTGATAACAATGGTAAAAGTAATCGTCTACAGGAAACTCTATCACAGAAGTAAAAATCTAAGTAACTAGTGGAGGAACGCAGTGATGTATTTTTTTGATTATTGATTTGCACCATAATTACTCAGCTTGCTGGTTGTGTCTTCTGCTATAACCTCTTAGTTTGCATTCCTGGGACAAACGTGACAGTGACTTCTCCATCCCAGCCCTTGGTACCATCCCAGTATTTGTGCCTGTTGAGCCCTGCCCTGCTGCTTCCTACAACAGTCATATCCCATCTTGCCTAGTGCTCTGCTCTACTCTGGAGTGGGAATTTCTGAAGTACAGGAGTCTGGCTGTGGTCAGTAACTCCAGCAGAAGAAGTAAGAATAAATCAAGTGGTCTGTGTAAAAAGCCAGCAACTTGGGATATTAGTGTTCCAGTGGACAAGGCTGAAAGAGAATTGAACTTTTCGTGCCTTTCACAAGGTTTAAGCACCCCACCCATCCCTTTCCCCTCCAACATTTACTTTCAACTGTGTGAAGGTGAAGACAGCTGAGAGCTGGAGGCTGCATTTTGAGAGCAGGCAGCTCAATTAAACTGCCACAGCCAGAACTGCGATCCTTAATGGACAGAGACAGGCCATGCAAGGAGCTTGGTAAGAAACAAGGAAACCTCTTTTGACCTGTACCACTCGGTGGGGAACCTGCTCATGTCCTTGTGAGCACTGGTGGCACCAGCAGCACAAATGTGTGTCCTGCCGCTGCCCAACGCACACTGATGCTGACCACGTCCCTTACCCCGGGACACTGGGACTTTGGGGGTGTAAGACCACATACCAGCCTATTACTTCAGTTACTTCCCCACAGCTAAAGGGCTGCTCCACTGCCTTCAGCAATCTCATAAATATGGTCCTGGGGCAAGGCAACAGCTCACACTTACAAACTCCCTGTGCTAGAAAAGCGTTGAAATCTCTTAAAACCACTCTGGAAACAAGTTTCTGCTCTTTTTACAGGCTGAGCTTTGCTCTTCTTCTCTCACTTCTGACATTCTCTGAAGTTGGGAGTAGACAGAAAAAAGCAACAACAGGAAGAAAATTGTTGTGCAGAGATGAACCTCAGCAATGTAATCTTCCTACATCAGTGAAAACTTACCCTCCTCTTTTGTTATTTGCATAATATACCCTTCACAAGGCTTATGCTACCTGGCAACCACCAACAAAACAAGAGTTTCTGCTGGCTCTTGTCAATGCTTTGCTTTGTGCCAGTCTGCAGACCAGTATGAGCTTGGCATCCTAATCTGTTTTAGGTGAGGACTCCATCACCCCTTCCTTTTGCTTGCCTTATTAAATCCTACATCAGGCATGGCTATTGCAAACCAAGCGCTGCTATGCAAAACTCAGGCAGGCTACTGAGCTTGTCATGCAAGTAATTTCTCACCTGTGCTGGATCCTGAATACTGAATGAGCCGCCTTCTTTCTCAGGTGTATTTTAGCCTGTGAGTGCTGCATTGTAAACTGTGAAGCTACCAAGCAGCAGTATTACTTTCACATTCCTGCTTCATCTTGTGGTTAATAAAAGTTAAACTTGCTGACACTATAAAACAGCATCCAGGGATGGTCGGTAAGCTGTAAGTATTTATATTGGCACAGACAAAGTTATAATCATAAGTCTCAAATATGCAAGAGCCTGGAACTATAATTATCCACTAGATCTTAATGAGACTAAAGGTTAATAATGCCATGATGGTAAATGTTTCCACAGTTTCGCATCTTATGTCATACGTTTGGCCATAGTTTGACTCAAACTCTGTGACTGACTTATTTACTGCAGAGTCACCAAGTTGCAGAAATGAGTGTCTGAAGAAACGGTATGAGAAGAGAAAACAAGCTTGGCATTTCTGAGATTAGCTTGGCCTTTCACACTGAAACACATTTTATTTCAAATAAAAACCTGTAAGGTCTTCTGTTGATCTGCTTCTGCTCCTAATTACCCCAAGCACACGCTACAGTTATATCATGACTGCGCATTTGTAAGTGGAGTCCCTAAAACCTTTCACAGAGAAGTAAAGAGTGCCAAGTGGGTAGCGGAGAAGTAAATTCTGTTTTTTTTCCCATCCCCAGAATTTTTTTTTTTTTTTACTCCTTAGCTTAGAGATAAATTAGGGAAAATAAACACATTTTTCCAACCTAGACAGCTCAGTGAAGAATTATACTCAATCTCCAACTTTAGTCAAAATGCAACAAGAAGGATTTATAAGGAATGATATTAAGATAAATACCAAAAAATATCATAGTGTTATAAGATGAATGAACGAATGGGCTGGCCTCTTGGAACAGCATGCTCAGTGCTGCTTATCCTAAAAAACTGGTTGTTGAATAACCAAAAGTTTTTCAGAAGGGAATAACAGGGGCAGTCAAAGACCTAGAAAGGCTCAGGTTAAAGTGATTAAACCCCTGAGTTTCTCACTCTAAGGAGGAGCTAGAAGTGGGAGATAAAAAAGTATAATAAATTATGAACAATTGAAGGAAATCCTTCAATCCTGCAGAAATCCTGTTCTCCCTAACTAGCAATACAACAGCAAGGGGACAGCTGGTGGCTCTGACGGGTGATGGCTTCAAAACTGTGAGAGAGGGCAAGCACTTCACAAAGAGCAAGGAGCTCTGGGCCCCGGGCAGCTGATGAGCATGGCAGAATCCAGAGAGAGACTGGACGATTTGTATGGCTACTGAAAATAAAGTTACAAATAGTTGCGTGAATTTAAGAAGAGAGATTAAATGTTATGCTTTAGGCCCTAAGGCAGTCTGCAGTTATTAGAGATTAGGGTGGGACTGAGATAGGAAGGGTTACCGAATGGGGTTCTTGCACAGCCTTCCACATGGTCACCCTTGGGGAGGGGATGCTAGAGCATGTGGTTGCACCGTCCATTTCAGGTGAGAGTTTTTGTAATGACAGAGCCCTTACGGTTCACATGCACAGTAGTGGGACTGTAAGGGTTTACTTCAGATATCATCAGGGTACCTGGCCTAGAAATTCTTTGTTTCTATTAATATTTGGATGACAATATCCTAGAAGCAATTTGCAATTTCCACCCTACTTCTTTTGTGGACAATTATTTGATTTATGGGTTTTTGCTTTTGAATATAAGTTAGTGCTTTAAGATTCAATTCACATCTTGTTCACCAATAGTTCCAAGGTAGACTAGCCATGGGCACACCCTTGCCCCGACTGCACATGGTTGTGCTTCAAGCTGCTGTGGCAGCACAAAGAGCAGGTGTTGGCTTTGCCCTGCCCTGCTAACAGGGTTGGGTTTTTCTTCTCGAAGGAGCAATAATCCACTTCTGAAGGAGTTCTCCAAGGGGACTGGTAAAGCACTGCAGAGCTGCTCTGTGCGGGCCACTTCTCACATGGCCACGCTCAGCTTGGCTCCTACCTCCAACAACAGCACTCTGTGCTGCTCAGTTAATGCAACAGTAGTTTGTGTATCAACTGTCTCCATTAGAAAACAATTAGGCCCTGATCTCTTTTCTTTTATCTTTATGATCTCTGATGGGGGAGAGTTATTCAGTCAATTAGCTGTTGATGCTGCACCAGCAGCTTTTTACTTGAAATTCCAGATAGACAAGTCAGGCCAGATTTTATTATTGTTAATCAATAAGTCTTGGAGTACAAAGTCATAGAAACCCATGTTCCCTCAAAAGTATCATTAATAACATTGGTTGAGCTAAAATAAGAGTTCCAATAGATTTAATGAGACATCTTGAAATTAATTGCATTATATTCCAAATATTATTATTTCAAGCTTCACAATGAACGAGGGATCATTAGCTGAATACTTACTGAGGATGATAGTTATAATCAGGAAAAAGCTGATTAAGGCCACCATGTTTTGAAAAATTGTAAGACTTGTTTATTTTACAAAGCAGCAACAATACAGTCAGTGACAAATTGTTATAATTACAGTGCCTCAACCACTGGATGCAATATGTTCAGTTAAAAAAATTTAAAATATGGATTTTTCCATCTGTAATTGGGCAAGATGCTTTGCAGTGCAAGCACCAGAGCATCAGTAAAGATCCTCCAGGAGTGACCTAGTGTCCTTGGCTACAGCTGAGCCAGACCATCAGGCAGGAACGTGTCTGCACCAGGGTAAGTGAGGGCAGAAATGGACTGAAATGAGAATTTCAGCTCTGTCTTTGCCACAGCTCTATTAGTGGTTTTTGCAATTGAAGCAAGGAATTCCTGAGCATGCATGGAAAGATGATCCTATTCATTTTAAGCGTCTCTCATCTGACTAACTCACTTTGTGATCTAAAACTGGGGAGTCCCAAAGGAATATAATGTCTTTTGGTCTTCTTTTCTGCTAATGTAGTAATATTTGATCATAAGAAGTTACACAAATACATCAAGCCCATTATGCCCGTTACTCAGTTCAGGCTCACCTTTGCTTGTCTGCCTCGTCATTAGTCAGCTGTCAGATCAGTTCAATGTGTCAACAGCCTCAGGTGTTGCATCATTTGCCTAAGAGGGACAGCAAGAAGGAATGAGACACGTTTTACTGGATGTTGCATCATTCTTTCAGGTTTTTCTTTAAGAGGTTGAACAAAGGCTAGCTATGATGAGACAGAAGATCCTCTATATACCTTCTTGTCATATATGTACACCATGTCAGCTGTGTCCATGTGGAAATCTATACCTTAGTCTCTGTCCCTTACACAGCCTATTTCGTTTGGAGAACCACAGCATTTCTCACGTGTTGTGGAAATGCCTGGCATTTTACACCATCCCAGATTACATCCTGCAAAATAAGGATGTAGGAGTTTTTGGAGACAAGTTGCTGGAATGAGGAACAAAGCACTCCAGGTTCTCCCCAGAGGATGTACGGTTCACAGGAGCACTGTTAAGAGACTCGCCTATTCCTGAATTTTGATCACCAGAGCAGGGTTATCCCATAGTAGAGGCTGTTTTTTTTCGGTTAATCACCTGAAACAGTGTGATAAGGACTGCCAGGGGAGCTTTGCAGTGGGGGCTAACTGGTGTGACCTGCCTCTGGGTAGGGAGAGCGCCAAGAGTGTGCATGAGGCAGCAGGGAGGGAGGGAGAAGGGTTGATACAACTAATTATTTGTCCCTCAGTGCTTGGGGCCTGAAGGAATGCCTAAACCTCAAAAAGTGGGAGGCTTCCATTTGGTGCAGACTACCTAGAGCTCCTGGTTGGCCCTGGGCAGCTGAAACATGACATGGCCCAACCTCACCTTCTGTACGGAAAGATGAGACACCATCAGGTATTGTCATTGTATTAGATTAGACCTCCACCTACAAGCCCTATACTTCCCAAGACACACTCCCCTTTACACTCTTCCAGGCTCACTCCTAATCCATGGGACCACAGCACCATGCTGTCCAGTTTACTCCCTGCTTGACATGCTGAAGACCAGAGAGGTTTGTATGGTGATGTAGTAACCCTCACTGGCATAGCTGATATCCAAGTAGATGAACTCTCAGACACATAAGTCCATCTTCAGGTCTTAATGCTTGCCAGTTTTTTTCTTCCAGCTCTATCAGTTTTTACAAGAAGAGATTCCTACAGTTCCTGCCTCGCAGCCTCAGGCAATAGCTGCCAGTAATGACACAGCTACAGGATATCACAGACAGAGCTGCAACATGTAAGCTGCCCAACACCTCTCACAAAAAGTCACAACAGTTGGGCCATTTCTGCAGGGTGGGGGTATCAGAAGTTGTTCGTTTTTTAGTTTTATGTCTGAGATGATCCAATGTAGTTGGGCATCCCAAGACAGTGGCCACAGAGGGTATCTAGGACTTGTCAGGGAAGACAAGTGTAGGACAAGGACTGGGATAAAAAAGTCTATACCTGCTTCAGTATAACCCCTCCCAAACCTGGCATGAAGCCAGGGTACCCAAACCTCATTGTTACCCTGCTACTCATGAACATATGTCCAACTCCTGGCAAAGAATCTCCAAATCCCTAGCACTGTTAAGTCTGGAGAAAATCAGCCTGCCACTGCTATCAGCTTGTCCATGTGCTGGGTTGAGTGATCTACCAGCGAGCAAATCACACAGACATCACATTTACGAAGCTGAATTTTTTGCTGTTGTTTGGGTTGTTTCTGTTTCTTAGTTTAAGGTAGATGCTTGCGTGTAGCATGCGAATGCTTTAAATTCCTCACAGAAGGACAAGGCAAATTATCTACCTTAATCCTTATGCAAAAGGAGACTGAATTATTATAGTCTTCAATAAGATACCACGTACTACTTTTTCCCTGGCATTCCTGCCTCATTCAGCTCAAAGAATGAAAAGTGCTTACTTAATCAGTAGCCATTCAATATTTTGTTTCATTCTTGTCACTCAGTATGTGGCCCTTGGGCTTTCTTTACGGCACGCTGTTCAGACCCCGCTGTGGGGACAAAATTCATCATTTCCTTATGGCTTCATCCTCACTGCACAATGCTACAGAATCCAAGCACTTCGAAGGTATTAACAAACTTACTTATGCGATCCCCATGAAAATGCTGTATTACCCTCATTTTACAGGAAGGCAGCTGCTTCACAGAAAGATGTAGCTTTCTGGAAAGGTCAAAATCACATGTTCAGAGTGCATATTCTGCTAATTTCAGTTTAAATTTTTAGGGTTTAATGCTTCAAATGAGACTACAGTTGGGCACACCCAGAAGGCCAGCCAGGAAAAACCAATAGCTGCAAAAACCCTGCGACGTCTTGCAGGAGCTCCACAGCTTTGGCTGGGGAGGGATGCTTTTCCCTAGGACGACATTCGGCTGCCAAAGGCTCCTTTCCCCTTCTACCAATACCTGCCTCATTTGTCTTAACTTCTGCTGTTAGTGAAAAGGAGATAGAAAAGAAGGATTCAGAGTGAATGGGAATATGTGGAAGGAACCTGGAAGCCATCTAGTCCACTCCCTTCCTTTGATACGGAAAGAGTTAGCCCTGCCTTATCTCTGATGCCAGTCTCACGCTTTAAGGACCAGCAATTCCTCCATCTTTCTATGAGTCTATGCCAGGATTTTGCTGCTTGCAGAACTGTTTGCAATTTCTTCATAAAGTCTAACCTACATCACCTTGATATGACTCAAACCTTTTGTCTACCCACTATGGACAGAGAAAGCAGGTAAGTCCTCCTTTGGAGAAATTGACATCTTTCCACAGCTCCAGCTTCTCACCAGAGCCACACTCTGTGCATTCACAATCCTGCTAGAAATGCAGTGTGTGATCACATGAGAACTGTATTCACAATACATGGGAGTGGGATGAAAGGAGGAGCAAATTAAGATTCAGCAGGCATTCTTGATGCTTGCATTGCCTCGCCAGGTCGTTGCTGCTCACCATTACAATGTTCTTTTAACATCGTTCTTTCTAAGTCTATTTACGTACATGCATATTGTTCTTCGTAAGTCTGTTTACGTACACGCATATTTTACTAAGCACCACACAAGTTCAGAAACTGATGCAATAGGTGTCACTGAAGCAGCCAAACAGCACAGATCTGGTGATAGCCCTTCCCAAAAACGTAACCAGAGTGTTGTTTGAAGTTCTAAAACTCACTCTTTGATGCTTCAAGCACATACTTCCTGCAATGCTCTTAAACAAACAGCCAATTAAATTTATCAGCCACTGACATTCACATGTTTGATGTTGATTAGCAACTCTGCATTAGATTAAAATTTATGTCCAAGCTATTCTACCACGTGGCTGGCCACAAACCGACTGCCCAGAAGCAATTGTGCTCTTTTAATCCTACCTCATTTTCTCAGAACAGATCTGAAGCTGGTGGAGGCTCTCTCCAGGGAAAGCCTTTACTGCTCGCATTAGCAAAGTTCCCAGGAAAGGAGTACAGCAGATTCTTATAACTGGCAGAGGAAAAAAAATCACTACTCATTGGATTTCAGTGCGGCTGGTACCATCTGGTGTAGCTCAAGAGATGGTCTGAATGCATTCAGCCAGCAGAATGCTCTTCTGGCAAGAGTTTAAGAGTTCAGTAGGAAAACCAGTTATTCAAGGTGAATTTTATGAATGCCAGATAGTAAGGAACAGCGTGCAAAATCAATCTTTAAATCAGCTGCCCCAAGGCTCCCTGCCACTACTGTACGTTTCTTCAGCTGCAGAATGAAATAGCAACAAGTTCCCCTCTGTGAGGCTCAGCTCAGTAGAGATCTCAATGTTGATTGCTTCAACCTGCCTGGGATGAGACTCACTGTGAGGGCTGGACTTTTGCCTGGAGAGCCATACTTATTAGTGAGAGGGTGTACTTTCAGCTTGTTAAAAGCACCTATCAAGGCAGGAGTGCATATATGTTAAGGACAGGAGGGGAAAATTATTTTAAAATGTTTAATTGTATAGAAAGAGAAATAAATTATGTAGTTCACTATGCTCAAACGAAGTCAAGTTTGGCTTAAAAAATAATACAAACAAGGTCCCTAGAGCTTGTGTGTACAGTCTGTATTCAGTCTAAGTATTTATGTGCTGTGATATAGTTTCAAAAGCTTGCACTAGTAATTTGATTGCCCCGGAGCCATACCAAACACTTAACCCATCAGCACATACCTCAACAAGAACCTTTCTACTTCTGTGTCATCATCCCACCCATGCAAAATAGCTGATATTCCAGATTCCCTCAGTTAGAAAAGTGGACAAATATTCAAATTTTATCAGTACAGATTAATTTTCTTAATACTAAAGAGCTTGAGGGTACAAGTTGTAAAGGGAAAGAAGGAGGGGGGGGAAAAAAAAGCACCTTTTAACAATGTATATTGGAAACTTTTCAAATTATCTGAAATAATCAATTTCATTGCTGCTTATAGAAAACTTTTTAACAATTCATACCTAGAGGTGTTTTACATCAGAAAACTAGACAAGTAGTTTTGACGGTTCAATGTTGAGAAGCTCATCTTAAAAAAAAAAAAAATACCACCTGTCCACCTCTGCTCCTAGCTTTGTTATTGGTACCCATCAGTTTTCTTGCAGGTGTTCCAGAGGTGGCTGGAAATCGTAAAGGAAAATTTAACCTCAATACTGAATCCGTTCACAGTGAAACACGCTGTAGAATAGTGTCCCTGAACAGCCAGTAGGAGTCCAATCAGCTGGACCATTTAGGAGTGGATTGGCCAAAACACCAGAGCATGCAGAACCCCACGGTCTCCATCTTCTATGGGCAAGACAAAATGAACCTACCTAAAAAGCCCTTTCTCTCTTTAGTTGTTATTCCTGGGACACTGGGCACAGAAAACTGCCCAGTTGTAAAGATGCGGGGACTTTTGTGAATGTACCCCACCAGCTCTGAATTTAGTCCATCATTGTTCCAGAAGAAAACATTTCCTGTTTTTGCAGCAGGAAGCCAGGGTCTCAGCATGATGCTCTGCCAGGAATAATGTCATTTTTCTCCCCTGCTAGTTTGTCCTGTGATCTTGTCATTTGGCTGCCACAGCCATCCCGCAGGCATAGGTAATCACCAAAATGGCCTGACAACGGTAGGTTTTCCTCAGTCGCTGAATAAAACACAGCTAATGTTATGTGGGTCTGAAGCATTGCTCAGAGTGATTGTAGAAGCTCAGCCTTTCAAACCCAATGGCCATTTTTCTGTTCCCGTGTGGTATGTTACACCCAGTTCTCTCCTTGTTAATGCAAGGTGAAAACTCTGTCCGTACTTGCAGCTTGACAGCACTGCCAATGCCATGTCTCTCCACTCTGAAAGTCAAGTCCAATGCACTGTGGATATCCTGTGTTTTTAACAGAAAAATTTTTTTCAGTGGTTTTCCTTGCTCGCAGCTAAGCTCAAGAGCAGTTACCCTAACATAATGAGGGAAGGCTCCAGGGCTGTAGGAAATAACACCACGTACAAATGAGAAACAAAAGAATTTCCTTTCGTTCCACTGTACAAAGTTGATTGCCAGGATCCCATTCCCCAGGTGTTCCTCACAAACTGCTTTTCCCTCCTTCATTCTCCTTCAGTGACCCTTGGTTTAAGTATTAGCTCTCAGCAATACAGGATTAGTGAACAAGCATGAAAACCAACTGTATTTAAAGACCTCATTTCAAATACTCTTTCTTTGAATTCCTTCCCTTTGATGTTGGTATTTCTGCTGCCTCTACTGTTACCTACAGCATCCACCAGCAGCGGAGGGCTTGAAGTCAGCTCAACAGATGTTGCAAATGTCACTGCTCCCACCGAGCTCATTTGAGAGTCTGGTGCATGTGCATTTGGCTCTGATGGAGTGCACTAAAACTTGGAGCAATTGCAGAGGAAATTATGCTTCTTTTTGGAATTAGTATAGCAAGACATACTGTTCAGCCAAGCTTTCTCCAAGCTGTGTCAACGTACAGAGACAAAACCCAGTCTAGTCTTTGGCAGCCATCAGCCTCTCTGCAAGGGTATATTGAAGTCTGAAATTCTGCTTCCCATGGGCAAAGGCTGCTTCATTGCCCTCTTACTAGAGTGTAGAACAAGCACCTTCATGCTTTCTCCGCAGGTTGTCCCCATAACTAGGCACAGCTCTGTACAGCCAGCACGTATCCGCCTTGTTACCTTCTTCTGTCTTTTCTGCCATGTGGACTCTGCAGCACTTAAATGACTGCTGAGCAGCTTGCATGCCTCAGGGTCTCTGCTTCCAGGGCTGACCAGTCTTGCCATCCTTGTGCCTTTGTGCTTCCTTTAGACTGTTATCTCATTGGGCTTCTTCGCTTCACTTGAAAGCTTTTAGGGTCATGGTCCATTTCTTCTGAGGCTGGACAGCTTCTTCAGGTCCTGCTGGTTCCTGCATTAGAAATCATGAACACCGCCAATACCTGCGATGACAATGTGGTGCTGATGGTGGACAGCTTGGATTCTGACCAAAATTCAAAACCAGCCTGAACTTCCAGATCAGATTTTGGACCTCCAGTCCCAGANTTCTTCATTTATAGGCTCTTGAGCAACTGTCAAAAAGACTAGACTTGTGATCTGGAAATGAAAAGGCTTGGTAATCGGTCTGGTCCCTTTTTAAATAACATTTTAATCTACTGCTAGAAAGTACTTTTAAAATTCATGGAAATACATACTTCCACACATTCTTAGTGAAATAACTAAATAAAGCACTGGGCATTAATTTCAAAGAAAATAGTTTGAAATGCCATTTCAGTTTAAAACTTTATTGGTCATTTTCATATAACAACCACTCTTCAATGCAGTACTATTTAATCTCAGCCATACAATTATAAACACTAAAGGTTTTTCCCAATATGTAATTTTCTCCATCGTCAAAAATATCACTTCAAACAACACCTCATGGGAAACATAGTAAAGACCATAAACCTGCTTGATTACAGTTGCAGGCTGTTAGGTAAGCAACTCTGAGCAAAATTTTAGGTCACCCATGATCCCAAGAATTAACCCTGTGCCTGAGATTAATATGTGCACATGCTGATTTCAAAAGGCTACTATTTTTATAGCCCCAGCACATCATGCAGAAAGGATCTGATGCCTCCAAACCAGACCTGTACACAAGGAACCAGCGTATCGGAGTGGGTGCCCAGAAATTGTACCAAATACTCCTGCAGGCTGAAATACTCCCTGTGCATAAAGCAGGAATGAGAGAAAAAGAAAATCAGAACGAGGAAGGAAAGGGAGGGGGAAATATCCTTTGACAGAAGATGGAGGATGCTGATTTTTGGCACAGCCAATATGCCAAAGGAACAAGAGCAATGGACAGTCCCTGGAGATCTGTAGGGCAGTTCACAGCATCTATTAAGTGCAAAACGAACAGTCCCACTTTGACAATTTCCTTACATTTACTGTGCAACAGGAAGAGGGCAAGTTAAGATGATAAGTGGTTGAAAAATCTACAAGAAAAATTACAGATTTTGTTGAAAGCGCTGAAAAATGAAGGTGCTTAAAAGATGGGAGCCCGACTGCTGATGGGCACCTGGCAGCTATGCTGGACTGAATGGGTCTGTAGGTGCCCTTGCCTCTGATGCATGGGCTTCTGGCAAAACAAGAAAATATTCAAGCCTCAGAGCCCTTTCTTGGCTCTCAAGCTTATTCACTCAGAAGTTTCCCTAACTAAAAGCTTTCATAGTGCTGGCACGCTCAGGTCATGCAATATGAAATAAGCTTCTTTGAAACCTAGGCAAAACTTTCCTCTTGTCCAAAAAAGAATTTGTCTAGAAGTCCTGAATATAATAAAGTATGAGGGATTAAGCTGAGAGGTTGCAAACAGGAAAACACACTTGTTTGACAATATGAATATGTCTATGATTTCATTCTCAGGAGATCTCGCTTTACTTTATTTCTTTTTAAATTGCTAATGTGCAGAACTGAAATGATAGGCTTTCTATTTCAGGATGTTAAGCATATTGGGCTATGAGAGCAATTAAGAGATGACTAATACATTTGTGCTCTTCTTCCTTTGCTAGTTTATATTGCTATGGTTTATTTTTCCAATTTGCCTATTTTTCAAGGTGGTTTTTTAATCCCTCCCAGGGATTGCATTTGCTTTTGTTACCATATTCCCAGGAGCGTATAGGTAAGGAGCCTGGCTCTGCATGCTGAGGTTTAAAGATATTAAATGAAGCTGGCGAGAGCCTGGAGGCCAGTGGCTCCTTTGTACTTGTCAATAGCTGATCCAGGCTGGTGAAAGCAGAGGGAAAAGTTTTTCCAGTTTCTTCTTGGACCACGGAACTTCCTTTAGCAAACTTCAGTACTTGGCTCTGGTATAGTCATTTTCCAAACCAGGTCTGTGAATGTCTAAACCTAAACAAACACGAAGCAATGACAGTCTTGGGCAATTTGGGGACTATCAGCTGCTGTAAACTCAGACAGAGGAAGGGGAAAGTTTGGGGACTTGAGAATGGGGGAAAATTTTATTAATTTTGCCTTGTGCTGGACTGACAAATGAAGACTATCCATTTGCTGGAGTGGGTGGGGAAACTCCCAACATCTAGCTTTTCACCAGCTGGCTCTCACATAAGTTGAATATTCCTGCCTCGGCACATCCTGAAATCCACATGCACGACTACAGTAGGACTGGAAAAAATAAGCCCCTAAGTGTATCTGATCATACGTATGAGTCAAGTTGGAGCCTTTGCCAGGTAATGGGATTCCACAAACAAGGAATCACTCCAGCTTGACTGAAAAGCTCTAGTGTAGGCTATTCAATCATGCTGCTCCAAGACAGGATGTTTTATACAATCCCATCTTCTGCTGAGTCTCTCCCTGCACCCCCTTGTACTGTATGTATATTCAACAGCATTTGTTAGAACAAGACTTCTGGGAATAGAAATTGGAAGACATCCAGATATTTCAAGCTTGCAGGCTCTTTGCATCATGTCCTCTGCAAAACAGGCTTCCTTTATGAGGATAGAATAGGCAGTCCATTGATGCCTGCATTAACAGGACAGAAGACCACCATGCAGCAGGCTTCACAACAGCAGCAAGTCCTGACAACTACAGCAATTTGCAGGAGATGCTACAGTCCTCTGTAGCATTTTCCCTGCGGTGACCATGGGTACCCATCCTTATTTCCTCCTTGCTCTGCCCCAACCATGAGTGGTCTCAGCCTCACCATGCTCAAGGGTGCAGCGCCCAGATCTGCACCCCACCACCGGTCTCTGCTCAGAGTCCTTGGGGGCTCCTCTACAGTTTGGTGCAACGAGGTGCTACACAAAGGGAGAACGCTACACCCACCATAAGGGAAAAAAAACCCCTGTTTTGATTTACAGATAGCGATACCAGAGGCAGCACCTGGCTACCGAAAGGGCAAGGGGAAAAAAACTTGTGTTAAACTCTTCTCATAGATTTCAGGTGGCTGAAGGCCATAACTATGAACGTGACTCTTCTGGAGAGGGGCTTGGAGTAGCTGTGCCATTGCCTGGACAGTACCAGAATAAGCCAAATATATAGCTGATGTGAAATATGCTGTTAAGATGTGATGCAGACATTTAAGCTACGAGGCTAAAAAAAAAAAAAAAAAAATCAGTCTCTGCATCCACAGGTGAGCACTGATGGCAATGGCCAGGTCTTCAGGAGCAGCAAGGACTGCACAGAACTCCTTAAATCAGTGATCTGTGCCATTTGAAAAAGTAGAGCACATAAAACCAGCCTCCAAAGCACATAATTTGACACACAGCATTTTAGATACTGTTGTTCTGAGAGGTGAAAAAATAACTCTCAAGAGTTCAGCTATAGAAATTGTTATAAACCAGAGCCACTGATGTGTGCAAAGTTGAACAAGTTACCAGTAGCAGCATTAAGCATGTAATAAGGCTTGTTTGCTTGGGATCAAATCCCAATTTTTTTTTGTTAGACAGAACCAAACTTGCAGATGTAAGTGTTTATTTCTTAACAAAAACAAGAGCAAAATAACTGAGAAATTCTGTTTTTATATTGGCTCAACTCAATTTCCTAAAGTTGAAATAATTTTTAAAAGCCTTTTGAAATAAGCAGTTAAGCATCAAAATATATTATAAATGTTAGTGTTTCAAGATCTTTTTAATTCAGCTCAGCTGTTGACTGAATTTGACCCAGGATACTGCATAATTGTGTTCTAAATCTTTCAGTTAATCTGCCACTCACCAGAAATGCCTTGCTCCTTTCCAATTAAGAGTTCAGCTGGCAAGAATAACAGGTTCTGATTGAAAATAGACTGCACTTAATCATATCACACATCTGATCTTCAGTTTCCTTTAGACTCTGAAGGTAAATTAAAAAAAAAAAACAACTTTCAGGCATGATTTCTAGATAATCAATCTTCTAGAAAAGGAGCTTGCATTTACACCAACCTAGAAAGAAAAAAATTGCAGAACTCAACTGGGAGAGCATCAGTTAGAGGACACCAAGCAAATTAGCAGCATTACAGCTTCCTTAAGAAAAGGCGATGTGTTGTCACATATTCTAGCTCCTTTTCAACCTCTAGTAATTAGGGACCCCTTCAGCTAATTCCAATACGCTAATTATAACATTAGAGGAAGGGTCCAAACACATACAGATGCGTAGATATCCTGACTGAGGAGAAGGCTGCAGTGCAGCCTCCCATCTTGGTAGATGATGGAGAACCGCCAAAAGGAAAGACGAACCTCAGGGATGCCAAGCTATGAGTACAAACCCTTTGGAAACTAGGTACTATTAGATCCTCAGTACATAGCATTTTTCTGGTTTCTCTCACTGCTTTCCAGAGATGACTAGAAAACCCAAAACGTAACACACAGTCATCCATTTGCAGATGAAGGATAACTTTGTCCCTTTTTTTGGATGTTCACACCGTGGTTACACATGCTTAGCACAAGATCTGCACAGGGGCTAAGCAGGGGAGCTCACCAAGTAAATCCCAGCAGCATTTCTGGCTCAGGCAGCTGCTGTCCCTACCTCCTGCCTGCACAGGGAGCCACAACTGAGGAGTCACGGAGCTGTGCGGAGGAGGTGGCAGTGCTAGGCAGGGGGGACTGCCCAGATCAGCTGCAGCAAACCTGGCATGAGGTCAGGCCAAAGTATGGCCTGGGTCCCTCTTCTGCAGAGGAGCGTTCAACAGGCCTAAGGCTCATGGTGCACAAATACAATGCACGTAGCTAGCATATCGCGACTGTTAGTCTTTTCCCCCTAATCTGTCCGCATTCTTTTTACCTGCAGGTAGTGGGGAAGTTTTTAGACCCTCCTACATTACCCCGTCCACCATGCCCCATCACTCATCTCGTTTCCCACAGCACAACTGGGCAAGTTCCAGAGGGCCAGAGATGACCTCAAGGAGCACGTGTTCTCATCATTCTTTGTAGCTAAGCAAATTTGCTTAACACTTGTGCGCGTTATTCAGAGAGCTACATTGGACACATAGCACCAGGTTCAGGAGCCACCGTAAGCCGAACATTTGTACCCTGCTTCTCACTAAAATGAAGCTGAAGAAAGGAGGGAGAGTTGCTGAAAATTGGTCTAGCTAGACAAAGCAATTGTCTATGACAGTTAAAAAAAAAAAGTGCACAAACTCCCAATCCATGCTCTGTTTCAAAAACATTTTGAATGCAAGTGGAGAAGGCTGCAGCAATAACAATGGGCCATGGGGAGCAGCACATACGCTGTGTTTAACTCTGTGTCTCCTGAGCAGTCCCAGGCTCATGAAGAGCAGCATATCTTCAGCACCAGGATTTGACACTGGGAAATGCAATTCCTGATAACAATCCATGATGAAGATATCATAACCTAGCTGGAAACATTCCTCAAACTCCCTGCCAAGGAAAATGGTCGAGCACAAGCTATTAAGCTGCAATAGCTACCTACCCACTTTATTAGTGTGCACTGAATTTGTTTTGTATAAATGACTCTCAGGGGAACAAAAAGAGGAAACAGACATTACACTTGTTGCATATTTACCGCTGAACTCATTCAGCTCCATTATAAGTGGGGGAAGATTTCAAAGCCTTTGCTCGTGAGTTGGAAGGCTTACCGAGAAGACTATTCATAGATACGAGCTAGGTCAGCATTTCTTAACTCTTTTCTCTTTTAAATGGAAGAATTATTTAAGATTTTGCAAAAAAAAAAATCTTACATAGTGATATCACATAGTTTTCAGTAACAACCATATAAAAGTTAGGTTAACCATAACATTGGTTTATTGCTTTTGTTCCCCTCTAATTCCTCAATTAAATTTGTTTGCTCACATGACTAATGACACATATGAGAGTCTGGTCTTTATTTTTACATCCTCCTCATCTGGATATTCATCTGCTAATATCTTACAGACCACAAGTGGAGAAGAACTGCACTAAAAAGCAGTTCTCCCTGCCAACCAGATAAGCACAGTTCCACAGAATAAAACAATACTTAGCAGCTGCAGTGTTCAGTGTGCATTTCCCCACACAATATCAATTAATTGCTAAAACTGAAGCATTTGTAAGGTCTGAACATTCACGTTTTACCATTAACTCCTTATCACTACTGAAAATCCTGGAGCTGGGCAATGCAAGTCTGGCACCTGTTTACCCCATCTTCTGGACCTTCAGGATACTCAGACTTGTCCGATCTGCAACAAGACCTCAGCTTGGACCCATCAAGCATGAACTATAAGTTCAAGTGCAGCAATGCTTTCAAAAGTTTACAACGTGGAGAGGTTCAGGGTTGCTTTGCAGGAAAATTAACAGCCAAGCTTCTGCAATATCAGTCTAGAGTCAACTTATGATCAAAACAGATGTAACTAAAAGTCTGACACTCAAAAAGCTCTATTTTAAAGACAGCTTTATCCTCTCAGCACCTTCCTCTTGGATCTGACACTGAAGTTAAAGTCAACCTCTTGGCTCTTATTCAGAGGCCTTTTAGCTGTACTCTAACAACCCTCAGCAGAGGACTAGCCCTGGGAGGCATCAGCATCTGCGTGGCTTGCATTAGTTTGTCATCCTGGAAGAAGTATCACACCATCAGATATCTGTGTAGTTCAGGTAGTTAAAAAGGGATATTATAAACATATTTTAGTTAAAGAAGGACAACGAAACACTTGAAAAAGCAGCAGTCGATTTCAATGAGAACAACTGCAGACTCCTATGCTTCTTTTATGGCCTGAGTCTCATTTAGACGTGAATAATCAGATCTGTTAAAAAGCAACCCTAGTCTCTTAAAAACTAGGGGAAGGGTACATACATGTGGGGGCAAGGAAGCAGAAAATAAGACCTTTCTTATCAAGAGTAAACAGAGCCTCTAAGAGACCGTGAGCACATGTGGTGACTAATAATGATACCATGAGCCTCCCTGGGGCTGCCTGAACTTCTTCCATAAAGTAAAGAAAGAGCTCCATAGCAATCCTGCCAAATACTCCCATTTTTTTCCTTGATGTTTTCAAGCTAAGAGATTGAAAAACTTCAAAATTTTGTTTACGGCTTTGGAAAAGTCATATTCTTAACCAATAGGGTGGAGGAAGAAAAAAAAAGTACATCTGTTTTTGTTTATCTGAAAGCATCACCCTTCCCCTAAACCAAAGCTCCTCCCCTTCACTTCAGAAATAGCATTTCCAGTGCTCTGTGTTTTAGTCAAAGGGAAAAAGTAACCAAGTTTCATGGTGTGACACGTGTGGTGATGTGACAGGTTTTCGTGCCTTTGTGCACAGGCAGCTGCCAGCATGGTTAGCCTCATCTCCCCCTCGGAGCAGCCCTGAGAGGCACTGATAAGACGTTTTGCTCCTCCAGCAGTGACTATCAGCACCCATAAGGCAAAAGGATCACCACAGATTTTGAAAAATGAGTTTAAAAAACAGAGCTGGAGGGGTTCGTTTCTCCTCCCCACTCTCACTCCCAAGCAGGATAAAAAAAAAAAAAAGCACCCAACTCAATGGAACAAAGCCAGGTTTTCTGGTGAGATTATTTTCTACTGCTGAACAATGACTGTTTATACCAAAGATAAAAAGCAAACTTGGCAGTGAAACAGATGAGACCAGGGAGGAACAGAGAGGGTAGGCTTGGAAGGAGTCCACAGAGGAAAGTCCCCATGAAACGCCTTGCACCGAGCCTGCACTTGGGCTTTGGAGACAACAGCTTGCTGGACAAGTGGTCTAGCTCCTTCCAGAAAGCTCAAGTAGGTGGGTACAAAGTAAGGATGTAAGCATAAATAAATACAAAAGCCAAAAAATTAGTACAAAGATATAAACCCCCCAAACATGTTTAAGTATAAATAAAACTGGCTTTTTAATCAGAGGTGGGATTCCCCTGTTACTGTTAAAAGCCAATGTTTTGGGTAACCGAAAAAAAACAGATTAAAGAAAAAAAAGGTTTTTAAAAGATTAAAAAGTTAAAGCAAGCCAAAGTGCCTTCATTCTCTCTGAGTCAGCACAGGCAGACTGCAAAGACAAGTACCATACCTGTTCAAGGAGGCAAGGTACATCGCAGCATGTGTTACATGCTGAATCAGCACTTTTGTTGCGGATGAAAGGCGAGCATGGCTGTTTCAAAGGCAGAGGGAAGCTGCCTGTGGTGGGATGTGACCAAAAAAATGCACGATACTTTGTTCCAGAGGAGTTGGGATGCACTAACATCTCCAGTCCTTACAACCACCACCTCACAGAGGACAGGACATTATTTAAACAGCTTTGGAGACTTCGCTGTTCATATCAGTAGCTCTGGGCATTTGCTAAATATTTGCTTAAAGGTATTTGCTGGAAGCCCTGTCAGCAGGAGTCAGGTACTGGTGAGCAGCCGGCTTCTTTCCCGGGAGTGCTGCAGCCCATCCCACCGGGACCAGCAGTTGGCCACCTTCTCCACAGGGAGTTCAAGCAGTGAGTAGAGACAGACATTTTGAAGTGCAAAACCAGTATGCGAGAGAGCGACTAGAAAGCAGGCTTTATTCCCCGTACCATTTAATTAGTTTTGTCTTGAATAGAAGACACTGAAGTCTAATTTTCCAGAATGAAGGGAAACAGAGAGGGTCTGTGAAAGCTCTGAAATATGTTGAAAACTCAGGTAAGAAAGTTTAGAGAATAAGTAGGAAAAGTACATCTTTCCAACCAAAGCAAAGCCTCTGGATGGTCTGCAGAAGCTGGTATTCCCAGTGCTAAATGTTTCCCTCCAGGTCAAACATTTACCTTTCTCATTTGTACAATAACTTCTGCAGAGAGGGAACCCAATTTTCTCAGACAAACCCTCCCAAACTCCTATACCCCATCCCCCTTTTGCAGCAGCTGACTTTGCAACACCAAACGAGCCTGCCTGGTAGCACTGCCCAGGTCAGGAAGGTGCCACCACAGGTCTCCAGAGGATGCTATTTAAACCTCATCCTACAAAAAGGCTTTCTGATGCCCCACCCTTACGCCATAAGGCTGGCAGCCAGCTGAACCCCCCGGCCGCCCCCACAGTGCTGCTGTGCCATACAGGATCTACCCCGAATGGCTGCTGCTCTTCATCCCTCTCAGCTGCCGTGCACGCACCAGAAAGCCAAAAAACCAGGAGCAGCTGGCAGCAGAGTTGCTGGCTGAAGGTGAACCAAGGCTTCTCCAGGCCTGTGACTAGTGGTGGGAAAGCTGACGTATACAGAGCCATAAACAGGTAACAGTTGTGTCACAGGAGCATTGCATTGGCTTTGGTGAATTTGTCCCACTGAGATGACCCAATGACACGCATATGCACAGTTTAGCATTGCCTCCCCTCCCCCCTTGCAGCTTTCCTTAGCCATTACAGTTTTTAAGCAAAGCNGGGGGGGACACACACACACACACACACAGAGTCCTCCCCGAGCCAGGTCCCCCACGTGCATCTGGTCACTAATCCCAAAGTGAGGAACAGAACGTTAATTCTCTCCCTCACAGCTCCCTGCTGCTTTCACTACTGTATTATCTGTACAAAGCTATACAGAGGGAAAAGCAATCTGTCCAGAATCATTTGGGAGTGAAGGATTAAAAAAAAGAAAAGAAAATAGTGACACTGTTACAGACACGTACACAGAAAAGCCTTTGTGCGCCAGAGCAAGGGAGCCAGCAGAGATATCTCCAGCAGTTTACAGCAGCAGAGCAAGCTAGGGTAGAATTAGCAACAAACTCATTGGGATGCAATTTAATTGCACTGGCCAAAAGCAGGCCCGCTAAATAGTCTTGCTGGTGTGCTTTCATCACCCACTGCTCTCAGGCGTTATTTGATCACTTCAATTGAGGCAGAGTAGCTGTTTCTCCACGGGATATCCCCAACAGTTTGGGATTAGGCAGGTAAGCATTAAGAACCCTTCCCTGCTAATTTGCCTAGTGCAGCAGCCGCAGAGAGAAGGCAGCTGGTTCACTGCAAACATCGCTGGATTGTACCCTTGATACACTCACCATGGGCTGGTCCCTCTGCTTCCTCTCCACACACTCTCCAGCCCTTCCTATCTGGTACAGGCTTTGAGATATCAATAACTAGTGATCAGCCCTCAGATGAGAAGAGCAAAAAACCCAGGCAGATATACCAGCCAACACCCCTGCCATGCACACTGCAAGCCTGGGGGTCATCACATGGGTGAAGCAAATGAAATCACACTGAGGTCAAGCCCTGCCCAGCCAAAATAGGAAGCAGTGAGTCTTTGACCACAGTTTGCATGATGGTGGTCAGATGTTTTTAACCAGGCTGTCCTAGCTCAACTGACTCCCACCACTCCTACAAATGAGGTTATAAATACCCATTCTGTCAGCTGTGCTACAGAAGCAAGTTCCTAGGTTAGTGGAGAGAAAAATTAATCACTGTGTGAACAAGTCACTGAACTGTAATCAGACCTTTAGCATTAGCTAGCTGTCTTTAACAGACCGGTGCTCAGCAAGGAAGAGATCAGCTTCCTCCAGGGCAAGCAAGGCATATTACAGAGCTGTGTTGCCAAAGCTGACCCACCTGGACCCATTTTGCTGGAAAAATGGCATCATTAGCATTTCACATGTGCATAACAGTGCCCTGCACCAGATGTCGATGCGTATTTTTTATAGACTCCTACAGCAATGGATACCAGAGACCGAATATAGAAGGTTTCCTAAGGCTAGCTCTACACTTACCTGAGATTTATTATACTAATGACCCTGTTCTCATATTAGTCAGTGTAATCTGGGAAACATTCAAAATAAAGCCTCCAAGTGCCCTGGAAACCAAGATATATGACTAAGGCCAGATAAGGGCAGAAGCTTTTCAGTGATCTTCTGCCACTGTTTTATTCAGAGCACAGCCAGCCAATTAGGTTACTCTAAAACATTTCTGCTTTCCTTTTTAGCAAAGTTTATTCATTTGAAATTGTGCACAAAAGCCTTACAAGATGCACTTTGGAAGTGCTGCAAAAAGGTAGTGAAAAGTCGGGATCGCTATTCTTGTAGATCAGCACTAGTCAGGCTTTTTCATTAGAAACGGGGGCAACCAGCTAGAAAATGAAACAGAGCGTGATGTAAGATGTCAGGGCATACTCTGCAGAAAGTCATTCTTCACTGACACACCTTAGGACTTGCTGGAAGTTTCTGGCTATTGCCAGGGAAGAACATTTGAGCAAACAGCTCGACCAGGGGAGCAGCAAGCCCTCAGCACAGCTCCCCACATTGTGGAGATTGCCACCAGCAGAATTCTGGTGTTTCATCCATTATTCAGCAGCTGCTGCCAGCTCTCATTCACATATATCACCTGAGCATAAAAAAAGACACCACACATACAAGCCTATGACAGAGGAGAGCAGTAAAAGCTAATGAGCAAGCAGGCTTCATGCGTTTGCTTATACTACAGTCTGACACTGACCATTTCACCAGCACCCATTATGGCAAGATACAGATCTTGGACCATTTTTACTCAGTTACATGCCAGAGAAGCCTTTTCACCTTCTTTCCAGTGACAATTGTCGTCTTTTTACCTGGACAAATGCCCTTCTCAACCTATTACAATAAATATTTTTAGAATAATAAAATAGGCCTATAATAATTTCCATTAAAAGTGTTTGTACAGAATACGGCACGTTCCAACCTCCCACTACTGCTTGCAAGAATCCTGATAACTCAGCTGTATACATTACTTTTCTCAGGACCAAAATAACAAACAAGGATCAAATCCTTTCAGTGTTGCTGCACATCCAGCAGAGATTTCTGCACCCGTAGGCTTTTATGCAGCCTTGACTTCAAGCTAGGCTAAATCCTGAAGTAGTAGGTCCTGCTCAAGAGCCTGCCTCATTAACCGAGGCAATAATCACAGAAAGACTTCATGATCCTCATTCCTGACCTGCTTCCAGTATTCACTGCACTATGCCAGGCAGATAGAACCACTCTGCTTTCTCACATCGCCAGCTAATACCGGGAAAGACTTCTGGATGCTACCCTACTCTGGAGAAAGATACTGCGTAATGCTAACACCTGCAGTTTGGTACATTGCAAAGTTCATGGTTTCTTTCTTCCTCTTCTCAGAATCAGTATCTCTCAGGGTCATCCTACAAAGCCGCTGAACCAGCATAGCCAAGCCATGGCCATACCCAAGATAGCCATAGCTTTTACATTAAAAACAAAAACAAGCCCAAACAAAACAAAAATGCACACACAAGTTTAGTTATATAGAACCACATTCAAGTGGCACCATAATTGACCAAGCTAGAAACTAAATCTTAAGAAAAAAAGAAAGGCACATGCTTTTCTTTCCACCAGGAGTCAAAATTCTCACTTGGCCACACANAAACAAAAAAAAAAAAAACAAAAAAAACCCACAAAAACAAAACCAAAAAAAAAACCCAAGAAGTGGTCAGGAGAGCTCTTAAACCAGCTGACCTTCTCTATCAGCACATTATGCTAGTTGTTGCAAAGTAGTTTATATACCAAAGGCTTCTGGAAAAGAATTCTAGAACGAAGAGGAAGTGATAAATACTATTGGTTGGCTTTTGGACATCTCAAAATTTTATGATCTATTTTGATTTATCTATGCAGAAAGTAGCACATTTAAGATTTACTTGGAGATTCATTTTTTACAGGACCTAATACAGTAACAGATGTTAAACCATTCTTAGAGTGCTGATGACACTGTTAAGCATACAAACATTTTTACAGTCTGAACTGCCTGTATATCTTTAAGGTACTCCAGGAAATTAAAGCATCTTTGAGTTTCACACCAGAGCAAAATATTTCTAAGGCAGCAAAATAAAATGCAGATACTTCAGAACTTCTCAGTTCAGCAAAACTGATCCAGGTACTTAAGAGTTCATTATAGCATAGGGAAGTCAAGAAGAGCCTTTGCTCAAGCTATAAAGCCAGATTCACTTATCTAATTTTCAGCTTACTGTAAAGCAATAGAGATTTTTAAGAAGCAGCTTGTAGCTAGGCTATACACGCAGACACATCTGTATTGAGGAAAAGTAATTTCAAACTTGGCAGTGTGTGCAAGTATGTCTGAGGACCACTAACTTCCCTGTAATACTAACAACCTGGATAACACATTCTTCAAAATCTGCAGTAGACTTAAATGTTTATTCCTTTTGGAAACAGGGCATGTTTCTCAATGTTCATCTTAACTGCTTTTCATTAGCATTTTCCTCCTAAACCAGGAGATTCCTTTCAATTTGTTTGATTGTGGGTATATTTACTATCATACCTTCAAAACAGCACCTGCCTTAACTTTAGCCAAATTTTACAGAGGATGACATTATCTCTGAGACTTCTGCTTATCTGTGAATATTTTGAACACACTGATTTAACTGGAGGACTTTGGAGCCAGAAGTTTGCTGCTCACTGTACAAAAGAGGGGGATCTTAATCAAATCTAAGAAAAGATTACCTGCAGGTCAACAGAGTCCCTGGAAAAGGCACAGATGATGTCTGACCAGTGCCTACCTCAGCTTCTCTCCATCCATCAGGATCTAACACAGCAGGAATTTCAGGCCACTGCTCAAGTCAAAACTCCTCCCAAACACAAAATCTGAGGGAAGGCACCAGAAGCATGATGTACATCAGCATGAGTTCCTGCAGCAGGAGCTTTTCTCCCAGGTTGAGGGAGATGCCTGATAAAGAACCACCATGATCAGCTGCCTAGCAAAGGCTCAGCTGGAGAGGCCTCACCAGACATCAGATTTTCTCTCAGGGTCAGCTGTGACATGGTTTCACCTGTCTGCCCTTTCAGCCTCTCCAACTCTTACAGTCAGCATCTTCACCTCCTCTTTAGAGCTCTCCCAGGAGTGAATGGTTTGTGCTGTCATTCTTGCCTTACACCTTCTTTCAGGATAAAAGCCCTATATACTTGTCTCCAGGCTATTGTCTCAACAGCTTCCTTCCTGATCTGTGCAAGATCCATAGACCCCTACCAAGCTTTTTAATAAACATCCTCTTTTCTACCCGTAGGTCTTTCTTCACCCTATTCACATGGCAAACCTGCACAGTCTGATCCAAGCCTGCTGGCACACAAGAGGGTACCAACCTATAATTTGCTCTTCCCCTTGGAAATTTTCGGTCCAAGTCACAGCCAAAAGACAAAATAGCTCTTGATCATAGAATCATTTAGGTTGGAAAAGACCTCTAGGATCATCAAGTCCAACTGTCAACCCAACACTACCATGTCTCCTAAACCATGTCCCAAAGTGCCACGTCTACACGTTTTTTGAACTCCTCCAGTGCCTGACCACTCTCCCAGTAGAGGCATTTTTCCTAATATCCAATCTAAACCTCCAGTGGCACAGCTTGAGGCCATTTCCTCTTGTCCTATCACTAGTGACTTGGGAGAAGAGACTGACACCCACCTCGCTACAACCTCCTTTCAGGTAGTTGTAGAGAACAATAAGGTCTCCCCTCAGCCTCCTCTTCTCCAGGCTAAACAACCCCAGCTCCCGCAGCCGCTCCTCATAAGACTTGCTCTCCAGACCCTTTCCCAGCTTCATTGCCCTTCTCTGGACACGCTCCAGCACCTCAATGTCCTTCTTGCAGTGAGGGGCGAACACAATATTTGAGTTGCGGCCTCACTAGTGCCGAGTACAGGGACACGATCACTGCCCTACTCCTGCTGGCCACACTATTCCTGATACAAACCAGGATGCTGTTGGCCTTCTTGGCCACCTGGGTACACTGCTGGTCATGTTCAGCCGGCTGTCCACCAGCACCCCGAGGTTCTTCTCTGCTGGGCAGCTCTCCAGCCACTCTTCCCCAAGCCTGTAGTATTGCATTGCATGGGGATGTTATGACTGAAGTGCAAGACTC
The DNA here is from genome assembly GCA_013389905.1 of Sula dactylatra. Classification (NCBI taxonomy): domain Eukaryota; kingdom Metazoa; phylum Chordata; class Aves; order Suliformes; family Sulidae; genus Sula; species Sula dactylatra. The sequence goes on along the minus strand of WEKW01028911.1, from coordinate 181,853 downwards.
GGCACTTGGCCTTGTTAAACCTCATACAGTTGGCCTTGGCCCATCAGTCCAGCCTGTCCAGATCCCTCTGTAGAGCCTTCCTACCCTTGAGCAGATCAACACTCCCGCCCAATGTAGTCTCATCTACAAACTTACCGTCATCCAGGTCACTGATAAAGATATTAAACAAGACTGGCCCCAACACTGAGCCGTGGCGAACACCACTTGTGACCCACTGCCAACTGGATTTAGTTCCATTCACCACAAAATGGAATGATGTAGCCAGTTGTTTATAAATATAGCAGTACAGCTCACAGAGGCACATGCCACCATAAAAACATTGGCTGCGCTGGGCAGCCTGGCTGCTAGAGTGCATTTATCTCCAAGCATTTTAGAAGACAAGTAGTATTTTAGCAACATGTAATATTTACCAAGCCCTACTCTCCTTTAAACATCTGTCAGGAGCACCACAGTTGTGGCCAATCCCACCTTGGGCAGAGGAATAGATTAGTTGTGCTCTTGAGCCCTAAACTGCACCAGGAACCTGTTTCGGTTGTGCCCTGGATTGGCCAAGATGCGAGGCGGGTTCCAGACACGTGGACAGGAACCTCACCAGGACAGCTCTCCTTCCCAGCTCTTAGCTTTCACTGCACTTTTGCATAACATTTCTACTCACTGCTGAGAATGGAAGAAGTCCTAGGTGATCAGAAATTCTGCCCTAGTGGGAAGCTCCAGAATAGCCAGTAGAAACGTACGAAAATTAAATCATTGCAGAATTTAACCCACTGCACATTTCCATGTGCTTTTCTGGTTACCATAACCAAACTCTTGCTCTGATGTTTCTAGAGCTAGATGTCACCGCCTGGACTGTACAAAAAAAAAAAAAAAAAAAAAAAAAAAAAAAAAAAAAAAAAAAAAAAAAAAACCCAACCCCAAA
>WEKW01028911.1:118030-180906 GCA_013389905.1 Sula dactylatra | reverse complement strand
AAAAAAAAAAAAAAAAAAAAAAAAAAAAAAAAAAAAAAAAAAACCAAAAAAAAAAAAAAAAAAAAAACCAACACAAAAAAAAAAAAAAAAACCAACCCAAAAAAAAAAAAAAACCAACACCAAACAAAAAAAAAAACCAACACCAAACAAACCCAAAACCCAAACTGGCTGCGATTTGTGCTCTGGAAACCCTTTACATCAAGTTGAAGTGATTCATCTTTTTTTCTATTAAATCAAAAAGAAATAAGTCATAATTAAAATATTTACTCCCCAGATGAAAGGATAAGACATGGCAGGGTAAACAAGGTCATCTCAGCTGGCAAGGACTAGTGCCTCGGAAACGCCTGCTCACCAGTGAACTAAAACAATTCACTGCACAGGCAGATGCAAGTCAAGATTTGCAGAGAGACAGTAAAAACAGGTTGGAAATGAGTTCATCCTAAACATCTGTGTATACAGCACACATCTTTCATTCATCTTGGTGGAAAAGCTGTAGGCCTGTTTCTCATTCCAAAGGAATTAGCCATCCTGCTCTTGCACAAGTCAATTCACCCCATCAGGGCACAACCTGGGTAGGAAACGGAACAGATCTGCTCTACCCACTCAAACTTTCCTGAAGCAGCTCTTCTGCGGCTTGACAGGCTCGTTTCCCAGGAACATCCACTAGGTATCTGCTTACCCTGCCACAGGGTCAGAAAAACAGCAATATAAAACATCAGATAGAGCCTGTCAGGACTCATCAACTTGGGAAGGGTTTTGCTGTTTCTCTTGGGCATAAATGCTCTGCACCTCACAGGGGATATTTTTAATGGTGTAAGCTTCAGCAGGGAGAAGGGGAGACAAGACATTTGCCATTGTTATTGCCTAAAAAAAAAAAAAAAAAATCTCCAAATAGCTGATGCTTTTACAGCTTGGCTGTGGGGAAAACATCACATTTCTCATCTTGAGAGAAGTCAAAGCTGTATTAAGAGGAAACCCACACAGAAAGTTTAGGAGACACACACATGTCTGATTAAGGGTGCAATCTTTGCAGGAGTTGATTGGCTCAGTAAAGTGATCAATATCACCCGATGGCAGTTTAGTCTCCATTTGGTTCTCCCTGGATAAGTTTCCATAATATCAAGCCACAGCTGGCACTAACTGGCACCTTCACCAGTCAGAAAAGAGAAGTGAGTAGAGATGTGAATAGGCAGGGCAGACTCCAGCTGGCGGGAAGTCAGTCCTGTTTCATCCCTGTCAAGGAAACGGTCCACTGCATTTAATTGCACTCTGTGTGTTAGACAATACTTGATAAAAAAAAAAAAATGCAGAGTCTCTTTCCTAGTACTACCTGTACTGAGATCATATCCAAGCTTAACGTTTAAAGCATCAGAGAGAAACACCACTGATTTATCCATGAGGGATAAATTTCCTTTGTGAATTGTAAGAATGGCAGCTAACTAAAAAGCCAAGAAATTAGATCTACTATGAAAATATTATTTTCTTAGTATTACCAAAACAACAGGAAGCTGCATAACCAAGGCAAGATACCTGATTGGAACATAGCCTTCGGTTTTATTTTTCTAAGATGTTATTAATACTATATATGAAGGCTAAAAAGAGATTTGAAAATAAGGATTTAAAGTATACTGCTCACTCTCTATTACAGCCAGTCAAGACAAGGTACAGCTACAGAACAGAAAGTGAGAAAGGAGGATGTATTTTTCAGAATAAATTAGCCTGATCTTCAGGAATGCGAAGTAGCAGCTGGGGCTCCACCGAACACCGGTCTCTTGCCTCAAACATGGTCTCTGTGTTGTCAATAAAGATCTCTTTCCCAGCTTTCAGACTACATCCTGTATCACTTATTGCTCAGGAATCCCTGAGGGGTTTAGATATTTAATATTGCAACATGAAAAGATGTCTTAGAAGCAAAAAATTAAAGCAAAGGCATCTAGGCTTTAACCAAAGAATTAATCCCAACAGGCCAGATTCCCTCTGGAGGCAGAGCTCTGCTCAATGCAGGAGCAAATGGCCACCGTCTCCAGGTGCATGGGAAAGCTCAGTCCAAGCCTGGCAAGAGCAGAAACAGTCCAGGGAGCACTCCAATTTATGCCGTTGGCCTAAATTCCTGCAAGGCCACCGTGGGCAGAGGATCAATCATGTCCACACTGTTCCCTGACTCACAGCAAGAAAACAGAAGCAAGAAATGGATCCATGAGTTTGCCAGAAGTTTCCAGACTAGCAGGAGATTTACCACCAGTCACTTGTAACTGGAAACTAGCCCATGGTCCCCATGAGGAAAGAACCAGCCTTTATGTTGATATAGATATAGCCATATTGGCAAGTGCTCCTACAATAGATGCAGCAACAGAGATTTTGCTGGTAGAACTTGCCTTGGTTCTGCTGGTGAAGTAAGCCAAACTGACAGAAAGAGACTGCTTCAGCATCTTTCACCAACATCAAAATGCCACAAAAAAAAAAAAAAAAGAATATTTGCCTCTCTGCATAGTGTTATTTCCCTGGCAACAACTCTACAAGTCTGTGGAACAGCTTTAAATAGCACGAGTGGGCAAGACCTTAGTGGGTAATCAAAATTTGCCCCTGTGGCGAAAGGCAGCACGTTGCCTTCGTAACACCTGAACTGCCCTACAAGCTCTGCTTGGGCTCCGTGAGCAGGGCTTGAGCGGATGCAAAGGCATCACCCTTGTGCTCTGTGTGAGGATGCGGTCCACCTGCCTGGGGTAGCACTGACATGACAAACAATAGCTCCCACGTTCAGGGCAGCTGCAGTTTTCGCATTCATAGACACAGGTTTGTAATTGAGATACAGGTAGCATCATTATCTGCTTTTCTTTGGTTTCCTGAAGTAGTACACATTTAAACAGTATTAGGATGAGGACCTATCATGGGTCTGTGTGAACAGAGGGCGTGTCTGAAGTTGTCATTATCTCTAAAGCACATGTCACAAGTCAAGATGGAAATAAATTTAGCAGCACTTTGCCCACTCAACAGAACCATGGGTGCCATCCAAGAAGGTTAACAAAAACTAGATGAGACAGAAAACTTACCCAGGATGGAGTAGGGGAAGTGTAATAGCTCTGCACGAAGCTTTGAGAACAGTAAGTTTGCCTTGTGTTCCCATTCCCACAGGATGACGTGGAACAGCTTTAAGCAAGGCAAGCGGCATCTCTATGTATCGCAGCTATTACCTTAACTCCACAAGGTGCATCAGGCTATCTTTGCCTATAAAGATTGTCACCGATAATTATAGAATATGAGCAGGTACCGCCTGTTTCTCTTAAGCCCCACAGCAGGCTGGATCTCAGATCAGCTTTCATCAGCCAGGCCAGTGTCAGATGACATACTAGATTTACACCATCCGTAGATCTGCCTCGGCAGTTCTAAGAGCCTAATGACAAACTCTGAAGCTGGGAGCTATTTTAACAGGTGCACACAAGAGCAGGAAGTAGTAAAACTTCGTCAAAGCATCCAGTGGAGCAGAGCTTTCCTCTCCTGTCTGTGGATGCTAGCAAATAATAATGACCACATTTCAGGTAATAACTACAAGGTGCCCCAGGCCACCAGATCACATTACCCAGGACAAAGATACAGGGTATTTCCACAGTGTCAGGCAGCTGCTCCATCTACTGGATTAAGCCTACAGCTAAAGCAGCTTAGCACTACCCATACATCATGAACACAGTCCTTGGTGTCAGTCAGTCAGTGAATCATAACTATGAATATTTTTAGTAAGCCTCGGGGAGGTCATGAGTACTATGGGGGTCCTAGTGTTGTGGGTGTGTTGAGTCACTGGAATGGGAAATAAGGAGAAAAAATGGTAAGGCCACGGGCAGGCTGGCTGGTCTCCAGTTATTCTTTGTTCAGTCAGGCACTTGAAAGTTAATTTGTGAAGTAATGTGACCAAAGTCAAACAGTAAATGAAGTTCCTTAAAATATATAAACACATTAGCATTGATGCTGCTGTTTCTAGGTTTCTAGGGTACTCAGAATGTCAAGTGACTGATGATGCATACAGAAAGCCTTGCAACAAAGGACATCAGTATTTGCTGAAACAGAGCACATCATGGAGTTTTGCTTTTGACAGAGCTGAATGCCAGTGTGTTCGCAGTCTTCCACACTGATAGACACAGTCAGCTAGGAGAAGAAAAAAATTTTCTGTATCACTCCGCACCTTGTGTGGTCATTTTTATCAGGGTGAAATAGAAGGATGGATTTATTTTTTTTTAAATACACTTACTTTGTACAACTTTCAGTGGCTGCACAGAGATGTAAAATAAAGAGCTTTAGCCTTAACTGCCACTGAAAAAAAAGAAAAGCATCAGGAAAAGAGAGAGATACCTTTCTTTAAGGTGAGCATCATTCTTGAGTACTGAGTAGAATCATTCAGATGATATACACTGGGGAGATTTGATTTCATTTGTTTTTCCTCCCAGAACAGATAGCATTTCTTCCTATAAAAACTCAAAAACCCAAGATGTGACAGAAATGAAGGTTGAGACAAGGCAGACTAGTAATGAAAATGATGTCAGAGTAAAGCGCATTGATACAGAGTCAGAACTTCTTCATCAGTTAAGGCAAACTCCTCTGTAAAAAAAGACTATGTATACCACAGCTACTAGTGTGTACAAAGCTTGTCAGTCAGTATCACACTTACGAAAAGATTTCTTGTTGAGAAGGATCTTGTTTTGGGAACCAAGGATTAAGAGATTTATATTTTATTCCCAACTGGAATAAAGAAACTTTGCGTGACATTGAGCTAGCTGTCATTTCCCTATCTGAGTGATGGTTATTATATTTTTAGCACAATGCCTGTATCACAGCAAGATCACTTGCATCCCAGGATGGACAGTTCCGCATAAATATGAAATATCATTATTCTTGAAATAGAATTATTTACAGCACCTGAAAACTAAATTATCATCTTTGCCCACCAGTATACGTTTCATACAGTGAGAGATGTCACTTGGAAGAATTCTCAGAACAGGAAAGAAAAAGGTGTGGCCTCCCTAAAACTTGCCAGTGATGGGAATTACCTTTTGGATCCTGGACAGCAGTGCAGCTGTTTCTTCTCATCTGCTGCTTTCCCAGTTTGGTGGGATCTGCTGAGGACAACCAGCTCCTGTCCTCACTTATGCTCTTTGGGTCAGAAGCTGGGACAAAGGACTAAGGGCAGGGGTAGGTCTTTCCTCCCAGATTTCTGCTTTGATGATTTGAAAACACAACTGCTTGCCAGCCACAAGAGGCCTGTGCTGGCTGCCTGCATTTACATCCTCATTCCCAACCCCTGAGTCATGGTGGGAGCAATGACATTAGCCAAGAGGACCGCATGAAATGACTCATGCAGCATACATACCTGCAGGGGTGCATAGCCACACACCCCATGCTGTTTCCCTCATCGCTGCTGCCCTTGTCCTTCTGCCCCACTTCTCCCTCTTATTTTTAGTGTTTCTTTGTTGTGTCTGGTCCAAGCAGACTGCAAATGCTAGCAATCCATATGCAGTTGTGGGTGTCTGGACTGTCTCATGACACATGGTAAAATAGACAACTGTAAGTCTCTCACAGTAGCACAGCCCTTTCTCTGCAATGAAAAACTCCCAAACCTGACTAGCTAAGTACAGTTTGGAGCACTATGCAGCCACCAATCCAAGTCAAGCCAAAATACTCAGTATTGTGTTAAATGTCCTAGCAGATTTTACTCCTACTGCCTCGCAATGATTGGCAGAGATGTCTATCAGAAGATATTTGAGAGACAATTATATCAAAACAGATGTGACACATGCACAGAGCCTTTTTTGATATAAATAGGATGTCATTACAATTCTTTGTTACATGCAACGATAAATACTGCTTAAGATTATTAACTTTGCAGTGTCACCAGTAGTATCAGAGAAAAATCCAGGGCATTTCCACTTAAAACACAAGATGCTGCCGGTGTTCTGTAGCTAGGGATTGCTTTGTATTTCTGTGGATCTCATAATTAAAGTAAGAGGAAGATAAAGGACTATCCTTTGAGGCTTGCAGGCTCCTAATGAGCTTGGTTCTGTGGTGGGATTTAGTGGAGCCTGATGCCTTTCTTGAACAAACAGTCTCTGTCTGTGCAATGTGTACACAGCTCAGTGAATTTACTGAGGCTGAACTGGGAGTATATCATACTGCTTCCCATCCACTACACTACCTCCTCAGAAACTGATGCCTGCCTTGTCACCTGTTAATTTAGGAAGAAGGTCCAGGCCAACAGACTGATTACGGGTATGGTATCTTTTACTTACTGTAGCAAAGTTAATACTGCTCATGGACATGATTTAAATGCAAAAAAATCCCAACCAACCACCAGAAGAACAACAACAACAAAAAAAAAGACTAAAAGCCCCCAAACCCTTGCGAAACAGGCAGAATGATGTTGAGCTGCCCAGATTCTCACTTACTCCTTCCTTGACCCAAGAGAAATTAATCTTTATGTCCAATCCATCACTGAGCTTTCTCCTAAGAGGGCTCTCAAAGGTGCCAGATAGTGTTGATCAGTGCATGATATAGATGTCTCATGATATAAAAGGGCTCATGGCATTTTGTGCTAGCTAAGGCAATGTTAAGCTCAGCTTTGAGTGTACAGGTGGTGCTGTGGAGCACAAGCCTGAGGTGCAGAGGCCAGGCCCACAGAGCCGCATTTTGGGTCCTTCCATGCTGTGCTGAGTATGGGCAGACTGAGTCTGGGTTGGCACACAGGCCAGGCTCAATTGGAGCCTGCCCTAGGAGCTTGCATCTGGTGGGGGAGGTTAAGCTGCTCTTTGCAAACATGATTTTGTGCCCATTGCACCACACCTTGTTTACAATTGCACAAGTTAGTGAACAGCTGTTCCCATTACTATCAATATTCAGGATGATGTTTTGAACCCTATGCATCTGGATGCCTAAGGGAGTGCTATCTAAGCTATGATCTCCAGAGATGCTACAAACTGTGTGACTTGTGTTCTCACTGCCACCATCTTAAAACATTTGCTCACCTTTTCTGCCCGTATACAGCAGGATCATTGAGGACATTTTTCTTTTCCTTACCACTGAGTCAAAGCTTCCTTCTTTCAAAGAAGACAATACCATTATGCGTGTGGCACAACCTACATGATCTCAGCCAGGGGATAGTGGAGCAGTATAACAAGTAACCTGGCTGCTATTTCTTAGGCTAGGATTTAAAAATCATTAATACTGAATCCAAGCCCAGTGCAAGTCTGATCCAGATTAGACACGTTCACACAAACACATTTATTTCAGAAGGAGATGTGCACACAATAAACAATTTATACATTTTACAGGTTAACTAAATCCAGAAGCATCTGTCCAGGTGGTACAGATAAGCAGTAATTGATCTACTGGAGCCTGATGAAAAATAGGTGATAGACTGATATGTTTTTAAGAAACCTGAAGCAACAGAATATAACTATACTGTACCAGCAGTTTGTGTCATGTGGCTGTAAGCATTTTCGATCTTTGTATCTTCCTAATAACAGCAAAAGAAATCACGCTCTGCTGATGCATAAAGCAGATCCAGGTGTTATGCTCCAAACCATTGCTGATGTTTCTCCCCAGGCACTGCCATGCAACCCTTCACCTGATTCACCATGAAACCTCGCAGCCCCAAGGACTGGTTTACACAAAATGGTTCCCACCAGTTTAACTAATCATTTAAACTGAGTTATTAAACTGATTCAGTTAATCCTTCAGAAACTCCTCTGGGGACACAGTTGAATTCATTTATAACCTTTATGGCTTAGAGCAATTTACCTTTCAGTTGGTAAATTAATTGTGATACCAATTTAAATCTTAGCTTGGTAGTTTATTAACTTGAAAAAAAGACATAATTGCTATTAGCCAAAATACTATTTCCAAGTGATGTTTTCCATAACTGATTACAGTTAGGTCAGTTGAACTATTTGTACAGCTCAGCCCAAAATCCCCTGCCCCAGTTACATGGTCTTTGGTTTCAAACATTGAGCAATGCACAAGTGAATGATCCCTCTGTCCCTCTGGTAAACAAAAGGTTAACACAGGCAGTACCTGACCCTTCTTAAGAAAAAAAAAACCAAAACCAAAACAGCTCAACATGCAGAAAATATGTTGAGGAATCATAGTGAAGTGGCAGCAATGAAGAATTTGACCCACAGATTTTCCTTTCAGTCCATCAGCCCACAGCTCCTCAAAGACCCCCAGCTTTAAATACAGAGCGTTTACCAAGTGCTGGGGTTCACGTACGTATTTGTTTTCTGTGCTTGTCCCAGCCACTAATTATGGCCTTATCTGTGTGGTGCAATCACACCCTAGGAACAAAACTATTAGCTTCTCTTATGATACATGAGGGAACAGGCTTGTGTTTCCAAAAGCTTGGAGCTGGCATTGCTGGAAACATGTTGAAACAAAGGAAGCAGTTCAGCTAAAAGCAGGCGCTCCTGGTATGGTGGTCATCCCAAACTAGTTTCACTCCTGACCAGCACCCTCAGATCGATTAGGTATAAAACCAAATTAAACAAATCAATAGAATTAAGTTAATAAAATTAAATAACATTAATGAAACAAGATTTGTTCTCATTTCTAGGATGGGAGAGGAGCAGCAGGGAAGACAGTCTCTGTGGTTTCACCTGATGGTGCTGCCAGTGCAGAATATAAGAAGCATCGAACCGCTTCGCTTACTTAGCTAGGCTTGTTTAATCAGACCACTGCCTGCTGCAGACTCAGTAGGAAGCAGCCTGGGACTCACTGGAAAACAAGTCTGGGGAGCAGGGTGCTCCAGGTCAGGCAGAGGATGCTGGGGTGCATGGGACAGGACAGCTTGCACTGCCAGGGTACAGAGCAAGGCTCACCACTGGCACACCTCAGCTCCCTGCTGCCACACAGCTGCTCGCCAACACAGGAGCAAGGGAGCCAAACAGCTTTTGGAGGTGCTTTCTTTTATAGCTCTGCTCTTTGCTAGCAGAGGGAGAAAACAAGGATGAGGGGACTAAAGCAAGTTGAGCCAGGGTGCATGAGTGTTGCAGGACATCATGCTGCACCATGGAGGGGACAGTCTGCAGTCTCAGGAGGGGTTGATGCCCACAAGAAAACAAAATATCTTCAGGAGAGGTGAAAGGCTCCAGTCACGCCTTTTCCATCACACTTAAATTGCACCTGTCCCAGGCCAGCACCACTGTGCAGCATGAAAGTTGCTCTCTTCCTGCCTTCCTCTGCTTCTCCCTATAAAGGTTTTTAGGACTTTTTCTCTACCTCGTGTGGAGTGATCTGGGTTCAACAGCTTCCTGGAGGGAGTCTGCATGTTGCCCCTCCAGCACACGAGGCACCTATGTCTAGCACTGCTGTTATATTTCAGCTCGGTGATCGGGTGGTAAGTTCTTTCTCAATTTCATCACGTGGAGACATTTTTTCCACTTCATGAGCACAAGTTTTTAAAGTCCTGCAATGTTTTGGGAGGGCACCAGGTGTCACAGCTATACACCAAGACGTGTTGAATTTTTCATTTTGCTTTGGCTTGATTTCTTTTCAGAGTTGAAGTTAGCTTCAGTTTTACCTGGCTTGACTTTTTTCTTGGGTTCTCTTTGGACAGTCTATGCTCTCTGGGCAGACAACTCAGCTTCATGGCTGATGTTTGCCTTCCAGTGTATTGGTACTGCTTGACATGGCATTTTCATGAGTGCAGCTGATGTGGACCTAACTACTTTGTTTTTTGGGATTTTTTTTTTTTTTTAAGCTTTTAGTGTGCCAGTTAGTAGCAATAAGCAGTCTATAAAGTGTAAAAAGATCCTTGTCATCTATCTATGCAAAGCCAGCCTGTATTGCTGAAAAACCTGCGCTACTTCTTCCTCATCTGGTCTGTGGTAGTACCACAGGGCAGCAAAGGAAGAACTGCTGAAGCTAAACCTGCTCCTTTCTCAGGACATGTGCTCCTGCACGGCACTCAGCACATCTACAGTCTTGTTCACCATAATGCTGAAGGCCTGATGGATGGTCCCATGTCCATCCATACTGGCGATCAAATGCCTTTCAAAAAAATCAATTCAGGCAGAAACAAGGGAGCTCATCATTCTTCACATTCATCTGGCACATCTTCAGCAGGAAGATGTGAGATGTCTCAGGGTTGAAGCCAGCCTCACCTAAGCTTTGCAACCATTTATTCGGTCATCCATGACTCTTGACAAAGCTTATTAACACTCAAACAATCCTCAGCAATGAGCCTCCACACTCTCTCACACTCATAATTATATCTGTGATGTTCCCTCTCACATCCAAACCCTCCCATGTTCTTAAGCAAATATGCTGACACCCAGGCCAGCCTTATACGGCACTGTGGAAAAATCCTGCACGCACGCTGAGGGCAGCCCGCTTCTCTTCTGCAGCCAAAATCTTCAGGGCAAGGAAGAGCCCAGGTGTCAGAGTCCTTTTCACAGCTCTCTAATGTTAAGACTAGGCTGAGAATGGCTCTCATTTACTCTCCTGGCATAAAACTATTACACCAGTGGTGGATGAACCACAACTTTGCTGTTCCTATCATGCCCTCTGCCTGCCCTGAAGACAATTCCTGGGAAAGCTGCCTTTGCCAGCCTTGCATAGCTGTGCTAGCTCTTCTGAGACAGGGAATCTTCCCAGAAAGCATCTGCAGCCCCTTTCTACCCATTGCACCTACATGAACAACATACCCTGTATGAACTGGATAGGTAAGAACAGAAGACAGAATAAGCAATCCTTGGGTGAGGCACTTTGCAGGTAAGTATGCAGTAAAAAGCGAGAAGCTCTGTGGCAAACTTCATCGTGTGGCTCACTTTGAGGCAGCACAAAGAGAGAGAAATGGCTATTTTTCCTCCATGCAAATGAGAAGAAATCTTGGGTTTGTGGACGAACTGCTTGAAAAGACAGTGTGCTCAAGTCCCTAGAGGAAAACCACCAAGCAGGGCTAATGAGACTCCGTGGTTTTCCACTGGAGATGTAGACAGCAGTTCCTCCTGAAGCACCTATACAGCATCTGACTAGCTTTGAGCAATTCTTGCCACTACTTTGCAGCCTAGTCCATAAGACTGCCATGATTTACAGAGGTTTTGCTTTACGTCTTGAACAGAAAAGTAAGAGCCAACCACTGAACAGTTCAGTATCCTGCAGGGCTGCTCAGTATCTCTGTTTGTTAGGTACAAACAGCACAAAGCACCAAGGAAGAAACAGACATCAGAAAACTTCTTCCTAAGGCACCAAAATAAAGATGGAGAGTGGCAGATACCACTGAAAGGTTATTTCACACCGAGGGCAGCCAGGGTGGAGGGTGTAGATAAGAGTGAGCCAGACAGGGCACAGGGCATAGCATAGTGCATCCCCTCCCAGCACAGGGCTTTGAACTGTGCTTTTAGGGTATTGCCCACCACAGCACCTGTTAGCAGTACAACAGAATTGCCATAATGCCATTTCAAGCCCAGTGGCTCTTTATGCAATGGTTAGTTTCTGCCAGGGCCTGACACAGCTGAGGGAAGGTGGTGTTTATAGGCAATACAATCGGCTTTTCACATCTGTACAACAGAAGGTGTTTGTTTAGATATCTGCCTCCTTCACTGACACAGGTAGGAGACATTACCTCATGTCCTGGTTTTCATGCAGACTGCAATAGGTAATACATCAAATGAAAAAATAGGTGGACTTCTGCTAAGGTGTTTTTGGTTTATAAGCCTTTAAAAATATTGTGACTGGCAATCCAAAACCAGCAGGTTTCATGGGTTGTTTCAGTTCAAGAAACCTTGGTTGGTCTGTATTAAATTAAGGGATTCAAAGAATATAAACAAAAGGAAAACTGCCATCTCAGATGGTTACAGCTTCATGAGCTTGCGGTAGGCTTGGCTCTGGATCTGTTTTCTTCAAGTGAAGAAGTTGCTGCCTTTAACCCAAAGGAGAAAACATTGTTCCTCACCTAAAGAAAGTCTCAGCTGCCACCCAGTGGAATTAGAAATTGCTGCATTATACTAATAGCTCCTACCACTGCTTCATCACTCCTCCTGGCTACAAGATTTTAGTGACCAACAATAAGACTCGGCTTGTCTGCAATATTCTCTGCCTATAGATCATTTATAGCACTTCAGAGAAGTATCATAATTTCCATTTTTCACAAGGGAAACTGAGGCACAAGGGCCAAGTGGTCTGCCCAGTCACACCATAGGCCAGAAACACAGTTAAGAACAGACCATACCTCTCCATGATGGATGTCCTATACATGGTTGGGTGCCAAGCCAAAGAAGATTCTGTGGTTTCATAGTTTGAAGGAGAGGTGACAGTGCAGAGCAGGGGGAAGAGACAGGAACACAGCAGGGGCTAGGGGTGGGATTAAGCCTGTCACTTTTAACCTGGACAATTTGTTGACTAGTTTCCTTCTCTGTGGTCGTCTGTATTTTCGTACAAATAAAATGAGCAAACAGTCTGGTTTAAGAGATGCTTGCAGGGATTTTGCAAGCCGTCACCAGTTATTTTCCGCTCTAGGAGAGCGTGCTCCGGTTACTGCAAGAAAGACCTTGACATATGGTAGGATCTGGAGGGGAAAAAGACACAGAGCTGCCTGTACAGCTGGCAGTGCAGCTCCCTGCAATAAGCGGGCAACCAGAAAGTCACAGAGGTACTGCAAGTGAAGAGGAAGTGCTACACAGAGGCAGGCACAGCCCTAACCAAAACACAGTCAGAAATTGTCCTTGCATTAGTCTATGACCACCTTATGTGCAATGGGAACATGACCTACCTATCAGGTCTTATGGGGGCCCTGATGTCCAACAATCCCTCCTCTGTCCACCCACAATCAACATAAGCTTTAAGCCTCTATGAGCCTTCTCAGTGAAAGAAAATTAGAATAGCTGGAATATTTCTTCCTCATCCTACGCAAGCACACAGCTCTGAGCTGCAGCTCTGTCATAGCAAGAACAAGCACTGGTAAGTGCCATGCACTGGGGTGGGTGCAAGGCCCCTCAAAATTGGTAGTGGCAGCAAGAGGAGGCATTTCTAAAGACAGTGTGTATGCATGCATGCACTTAAGCATATATATATAAATATATATAAAAAATGCTTGGAAGCTGAGGAACAATGTCATATTTACAAGAGATCCAGATTCTGAAAAAGAAGGTAAAGCCTAACCTTCTCTGACCTAAATTACAACAGCAAGATACACGTATAAAAAAGTTGTTTTTCAGAATAGGAATGGTTTGTGCCTTCCTGGTCAAATGGGAGTCTCGCCTTTCAACCCACTTTCCAATTTGCTGTGCCTTTACTCCGTTTAAAAAATGAAAGTTGTGGCACACCCTGCGCAGGAGGTGAACACCCACATTCTGCTGTTTGCTGAGGTCACTGAAGACCCACTGTAGTGTGACGCTATTTCTGCTTCCCTACTGAAAGTTCACATCACTGGAAGCCTACTTCAAACCAAGAGCCAAGTGACCCAGTGCCACAGTAATCCCAGATGGCAGTATCATTATCTCTATTTGATGGCATCATCAAGCAGTGCCAAAAGTATCCCTTGCTAGATTTACCAGGTGGAGACCATTTGAAAGAAGGGTTCTCAAGCTTTATATTTTAAAGGTAAAAAATTACCTACTTAACTTTTCATCATACCTGTGGAAGACACGACACTTTTTATTGCTGTGTGAAGGGATTTTAAAACAGTTTCCATAAAAAATTTAAATCCCTGAATGGTGTTTACAACAGTAACACACCTCCCCTGGTATTATCTACTTAGCCTCATCCACTGCTGCATCAAAACCACAACTGGTGCAAACCACAGGCTGACTGACTGCACTGGTTGGGGCCAAATGATGTTGATTAGCAAGAAGGAAAGAATGTGCCGTAGTTTAGTTTGAAACCCAGGCAGCCTCACACAGCCAGAACCAGTCACAGACAAGTTCAAGCAGAGCAATTCCATGAAAGCCCCAAGATTCAGGGTGGGGGAAAACAATTGGGGAAAAAAGAAATCTATGTAAACAGAAACCTTATTTATCAGACTAACTTTGTTATTTAATCTGTTGCTCTGGATGCATGGTAAATTAAATCCAGAGGATGTACTCTGCCGGACAATCACGTCATGATAGACACCGTGTCCAGGCACATGGGCTGCTAAATTGCTGCCAAACCTTCAATCTGGAGCCATATAAGACACATAGCTGATGGGCTTATTCCTTCTCTAAACAAACCTTGACAGGTAAGATACCATCATGCTCTGCCTAGACAATTGCAGCAGACTGTATGCACGTAGTGCCATCTGTCTCTCCCTTGGGAGTGTACATCTTTGGGTCTCCAATTGCACTTCCATCTGTGATTTCTGCCTGAGCCCATGGAATGACTTTTATACACATCAGTGTCCGAAGTGCACCGATATGCTCACATGGGTATTTTAAGCTTTGCACATTAAAATTTATATTATCCCGGCATTCCTGGTGCATTTGGCCACCTCATTCTTTGATAAAAAGACAACAGACAAGTACACTTGCTGGTCTTGAAAGCTGAAGTGTCAGAATGATGTCCCTAGATATTCCAAGGAGGCACTTAACTCTCCCACAAAGTAAACCATATTTACTTGTTTGGCAAGGTACTACCAGAGTGAATGCACATGCACAGACTGACTGTGAATGCATGTTAAAAAAAAGGGATGTAGAGGAAAACTGCAATATCAGAGTTAATCAGCCTTCCCCAGCAAAGTGGGGCCTCCTTATACTAGTTCATTTCTCTGCAGGAGAAGAGGTTTCACTTGGCATGAGAACTCCATGCTATTAAGCCTCCTCAACATGAAGGGATACCTCCCGTTTAGCTTAGCAGTGTTGGAAAGTGTTGCTGTAGCAGTTGCTGTACAATTGCTTATTCACAAACCAGAACTGAGGGATCAAGAGACCTCAAACTAACTCCTCCTCTGTCCCCAGGCTTCTGGCCAGGGCACTGGGCTATGTTAGGGGAACCCACTTTGAGGAATCCCCTTTTGGACCTTATGCTCCAGTCTGCTCCATGCAGCAAGAAGCACATGCTACATGGGCCTCAGGGACCCTCCCCCACCCTTCGATCTATCTTCCCAATCACTTCTGGATCCTGACGAGAACTTCACCCCGGTGCTTGTTGAGGGCCCTCCAAACACAGCCATTCCAAATCAACAAAGTTCAAGGTTAACGATCAAAAGGAGAGTGCGGTTTCCAAAATTTCCTATAACAGATAGTTCAAATAAAGCTACTTGAAGTCTCAGGCAACTACAATTCCCCGGACTGCTGTTAACCAGAAGGTTCAGCTATACGTCAGTATTATATCCTCATTTCTGTTCCGGATTAACCAGGTAATAATGAAAATATAGGTGCAAGTCAATCTCATTTTAGGAGCTTTTTCTCTACAAATATACTTTTTAAAAAATATCAGTCACCTTTTCATCATACCTAGACTCTAAACATATGATTGTTTATTTACAAGTCATAAGAGAGACAAAGACACTTTTTATTTCCAACACTTTTTTTCATCATGATCTAGAAACATGTTAGGAAGGGCAAAAGAGTGCTCAAGTATGTTAGTGTTTGGTTCAGCTCTGTCTCTAACACTAGCTATATGCACTGATCTTTGAATGAGAGTTATGGTTAATACTGGTAAATATGTTTATGAAATCTCTTTTAAGGCAACAAATCAGTTAAACATAATACAGAGTAAATATATCTTAGCTTCAAACAGGAAGATACTGCAAGTATTTAACTTTCTCCATGAAAACCATCCCACTGATTAGAAAGGTATAAGAGGTGTCTAACTTTGGCCCTCTCCACTCTCTTCCTGTTAGACATCTAAAACAGGCAGCTTAATACTTCCAGTAAGAATCCAGTTTCCTCATAGTCAAAGAGGGAACCTCTGGATTGGAAAGTGCATTTCCACATTGCCTATGTCCTAAAGGCCCAACTGGGCTGCCTCAGAGGCTGCAGCAAAAGCAGCAGACCTCATGGAGACTGGCTGCTGGACACAGCCTCTGCAGCTGTGGACATGATATATAAGGAATTTAATTCTGAGTGTTCAAAAACAACGTCTGGACAAAAGTCTACGACAATTTACCTGTCCTTTCTTCTATTGTTAACCTGTCAGTCAGCAGGAAGCAGCAACTAAGAGCAGCTAAAGTGGAAGAGACAGTTGTGAAAGGATTTAGGAAACTCAGAAGCGCGTACCAGGAAACGACAGTTTCACTGTGTATTTGTAATATTTTGTTTAGCACAAAAGAGTCATTCTGAAGATACAGAAAAATGTCAGTTATTCTTTAGAACCTTTTATTCCAAATGATACATCGGTATTTTGCAGCTATTATCATGTCCTGGCCATGAGGAAGGATTGCCTTGTATTAGCTCCAGTACAATATGATGGTTCCTGCCTCAAAGATGCTTAATGAGTCATTAAATTATTGACCAGACAGGTTAAAAGAAAAAAAAAAAACACAACACACAAACCACACTATGAGAGGGAATTATTTGGTTTTGTTTTTGAAAATCATTGTAATAAGAAATATCTAGTCAATATTAGAAGCAAATGCCAACTCTTTTGCATGCATAAAGTAAAATTTCTGGCAAGATTAAGAAAGAAAACTGATTCTGAAGAAGGGCTGTTCTGGCTTGGTCCAATGACTACAGGAGGGTGGCTTATTTCTGGAGTCTAGTGGGATTTCTTCGCACTTCAGGGTAAAGAAGATGGGATTCTTTCTTGTAGCACTCCTATGTCTTCACTATGAAGTGCTTGTCCACTGGATGCAAACCAGAATATGAGGTCATCGTTCCTATGCCTGCTTTCCTCACTGTTCAGGGCAATTGCAGCTTTGGGGACAAGCAAACAACGTAGTCACAGATTCCAGTACACAGAGATTGCTGTTGTCACTGACTTCTCTGCCTGGAGAGCTGGAAGCAGGCTTCCCAGGCCATATCTCCTTTTGACTCACCTTTGCATCATCTTGTGGCCATCTTGCTTATCGGAGGCTGTAAACATCTTCTAATCACTCAGTTTGACATTGGCCTTCATTGTTGTTCAAATGATTTTTAGCACTGAAACTTTAGTCCTGATCAGTGTAAAAGCACAGTTCCTGCAAGCATTTCCTCATGGTTATAACCTGCCACCCAAAATCAGCTATTACATGGAGTATTACACACGAGGCTTTGGAGTGCAGCAGTAATCAACATATAAGCATGACCTACTGCAAAGCCTTTGACTGATTAATGCTCACAAAAAATACCTCTTTCTGGTAGACTCTGGACAGAATGATGTCACATTTATGAGATTGAAACAGCTGGAATGAAAAGGGTGATTTCATTGATTATTTCAAGTAACAAGATGATTGATTTTCCTCTTACAACTCCCCCTACATTCACTGCCTCCTAAAGCTATCACAAAGACCGATTCCTTTCATACCAACAACATTACCAGTCTAAACTAACAAAGAGCCATCAGCTAGCAGAGAACTATAGGAACCAGCCTGTTGCTTGATGAAAGGTTACAACTTTTCTCTAACTTTGGCTGTTAAATCCCAATCTATTGGGATTTATGACAGGCAAGAAGTAACAGAAAAACTGCTAGAACTACTGCAGTGATTCATCTGAAGTTTCTAAACAAACTCCAGTGCATAGACACAGAGGAGGAGCTAGTTTTCTTCCTATGATACTGAGTGGGATTCACCACTACCTCATTTACAGCTGTGTTCCAACCATTGCCCAAAGTACCTGCACAGTTACATGATGAGGCATCAGCAGCAACAACAGCCAGTAGTGCAACACAACAGCCAACAAAATTGCTTCTCTGAAAGCCAACACGCTTGCAGAAGTCCAAAACTCTTGTAAACAAATAAGATTGAATCAGCCCATGCATTTTGATTTTGAACAGTCATATAGGAATTCATGTGCTGAAGTATCACCCTTCTTTAAGGGCCTTAGGAAAGATGGAGAATCTACTGATAATAGCTGGTTCAAGCCTCAGGGTTTTGCAGGTCATTCTTGGAGGCAAGCCATACTACAGATTTCTTAAGTCTATTGACAGGCCTTTGTAGTTCTCAACTCAGGTAGAAGAGCTTTGTCTGAGTAAATACAGGCTAGCTCCTCTGTGAAGTGCCTCTGCATACTGCTGCCACTTCACGCAAGAGCGCAAACACTGTCAGTAGAAGCAATACCTTTGAGAAATTCCATCAAGCCCATGCCTTGATACACCTGATACTTGAAATAACATGTTAGGTGTATTGGTTGAGTCTTATGTTCCTTTCCACAGGGACAAATGCAAAGTGAGAAGCAGCCAAGAAATACAATGGTTAGAACAGAGTTAGTGAAATTAACTGATTTTAGTTCTGGCCCAGTATTTAGATCCAAATTCTCAAAATCTTCCTTTAAAGTGTAAAGCTTCTTCAGCATATGGAAATGTTGGTGAATATTCAAATATACATGTGCATATATATACACAAACATACACGTATGTCTGTGTACATATATTTAACTCATTTATATTTGACTCTATGAAGAGTTTCATTCCTCCAATCACACTAGAAAAGCACAGTCCTAAACACAAATTTTCCCTAGTAACAGCACTACACTGATAAGAATGACATGGTGGACTCTTTCCAGATCAACATATTGTAATTATTATGGTGTAATTGCAAACAAGGACAACGTGTAATCACAATATTGATTAAATCACCTGATATGTTTTAAACTATATTCCTTAAACAGCTAAGATAATAACGTATTAGCTAGGAAGTAATTCAATACCATAAGAGTCCTTTCTTATGACAAGGAATATAATATGCCCACTAAAATAAAAATGAGAAAATAGAGCCCAAGAATCCAGCCCAGCAGTTAACATCCTGCCAGGGCTCAGTTTGTAACTCTGGCTGGAAGTACAGCAGACACAGAATACAAAGACAGCTGCTGTGAGTAGTATGAGTCTCTCACCGCGTAACAGCTACCCCTTATTTAAGGGCATCAGAAAAGTGGGTGTACTGGGGGCAGGCTGGGCCTGAGGACAGCGGGAGGGTACGCAGTGCAGGAGGGACCCCAGGCACACACATAGCTTGTAACACACTCCTTTTGCAGTCAGCGGAGATATATCCCCTGACTCTTTTTAAGAGCTACTTGTACCACTCAGTAACACCACCACCACTCCACAGGGACCATGCCTTAAAAAAAAAAAATCTCTTCAGTCCCATTCAGTTTTGGCACCACATAAGTGTGTGTTTGAAGTAATTAAGTGCTAAGCAGAAAAGCAAAGAGCAGAGCTGTCAGAAACCACTGAGATGATCAAAACCAGCTCCCTGCAATCACAGGACACAGACACTAAATTTAAAAGCGTCACCTCCGCTTGATTCCTGTGTGCCATGGTCCACAGACCCTCCTCTGAAGTTCTAGCTCTTCACCCCAGGTAAAAACAGAGTTTTTCTTTTTCAACAGTAGTTGCCATCTTTCTGTCCCAGCTAGAAGTGTTTGCTACGCCCAAAGCACATCTAACAACCTTGGGGAAGGTGAATGGAGTCGTTTGGGGGATGCTTCTAAGCCAGACAGTTTTGTTTTACACAAAAACTGAAGTGACCCAGGAGGATTAAAGTCTCACAGCACCTTACTAATAAAAATATGGCAGCCCACCACATTTTACTTAAAGCAGTGATCGATTTGTGTTTATAAGCATGTACTTCTGCCAGGATGAGGAGCTTTAGGGCAGATGAGTGTCTGAGATTGTCGCTAGCACTACAGTGGGAAAGGCGACAACTCAAGCAAGAGCCCTGGCAATTCTCACAGCATGGGCACAGAAACAGCTGGGGGACAAGCTAGAATGGGGAATACAGCCACTGAATAAATGGATATTTGCAGCATTAAAATAACCATAGCATTTATATTTATTTAGCGAGCTACCGTCCCGAAAAGCAATGTGTCAACTTTTGAAATTAAGATCATAGATCAGGTCTGGAATTCATGTTCACAAGTGACCAAAAAGCAACTGTTTACAAGAACAGCTTTACATTTTTCCTACCAGGCAGCCACAGTAGGCTCAAAGCCCTCCAACCTAAGAAAAGCAGGGTTTAATTTTGTTATTTAGTAGGTTTTAATAAAAGGCTCTGTCTAGCATGAATGTGGAAGGCATTAATATTTATGCCCAGCTGAAAGAGGGCTGCTTGTCAGTTAGTGCCATTCATCTACAGAACACCTTAATCTCTCTAGTCACTACCACTCATCTTTCTTTTCTTTAAATTTAACTGCCTTTCTTGCTGTGACCTATTTTCTAGAAAACATACTCGGCTAACGCTGGTAGACCAAATCAAAACTGTAGCTATGCTTCCTTTGAACAGAAGCACATCTTTGCATTAAAAAAACCACATCAGGTTTTTTTTCTGGCATTTATTTCTAAATGGAAACACTAGGTCTGATGGGGTGCCTAGCTTAATCTGAGAATCATTTATCCTTATTTCCAAAAGTATTTTTGGATTACAGCAACAAAAGCTTGTTATTTTCCTCAAAACAGGCTGGGATATCCCTACAAGTAATTCAATTGCTCTCTCTTGTCCACAATACCCAATAAAAAACCAGACAGCAATAGCTCTGGTGATCTGACTTTTGATACATTTGTCCCCTGCTCTAGCTCTGTGGGTTTGCTTGCTGCTTCTGAAGGCTGTTAGACCCTCACCAAATATATAAGCTTAAATGATAAAGCTGAACCCAGTGGGAGGAAATACCTTTGTGATTCTTCCTACAACCAGCTCAGCACAAGTCATGCTCAGATCTGCTTCAGCACCTGGTTACAGCTCAAAGCCTTTCTATCCTTTAACATATTGCAAAAGAGTATTTACCTTCATTGCCCAGCAGCAGACCATGGCCTATGCCTCCTCTCTCAATACATATCCTGGGATGATCAGGAGTTCATTTCATCAGGCAACCCCAGCAGAGCACTTTGAGGTGAGGACTATATGCTCTGCACTCCCTCACTGCAGGAGAGCTGCTAAACCCTTACAAGGGAACTGCAGAAGCTCAGCAGGTACCAAACTGTCCTGCACAGGGACAAGGTGCTGTTAGGTGGAGCAGTGATTTGCAGAGGAGGCAGCCTGATCTGCAGCAGCTGTAGGAACCTGGAAGCAGCTTGCAGCTGGGTAATGCAACAGGATGTCCACTTGCACAGGACCAGCAGGAGCTAGGATCTCTTCCACAGAAACCAGCTTCTCCCAAGAAACACAATCTTGCCTCCCAGGTATGAGTTAGAGCTTGTCTTCACTTCACTGGCTGCACATTAAGTGGTCTAAGTCACACCCTGTGGGGATCCCCTGTCTTCCAGAATATGTGCATTCTCCCCAGCTTGAGCCATGACATGGAGGTTGTACATTGGAAAGGGAGATCCAGGATGAGTTCTGGCACGTGAGTAGGGGCAAGTTTCTGTCTGGCAAAGTCAAACCTTTGTGTCTGTCACTGTTGAGCTGCATCCTTGGCCATATGTTGCAACACCAACAGTACTGGTCCTTAATGGCTTTAACAGAGCAGGTTTTCTCATTATTTAGCAGCTGCTCCTTGAGCCTGTGTTTGACCTGTGCCTTTAGAAGGCCTGTCTCCTCTGTTTCACCCCTAGAGACTGTGCTTTTTATGGGCTTATGCACACAGAACTCTCGATCCCTAAATATTTGGAATTATTTTAACAATACCCCCTCCCCATCCCTCCCAAAAGGGCACTGTTGATAGCCCGTGAACTGCACACATTAGAAGTCAAAGTTATTATATAGACAAAGAAGTCAGAGCAAACCTAGCTACTTCAAAAGTTCCATTAAAATCATTTGTCATGGGCCAAGAGTCACATCTAAAGCTCTTCTCTCATTAACGAGCATCTTTCCACTTGCTTCACTAAGAGACAAAGACCTTGGCTTTCATTCAAGAGCCCCTACAGTGAAAATGGCGCAGAAAGTCTTATCTGCTGCAACTGGAAAAAGGCTGAATTGACCCTGCAAAGATTTGTAGCCAAACTTCAGGAAAGAAAGGTGGGCACATTGATGGAACAAAAGCAGTCATGCATGCATGTTCTCTATCACCTCTTTTAAGTTCTACAGATTGTTCTATACACCTAGATCTTTTTTCATTTGGAAACTTTTGCAACTGCAATTTTAAATGCATACGTTAAATTATACAATTTTTAAAATGTTTCAATTAGAAAAAAGGAAAATATGTTTTTATGGAGCTTTGACTCTTGATTGGGACAATTTTCAGCTTGCACATTTATATGTAAAAATCCAAATGTTTGAAAAAATTTCTGTAAGAAGAACATTTAAATCATTTTTCAAAATTAACATTTTTTTCTGTGCCAGAGGAAAAAAGTCAGGTCTTTTATACTAGGCCACCTGGAAAAGATGTAGTTCCTTCTTGTTTGTACAAAGCAAGATTCATGTTTTCTAATGCAGCATTACGCTCCTCAGTCACTTAGGTATTACGGAAAATTCTACCCTTAATTAAGGTAAGAATAACACTCATTACAGATCCTAATTAACACTAGATTTGGCAGAGGGTTGACTATCATAAATGTGACTGTGTTTAATGGGCACGTGGCAGACGATAGTCATCTCATTTAACATGCAGCTGGCAGAAGTTCGTCTCACAACAGTGTAGGATGGTGAAGAGGAACCAACCACAAATACTGCTTGGACCTAAATGGTCCTTTGCAGAAGTGTTTCTGGGCCACTAGCTGATCTGCCTTTTTTTTTTTCTCCAATCAGTGATTCCTAGAGGTCCACCTTGATTTTTGTGGAGCTAGCACAGCCCCACATTTTTCCATTTTCAAGATATAAGATGTTATTTTCATGAAGTAAAAGGGATAAAAGCCCACAGAGCCAACCAAATGCTAGCTGACAGGAGTAATTTTATGTGTGCCTCTGCGTCTCTCAGAGCAGCCCCAGTTCTGTCCAAATTTCATTTGACTAGAGCTGTGACCTATGGCTGCCAGCAGTGTACGAAGTGACCACCATAGACATCTTTATCAGGTGATTAAGAACACCAATAAATACCTGTCAAAAAAATCTCTCCATCAAGGGGCCACTGCCTTGTCAGGAGAGCCTCATGGCTGGCAGGTGGCTGTTGTGATGGCCAAGCATCAGCAGCAAGCTGTACCCAGCTACACGCTCAGCTGAAACCCATCCATCACAGCAAGTAGTTCCTTAACTCTTCAGCACTGGCAGCATGACAAGAGCACTGTATTAAATATGAATATCCTATGGTGTTAAGCTGCCACCTGCTATAAGTAGTGAGGTATTCACTTTATCATTTTATCAGAATATGGAAGCCTGGGAATGTCTTGCTTTAGGATTTGAATATCTATTGCTATTTGCAATGTTCTACTGCTCGATAAGGTCCCCATAACCATTAGCCACTGCTTCCAGCAAAAACTCATTTTGTTTTTCTTGAGTACTGCAGAGCT
Source organism: Sula dactylatra (assembly GCA_013389905.1). Taxonomy (NCBI): domain Eukaryota; kingdom Metazoa; phylum Chordata; class Aves; order Suliformes; family Sulidae; genus Sula; species Sula dactylatra. The sequence goes on along the minus strand of WEKW01028911.1, from coordinate 157,506 downwards.
GTACTGTAGAAGCTGCAAACAAAAAGACATCCGCAACTTGGGCTCTATAAGGAAAACACATTTAAAAAAATGGGGTGGCTTTTTGGGTGTACTTAGCCAAAAGGCTATTTTTTAAGTGCTGTTATAAATCCTTCATTTAAATATTAATGAAAATAAAACAAATTAGAATAAATCCTTTGATAGTCTTGCCTTGAACATCAGTTAGCCCCCTGAGTGCTTTTATCAGCATCCCTGAGATGCAGCTGCACTCACCTTGGAAATCTTGTTGATGCTTGCTCAAACAAACAGTTCTGTGTTAAAGCGGTAAAGAACTACAGTTAAATACTGGAGGAGGAGAACAAGAAAAGTCACCAAGTTTGATTTCTAATGTATGATTTTTCTTCCTTTATTGTTTTTTCTTTCCCCTTTCTCTGCACTACAGTCAGGACTTGCAGGACAGCATTAACTGAAGTTACCTGATTGGCAACTACCACTCTAGATTAAAAACTTTCTGTAAAGGGTGGCTTAGTTATCCCCTAGCTCCTCAATCCAGGCTGCAAATGTGTGCAGGGGCTCTGTGCTGACCTTTTCAGAAAGGCCTGCTAACTCAACTTCTGTGTTTGTAGTGAAGGCTTCCTCAAATTTCATAACAGAGGCAATGAGTTCTTCAGTGACAGTCACAGGACCAAGGCTTGCTTCAGGTTTACAGCAACCTATGTGTGTGACGATATAGCTTCTTTTGAAGATTTTTGTGCATAGTAACAAGCCCTGCACAGCCGCAGATGTGTCCCACAAACCAAGTGCTATACAGAGCTGGTCAGAGACACAGGTACTTGCCAATGCTAGAAAATTGTACAACTTGGTTTAGTAGCACATTTTGCAACATAGCCTGTTTCCTGCCCTTTAATACTCAAAGACCACAGAAATCAGAGTGCTTTCAGGAATCTAAAAAGACCTAATGGTAAAGGACAGCACTACATTTCACAGTAAGAGAAGGGGTTAAGAATAACATCTATTTTTCCAATTTCACATTGGCTTTTACCTAGGGTGGAATGGCCATTATGGATACAAAGCACATTTCCCCTGTCCCAGATGCACTAGTTTGTATATTTGCTCTCCACAGATTTCTCACTCCAAAAGCAGCCGTATCCTTGTAACCATGGAAACTGCTTGTGGCAAATTCCCTCAAAACACGAAGGCAGAAATATGGAAAGGAGCAAACATTTTAAGAAGGTTGTACACAAAGAGCAAGACAGCATCTTATCTTCATAGAAGTGTTCCCGATGGCTTGGGTAATATGCAGGACGAGAAAGCCACAGTTTCTTGATGCTGGAGGGTCAGCTCTCAGGCTGCTTACATTCCTCACTGGGTGATAAAGCAGAGGACTCTGTCTAATGCTTTTCTTTAGCATCACAGTTGTACTCTGAAGACTTGCATGCACGCAGTGTCAGAGCTTTCCTGAACATCTGGTGGACCAAAGGTGTCAATACTTGACTTTTCATGGCAGTACATGACAACCTTGCATCATAACTAGGACAGAAGCACTTTGAATTAAAAAAAGTAGCTTAGATTTTTGTCTTCAAAGGTAAAAAAATAAAAGGTATGCTCCTGTGTAAAATCATAACAAGAAAGGAAGAGCCATATCTGAGCTAACCTTAGTCCACCTAGTTCAGTTTTCTGCCTCCAACAGTGCCTGTAAATGAGGAAGAGTAAGTACCACTTGGGAGGCAATATTCACCCCAATTCTTCCACCCTCTCCAAATTTCCTCAGCCTCAGGGGACTCTCTGAGCCTGTTGTGGTTTGTCTAGACAATAAACCTCAAAGAAGCTCTATTCCAAACACTGTTCCAGGCTGCTTTGCAAACCATCCTTAGGCAGGTGGTACATCAGGCCTCATTCATTCCATGTGAGAAGCCACCCCCCGTTTGTGTTAAGTCCACCTCCTACCCATGTCACTTGATGGTCCCCTGTTCTCATGCCAGAAGAAATAACAAGCAATCAATCTCTGTTCACCCCTCCCATGTCACTCATGATTTTGTAAATCCCTGTTGTATCATCCATCCATCCTTGGAAAAGGACAATGTGAAGTTCAGCCTGCTCAACTGCTCCTTGGACAGATCATCTCACACCTTTGCTCACACGCATTGCCTTTCTTCAGACTTTCTCCTGCTGTAATATATCTTGAGATGAGAGGACCAGAATTGCATGGAGGGGGTGAATCCTGGAGTCATGCAGCGGCTTTTTTATCTCTATTCTTTTCCCAGAAAGTAATAATATTTCATCTTTCTTTCCATTGCTACTGAACACAAAGTTGTTGGTTTCATGGAACTGTTACAAATCCACAGTCTCACTCTTAAGTGACAATAATGAAATCTTAGCTCAGAATATTATACGTGAGGCCAGGATTACTTTACCCAGGAGTTACATTTACTGAAATTCAACTGCTATCGTACTATCCATTTCTCAAATTCAGCAGATCATTCTTCAGTCCACCCTTGAGCTCTTCCAGAAGGCTTGCGTGATTAGCACCAGCCCTGACAATCAGTTAATTTTCATTTTGTTTATTTGTACCTCAACCTGTTCCATAATTACTTCAGATTTTAGTCTGATCATTTGCTGAATTACTGCTAAAAAGAATGGCATAGGGAATCTCACCAGCTTCTTCTACAGCAAGCAGACACAAATAATTGTCTTCTCTACAGTAGTCTTGTCAACATGGCTATCAGATGGCCCCACCAACTTTGGGCTTTTTGTTCTTGGTGTTAGGCCTTGCAGCCTCTCCTCCCCCTCCCAGGGCCTTGATAGCCATTGCTCAAGGCCAGCCCTGATACGGCGCAGCTGTGTGACCTTGGACCTGACTGCGAGGAACAGAGCTGGGAGAAGCCTTGCTGGGGGCATCTGATCCTTCCAGGGCATTTAAGCTCAAGCCCTTGCCCTTGGTCCCTGCCCAAGCTATGCTGTAGGCGGCTCAGTGCCCACCCTTGCCCCTCACCAACCCAGACCCTGACCAATGACTTAACTTCCCAGCCTCAGACCCGCTTGTCGCTATGGACTCATCTACCAAGCCGGACTCCTGGCTGTCCCAGGTCACCGTCACCTGACCCACTCTGCTCGGGCACTGTGGGACTGGGACCCATCAGGAGGGCACTGTCCTACCTGCTTTGCTTCACCTGCATTCCCAGCTCCCCTTCCCCTGTGAAGCAGCCGCAGCCCCATTGCTACCTGGCAGACAGGCTGGAGGAAGGATCAGATCCTTCACCTAGCTGATCCTCAGACTTGGATTCGTATTATATTATCATAATACATTTCAAACTCATGAAGACTAAACCCGAGGAATGTTTTTGGAGACAGATGTGGAGAAGAGGAGAAACGGGGGCCTCCAGTTTATCCTGGTGCTAGCAGAGGAGGTTTGTAGCCGTGTACTCCACACACGTTCCCTGTGCACAGCCTTGATCTGGTTGCTTAACTGCTCCCTGTTAGTTTCTCTTGCTCTAGAAAGGGATTAAACTTTCCTCCTGAGAAACAAAGGAACCTTTTTGTCCCTCCCTGTAACAAATGTTAGCAGCAACAGCCCTGACTGGAGCTGGGAAAACTTGGAAGTTTGCCATTAGCTTTAGCAAGTTAAGAAAGAGGCTTCATTTGCAGAGCAGGGAGCAGATGAACTACAGAAGAGAGTTTAGTCCTCCTCTGTGTTTAACACATAAACACACTAGCACATGAGGTTGGGCATCAGATATCATTCCTAAGCCTTGTAAAAATACACTTAGAAACTTGCAGAAAGCAGTTTTTCATTCTGAAGCCCCAAAAACTTACTGGTGAGTATAATGCATTAAACAGCTTTTGTCAATGTAGCCAGCTTGTAGCCTCAGCTAGCAGGCATTCCTTTTTTATAACAGAAAAAAAAAAACCAAAAAAAAACACCCAAAAAAACCCAAACAAAAAATCCAACAAAAAACCCAAAATAACCCCAACTGTATTTTGGCAACAATTTTACTATGCCAAGCTACAAAGGAGATGACCCATACTCATCCACTCACTATACTGTAGAAAAATCTCTCCTACAATACAAATTATCAATATGGCCTTCAAAAATAATACTAATGGAGTTTTGTCAACTGTGTATTGAGGGACACACAGGCACGGAAAGTTAGAAATAAAACTCTATCTAAGCTCTATAGTCACATTTCAGCAAGCTGTAAATGAACTTATGCAAGGAGGGCAGAAGCAAGGGGAGAACCTTGGAAAGACAAGAGGTCAGGACACCAGGTTTTACTGCCATAAAACCCACCCGTGATATTAAAATACCTTGTCATTTTTCCTGATCCCATTTAAGAAAACTAAGGCAGTTTTACAGTGATCTACATTTTAATTGATACGGTTTTTCCCTTCTCTCCTTCCTCCCTTTTTTGTTGCACCTTTCTCTGAAACAATATTTGTGGGTTGTTTTGTTTTAAACCACCAGGTATAGCTGGTAAAGTTTTTAGGAACATAGTAAAGCCTATGAAGGAAGTCTGTACCTAAAAGCTTCACCTTTTCTCCCCCCATTCATATCAGTTGCTCTTAAAACAACTCCCTACAAATTTTGCCTCTTAAAAAAAGTTGGCATACCTACATTCAGATGTATTTATGTTTAGCTCAGTTGCCTAAAATATTTATCTTAAATCAGATTCCAGTGTCATCTCTTAAGATTGAGCAGCACTGACATTAACGGGGTAAAATGAAAACAAGCGTTGTAATTTCCTCACTTTTAGCATTTAATATTAGTCCTGCATTTGATTGTCCCGACTTGGCTTCTGAACAAGGAACTCCTCATAGCATCTACCCAGAGTATGGGAAAGGTTGTTGATAATAATAATTATCAACAAAAACACTCCTCAGCTCTGCAGATTAAATGGAATAAGGACTTGGAATCCTGGTCCAAAAGGGTCCTGGAAAGGGCTTAATATTTACTACATAAACTTAGGCAACAGATCTTAGTCAAAGGAAAAGGCCCTAAGGAATCAGTATTGTTCATCGCATGTCACACCCTTTCTTCCAGGCTCTTGCCATTCAGAAGGTTTAAATGATTGCTCTGGATCTAAAGAGAGAGATAAAACAGGCCTTACCTTCTTAAATCTGCAAGGTGGTGCGTGAAAGGTAGCGCATCTACAGTGGGTGACCTGGTAGCAGATCCTGCTACAAGCCCTGTGCTGACACCAGTTTAGAGGTGGCTTATTTGGGAATAGCTTGGTTATCTAAATACCATACAGGAGTGTGCAGAACAGGGACATCTCAAGTCCTGATCTAAGCAGAAATTCAATTTCACCACTTTTTGAAGTATGGCAACAGCCAGGTGGGAAGCTGGCTTTTCCCACCTAGGGAAACGAATCCTATGCTCTAGCAAGCTCACTACAGGTTTTATTTGTTCAGAGTATCACTTCTGCCAAACGCGTGCCCCATACATCTCCTTTAACCAAGAATTCAATGTTCATAAGTGCTATGGGTGTCTACATTTCTAGGCTGTAACCGTAGCCTCTGCTGCAGTCATTAAATAGCTGGTACACAGCTATTTTTAGCACAGCAGTCTAGAGTCCCATTTGATGCATGTTATGGCAGAGGCTGCTTCACCAGCGAGAACAATAACAGTACCGTGCACAGGGAACATATTTTCCCTCTTCAGGCTAATCAAAGGTGTTAGGAGAGGTTCCCAAGTGAGAGCATCTAACTGCATATAAAATATGAAATATAACCATCTTCCTTCACAGCTATTAATGAATCACCATTTAGATGTTTAATAAACTTGCACATTAAATTCTAAACACAGCCTGCTTCCCTCATTAACCTGAGGCACTCTACTCGTAAAAAACCTATTCTTCTAGGAAGCAGTGCAGTGCCCAATACTCCCTGATCAGGCTAAACCCCTGAATCTGTATCTGCAGCCCCAGAGCCACCTAAAGTGGTAATTCCATCTTTTCTATTTATCATGGCCATGCAACTGCTCTGCAACTCTCTCCTGACTCACTGAGCTATGTATTTCTCTGCTGCGTAGCTTGCTTCATAAAAATCCTATCTGGCACTGTGGCCCTACGGAAAGTAATGTCTGTTTTCCATGTAAATACTTCACACAGCTTAAGCCAAAGCCCAGTAAGTTAATTCATCCATACTATACTCCTTGACTGGCATTCTTGTTCCTGTTTCATTAACATCTGCTTACACCCATTAGCGGCCAGCTTTTTCCTCCTCTCAGTCATATATCTAATCACCCATCCCCCACAGCTGGCTTGCCTCCTTCACCATTTCGCAGGTTGTTAAACACAAAGGAGACAAATATAATCACAAGTCTTCTTACAGCCTAGAAACTACAGTTCTGCACATTTCAGTACATATTGGTTAAATGTCCCTATCGTCTCCTTGACTTGAGGAGTGGGACCCCCAGCCCCCTTAACCTGTTCACAACCAAACCTCAGGGTGTTATGGTAGTTTCCCATCTGCATTTCAGTAGTGATTAAGTAGAAAGGAGATCAAAAGTGTTCTTGCTGAAAAGTGTATTACTTGCACATTCAACACCACCAGCAGTGATTGTGCAGACCCCATAGTAATGTCCCACCTGACAAAACCCTAACTTTTGTGGACTGTCTGCCAGGGGACACCTCCACTCTTCCTCCTGCGATGATCATATTTACCACCTGGAGTCCCTGAGTATATGGCCAACATGGGTTCAATTTTATGATTACTATGATACCAGCTTGTTTGCCCAAATTAGATATTTGCTCATTCTACAGAGATATGACACCAATAAGCCATTCCAAGTGAACTGCTCATTGATAAAGTCTCTACCAATAGCAGTTGGAATCAGAAAAGGAACAAAAGAAAATCTCCCAGTAACTGATCATCAGTCTCAAAGCCTGTAAACTGATTATTTCTGGAAGTTACATGTGAACACACTTCATCATTTTGTTCTAAAATCCAGACCATCATTAAATCCTCATAAGTGTCAATGTCACATCAGTGTTTTCTAGCAATTGAGCCATCAAGCAACTATAGTCTCCAGAGCAAGCTAACTATACTATTAACTCATGTGTTGTACAAATAATATATTTCCAAGCATACAGTCACTTTAGACATCTCTGGGAAGTGCGCCCCTATAACAGAAAATTTCATGCTCATAGCAGGAAATGCTTGTAAAGATGAGGTTTATCACAGTAAGTGAAACAGAGGAACTCACTGTAACCAGAGCAGGGTGGTGACAGCAACGGCTCCCATCAGCCATCCATCAAGCATCAGGCAACATACACACCAGGTCAGAAGGCAGCCCAGGAAATCCCCACAGCAGCTCAGGAGCAGGACTAAAGGCAGCCACTCTTGTAGCCCATCTCAGGAGAGAACTAAAGGCCCCTGGGCTGAGCTGAAGCAAAACCCCTGGTCAGAGAATGTGGGTGGACTCTCAGGTGAGGGTGGTCAGGGCAATTAGAGCCTGTTAGTGCCTTCACGCCCTCACACCTGCAGCCATGTGCATTTTCAGTCCTAAAATAGGGAAAGGAAGCACGTGGTGTAAGATGCATGGGGGGTTAATTGAAACAGAAGTTTAATTGCTGAACCCTTTATATCAGCTGTGCAGTACTTTAAAGGGGAAATCACAAAAAATTTTGTCACTGCAAAATGTCTGTTCCTAAAAAGTTCAGCACACTCATTTTATACAAGGGCTCCTGATCAGGCACAGACATTACCTCCTTTCAACAAAACCAACCAGGGCTCACACTGTTCCTTGCAGGATGATGGGCGATGAACAGCATGATTCAGCTCCCAGACAATGCCAGTTCAAAAACACACAAGGCCACCCTCTGACAAAGCTGACATTGCAGGTTCAAGACTGAAGCTATCCGTGGAGATCTCCTCTGTTTGCACTACAATCCTTCCCTTCTTTTTCCATCCCTCTCCTTCCAAGAGACGGATGCACCGCCTGGCCCCCTGACCCCCACATACACCCACTGCTTGCTTTTATATCTGAAGGTTGCTTCAAGATGGCTGAATGCAGCATGTGGTATCGCTGCGCTCAACCACCGAAGCCAGCAACCATGAGACAAAAGGAAACTTGGCAAAATTTGGGAAATTTCTGTTTTGAAAAGAGCATATGTTCATTCAGAAATCATGGATTCTGTTCAATTTAATTTTAATAGCTACAAGGGAAAATAATGGACAATGGTTGTTTTGCTTTTGGTGGTGTTGGTGGTTTTTTTTTCATTTTACAAAGCTGGCTTCTGGTTCATGTAATTATTTCTATCTCCAGCCTGCCCAGTACAAGGTGATACAGCTAGACAAAAGGTCATGATAACTTGCAGATGGTTTCCAAACTAAACTACAATGCTAAAAAACCCTAACTTAGTAATGGAAATTAATTATTAAAGCTGGTTGGAGCTCCCCGGAATGCTGGAGGCATTTTAAGATTACAACACAGAGCTTTGAAGAGAGGACCAGTTCCTCTGAGGAGTTGAGAGCCTCCCTTGAGATGCCAGAGGAGCAAAAGGAGGCTCAGCGGCTCAGAGACCTTATAAACACACATGCTGCCACTGTGGCCAAGTATTGATCTTTGCCAGTTGCGTCAGAAATAGCTGTACCAAAGGGACATGCAAGGTCTTACATGGAGCTCCAACATACACTGTAAAAGATTTTAGAGAAGAATCCTCTATTTTTCAAAGTTCACTTGAAAAAAACACACACAGAGCTGATGCTGGGATACTTTTAATCACGATTCAGTGTTCACATTTGGGTTTTCTTCTTGCCAGTATATCAGCCGTCATTTCTATCTAAGTTTCTGAAAATTGTGTAGCAGAATTTGAGGACTAGAAGATGAGTGTGAAGGCAACTCCACAGCCTGGGCAGGGGCTGAGGTCTAATCCAGTCCTTTCTGGCAGTAGCGGGCCCTCGTAGAGCTGAGAGCTGATCTAGAACCAGCCATCTCTTCAGTTCAAACGTAGGTAGCCCCACTGGGCAGCAGAAAATGAATTTGACTACTATGCACAGTTTGAAAAGGCATCTTTAGAGAATAAGGAGCTTCTCTCTAAGTCCTTACCTGAGCAGCTTCCCTTAATAGCATCCTTTCAAGTGAAGATCAACAACCTAATCCTCTGTAGTAACTCCCGTCCTATGGTGCAAGGCATCTGCCTGTTAGATATCCTGCTAGGACAAAAACTAAGCACTGCAAAATCCTGTCTCAGCCACCTCTTGGTGTCCCATCTTCCCTTCTGTGATATGACAATTCAAGCTATTCTTGCTCTCACCAGAGCATGGTGGGGTTATATACATTAACTGTAAGAAACACAGACATGATAACAGGGGTTGGGAAACCCCAAGAAAGTCTGAAATCATACAATTCAATTGTTTAATGCATTCAAACAATTTCCACATCTTTGCTGCTGTGGACTTTTAGGTGAATGCAAATTCTCCATTTATTAAATCCAGATATATTGTGTATAATATTACCTTGGTATTTTTCCCTTACCTAAATCCCCCAATGTCTGTGTTACTAACAATGTTAATTACAACAAGAATGGGTTTAGACCAAGAAGAAATTACCTGACAACACTGAAAATGGGAATGCTCTGTGTGCTATAAAACTTGGGAACTGCACTTCAGGGTGTGAATATTTCCATAAAAAAGCAATTACACTGATGAAAGATGACCAGTGAACTAGCTTGAATAATTTGTGTATGTGTGGGGAGGGGAGTTCAGAGATAGCTGACTGGAACAGGAATGAACATTGTTATAGGAAGCAATTAGAAAATATTCATATATATTTTTTAAAGAGATTGATGCTGAGCTATAGAGTACTGTTGCTATAAAATATGGCCTTGGAATCCAAGGCTGAGCTTTTTAAAAGTACTCACTATAACAAAAAAAAAAAAAAAGACTGGTGGACAAGATGTAGTGTAGGTAGTGTATGTGATACCCTTTCTCTTCCCTAACTCTCCTAAGATTTGGCAACTTTATAATGCCAGCATATTTCATGACCTGAAAAATAAAAACAAATATTTTTTTTGTCATCACTATTCCTCCCAAGAGACACGCGCTCCTGTTCCTTCACTAGACACCAGCATACCTCAAATCTATTCTGCTCATGCAGCTAATAGCAAGGACTGGTACACACGATCCCCACGCAGTGTGCCAAAGGGAGAAGCCAAAGTTGCAGGGAAAATAAAGACCAGCTTTTTAACAACGTGGCTTACATAGAAATTGGCATTGCATTGTGGAGAGGGATTTGGGGATAAAATCCTTGTGCTACTCACTTCTGTTAGAATCATAAGATGGAAACTAATGAATAATGCTGAAAATTACATGTTCATTGTTAGATTTCTGAAGACACATACCACTGAGATGGATGGCAGCACTTTGTATCCCCCATGATATTTTTCACAGGGTTCTGCAGACCTGGGCATGGGGGATTTTGCCAGCTACATTGGGTTCACAGGGGAGAGGTCTTGTTTAGAAATCTAAGGGATGGAATTTTATTTCAGCTACGTTTTTCTTAAATGATGAAAGACTGGGGTTAGTTTGTTTGTTTTTTTAATGCAATAATACAGCAATAACTGAATTCTGAACCATGCTTCACATCCCCAGAACACCAGGGTACCTGTTTAACTGCGGCAAAAATCCATTTACTTCCAAAATATGCAGGGCAAAAATCCTGAGCATCCAGCATCCGGGCCCCGAGGGCACCTGCAGTCTGTCCCTGCCTGCCCCTGGGCTTCCCCCACCCGCCCATGGCCCAGGACCCCATGTCAGCCCCCCAAGGCTGTCAGCCCCTGCCCCAGTGACACCAGAGCTCCCCGCAACGGGCCCACATCCCAGCCTGTCCTTGACCCACCCCAGGGCAGTGCCCGATGTCCAGGGCTGCCCCAGTGCCCTGCTCCTGGCAGGGTGGTGGGACAGGTCCTGGCTGCCAGCCCCTGCCCTGATGGCTCCATGGGGACCCCCCCACCGCCCGGCCTCGCGGAACCCTGACATTCAGCTTAAGGAACTAGAAATGCAGGAAAGAAAAGGTAGAAAACCCACCACGTCCAAATAATGAAAGGGAAAACCAGTTACCATAGCGTATGTTAAGCACTTAAGCAAAGGACTGCAAGGAAAGTTTGATTCCTGATTTATAAATTGCTTTCCTGGCAGCAGCCGCAGCGAGCCTTTCCATGCGAACCTTTCCAGGCTAGGCACGAGGTCCTCCCTCGGGCACCAAGCCCGGTGTTACTTCAGTCCCTGCGTGCCCTTCCCTGTAGCCAGGACTCTCAGGCACTGGCAAAGGCTGCTCTCAAGGCAGCTGTGGCTGCCGCCATGGCCCCAGCAGACCGACGGAGGAAGCCCTGCACGCTCAGCCTGCTCCTCAAGACGTTTCTTTCTGGTTAACGTGACAGTCGCTGTGCAGCAACACCGGGACTGTGCTTCGCTGACAGCCTTTCCCCTTGTGTTTATGCCCTCAGCACATCAAGAAGATTGTTGATATAAAACCAAATAAATGGGGAGAGCGGCCCCATACAGACAGACGTGCATTAACTGCCCACCACCACAGCTACACGTCGTGTATAAATCCACCCTCTCACTCCTTTTCAGCAGGACCGGCCGATGGAAATGGCCAGTTCCCCACCACCTACCATGCAACAAGGGAGGGGAGAGCCTGCCTGTGCTCCAGGACTCCATGCCCCTGCCTGGGGATCGGTTTGTGCCCCCGCCACCTCAGCCGCGGAGCAAGCCGGGGCTCTGGTGCAATCAGGCAGCCGTGACCTCCGCAGGCACACGCTCTTTCCGACAGATGAGACCCAGAAAGGAGTGCCAACAGCCCACTGACAACCAACCACAGACAAAAATTACAGCAGATCCCCAAAGCAGAGAGATTGCAGGATGAATCCTTGTTTCTCGAGACCTTTTATTTTCATCCCCCCAGCAGAGAAGCAGCTGCAAGAAGGGCTTCCCCAAAAGGTATCTGTGGAAAGAAAAAATGCATGCAACCCTCCCGCCCCGCAACAGACGTTTGCAAGGCTTTTTAGAAGAGAGTCACTCCAAGAGAAGAAACACATTTGACCCACAGATTGAGCACTTGGGATTCCACTTTGTCATCTTTTATTTGCTTCTGAGCACTTGATGCTTCAGCTGAGGCGGGTACCACAGGCCCAGGTCTCATCTCGCTCCTGTGTAATGCTGAGGACATTACCGGGAAGCCAAAAAGAGCGGCCCAAGCCCTGTGTGAAGGGCTGCCAGGACACAGCAGAAGGCGCATGTCTGCTCTGCAGAGCTCTTGTGCCCTCTGGCATTGTGGGTGAACCACGTGCCAGTCCAGCCCCACAGCGTAATTCAGTAAAATGTGAGTTGGAGAACCGCTGGCACAGAATGGGAGAGAGACAATACCAGGGCATGGCAAGGGTGAACATTTCAGCTGGAGCCTTCCTTTTCTCAGCAGAGTGATTCGGGCTCTCTGCTCCCCCAAAAATTCTCAAAGAATGCCAGTTCCACTCTCTCATCACTAACGCATAATCTTAGGGCTATTTTGTCTTTAATGAGTAATAAGGTTACATCTTAGCACACTATTCACAGCTCACATGTACTTGTAGTTGTGCATACATTTTTACCTCATAGCTGTTAGCCCTTTATCACATTATATTGATTGAGGAATATCTTTACTGTTCAGCACTGGCTTAAACAACCACATTTTTAACCATAAGCTTTACACCAAGGCCTTATTTTGCCTTGATGGCAAAACATTCTTTTCTGACTGTGGATTCTTCATAACTACCTATGTTTAAACTGCTATACTACAGGCCTACCCTCTGAGTCCAATATCCCTTCCACACCTGAAGTGTTCAGAATCACTATATTAACCCATGTGCTGTTGTAAGCAATGCTGTTTTTACAACATTGCCACGACATGCTACCAAACAGATTGGAAACTGAAGCACAGTTGGAAAACTTGAGCATTCTGCTACATCAAAAGACAAAAATCTAACGGAATCATAACTGGACAATGACTTTGGACTGTCTTCTTGCAGGATGTTACTAGTCTATAACTAGTTCTGGTTGAAAAGAAAAAGAAAAAAAAAGAAAATTCTTTGTGTTCCTTTTCAATCTTGTGTTCAAACTAAGATTTTCTCTTTTTTTTTATCAACAGTAAGGCATCTGTACATATGAATCGACCATATACATAATTCGTACTCTGAACTTCTCCCAGTTGTAGAGGCCTGATCCACATGAGAAAGTTGCAGTGATTTAACCAAAGGAGGGTTTTTAAATTGACTCTATGGACAAAGTAATGCACACAGTCATTTGCATTCCTTTGATTTATCAAATAAACATATTTCAGCTACGAGAAATAAATCATACAACATCACCTCTGCAAAATACTTGATCAAAATGGCTTTTGAAAAATCCAAGGGAAATGGCTGCAACTTCCATTTGAGGATTAGTTCCCTTGCATCAGGCTCCCCCTTTCCTGAAAACTTTACTGGGCATGCAGCTTAGCTGGTTTTCATGTGAGGAGTGTGGTTGTACATTTTAAAAATTAGCAATACTTCTCTATTTATTTTTTAATCCATGTATTTTGAAGTGCTTTAAAAAAGATAAGTAGTTATCACGTGGTTAAAAATTCATAGGAAAATTGAAATGAATCAGGGAACAAAATTGCATCAAAAGCCAATGACACTTGGTGCTTTCCAAAACATTACTCAAGGAAAACTCAGGGACAGGGAGATGAAGTAGGATTACCCAAAGCAACATGGTAGGCTGTCAGCAGGGCCAGGAATCGAAATCAAATATTCCAATTCCCAATCCAATGCACATGTTCACTAGATGCTATTTCTACCCCATCATGGTTAACATAAAGCACTGACAGAAGAGTTAAAACTAATGAGAGTAAAACAAATAAACAAAAAACCTTCCCAATTCTAATTCAAGAGGCTGCTTAGAAAGCCTTTGCGTGAGTGAGAACATATCCCTTTATATTCCAGAAATTTAACATGTAAGAATTGATTCGATTTCACTTATGGTCTTGAAAATGCAGTATTCCTGCATTAACTTAGTGGCATTAAACCACATACACCTAGACGCAAGATCAACAGTTAGGCGGAGAGGTCTTACATGGGTATACACCATATCTACAGTATGGGCAACAAACGGAGCACAGAAAGAATTGCCAAAACTCAGCATGTTTCCAAAACTACTAGAAAAAGAAACAGGATTTGGCATGGCTGGGAAAGCGTCCTCAAATAAAACAAAACAAAACAAAACAAAAAGAAAGGAAGCCACTGTTTTAAGCTGCAGAAGTGTACTGAAGGTGAGTTATATTTTATTTCTTTAAAATATATTTTAAAAACATACTGTGTAAAAGAATTAGGATTCTCAATAATTTATTATTTACATTAGCAAATTCTGTTTGACTGTTATTCTATAGGTAGAAATGAAAAGTCTGCAGAAGGGAGTTGTATCACCTTTTTGGGACCAAGCAAGCCCCTTTACCAAGAAACACGTCCAAAATGCATTCCTTCCCATTTCGATCCCTCCAAATTCATGTTTGCAAACAGATTGCAAAAAGCTCAAAGAAAGGTCACGTTGGTGAGTGTTAAGCACTCACAGTGAGAGCCGGGATTTCTGAGCGCTCAGCAAGAGAGAGACCCCAAGGAGATTTTAACGTTGCACTACTCAGTAGTCAAGAGGCTGCAGGGTCTAATCCTGCTCTTGCTCCCACTGTCCCACCTCCACTGAAATCCATGGCATTACGTGACAACGAGGCCTGCACCTGGCCCCGCAGGCAGATCTCGGAAAGCTAGACAGACTCCTTGAGCCAGGCTGGCAGCGGAGAGAGTGTTTTTCCTACCACTGTAGACACACTGTAGCTTATCATTCTATTTCAGTCCAAGCACAAACGTAAATCTCCTTGTCTTCCTCCCCCTTCTCTGGGGAGAAATATGCATAGGGAATTATCTCTCTGATGTAAACAACTGTAAGCACCATTCACATTTGCTGGTCCACATGAAAAAAATTCATACCCAAGTGCCTGCCATAGCCTTGACCCTTGTTAGCAGGGCAGCTCAGCTTTCCCATCAGCTTTCCAGATCTCTTAAATCATACAGGTACCCAAACATCGTGCACAGTCCATCACAATGCCAGCTGCTGTCTGCTTTACTATTCCAGGAAAGAGTAGTTGCCTCTTCAGTGATTACATAAAAACCCATGATTCAAAGATGTAAAGCGGTCAGCTCATGTGTTCCGTTTCCTGGAGGCACTCAATGGTATTTCTGACATCTCATGTAAGGCACCAGTCATCCGGTAGCTGAGCAAAAAGTGACCTGCAAGACCTCTATTAAGCAACCGCAGAGGGAACTGACAAAATTCAGCTGTTTTGCTCGCCTTCTTGCTTACATAGCATAAAAAGTGGTCACACTGTCTGGGGAAGTTTCTGGTGGTGTCCTAAAAGAGGAAGCCTCAACTTGCACTGCAAGCCAAGGAGCGTGGGTGACAGCGCACTACAGCACAGATTTCCGATGGCTGCATTAGAGTGGCAATTCCCACAGACATAGTAGAGAATTCCTTGAGCCCCAAGAGGCCTCTGCTGCTTTGCGTTCATGGAAAATGAGTTTGCTGTCAACAGCAAAGCAGTTACCTCCTTACAAGATGTCTCCATAACACGCAATGGAGGGCCAGACTACAAAACCAGCTTTGTGGCATACTTGCTGCAACTTCTCTGCTGTTGGTCTTGCCCGCACAGCCTTATTCACAGAGATGCAACGCTGGAGATAGCAGAGCCTATGGATGAAGAGGTCAGCTGGATGCTGGCTGACTGCATCGCTGAGCAGCCTCAGTCCAGAATATCAGTCTCAAATGGGACCAAGTGGTAGTATGTCAAATTGGTGACATAAGCTGTTGGATCATCACTGTCTTCTAGCTCTGAGGTAAAGTCATTAACACTTTCGAACCTAAGGAGAAATAAATAAAAAAAAAAAAAAATCACCAAAAGGCATTAAGTCATTAATGTTCATTTAGAAAATCAAAGTCAAAGGAATTGGAAGAAAAGTACTGAGGGAGAGGGAGAAGGCTACGATATCTGAAGACTGACCCCTGGAACTTTTGAGAAAAGACATTTGTGAGGGGACTACTTGGAAAAAGGGCTGCAGGCAAGAATGCTTCTGCTGGTACTGCAAGGTAAAGTTCTGAGTAAATCTAATATGTGGACTTGCATCACACCAGAGCAGTGTTGCAGTAAAAGTATTTCTAATGCTGGTTTGCAGCTTCAGCTTTGTGAAGCTCAGTTTGCAAGACAAAGACCCAGAGTCCCAATTCTTTTTCCAAAGCTTCAGTATCTCACTCCCTCTCTTGGCAGCCTGAAATCTGAATTCATACTAGAAGTTGTCAAGGAAGGTCCATGCAGATCAGCTATGAATCATGAAGCTATAGTTTCTCTGATCATCATTATGCTAGCATAACATACTGGAGACACCAGCAATGGCATCTACTGTCACTTTCATAAACCAAGATTCATCACTTCCTAGAGAGGGCTGAGAAGCTCTCCATGTCCTTAAATAAACAAAAAGCCCGTTTCTTTATAACCTATGGAAATTAATACGCTGAAGATTTTGCTTTCAGTAGAACAGGATGGCTATTACCTTTTAACACTGTGCTAAAACACGGCTGTGCAGCACACTAGAAGAGCAAGTTTTCATCTCTTTAGATAGCAGTCTTCAGTAAAAGGGACTTATTTATGACTCCCCTCTAGTGTGACACTGACTTCTCATAGCACTTGTCATTATAATACCTGAACTTCACATCTCATGACACCTGGTTACCACACTGCATTTAAGATGAGCCAGATCAAAAACATTGTTAATTTGTTTTCAGGCCCTAGGGCTCCCCTCCTGCTAATGAAAGAATGATTTCCCGGGACACAGCCTTTCTTGTCAGGCAATTCTGGATACCTCTGCAATGAGATTTTTATTAGTCTAGAAGAGCTGTCACTATGGCATGGAAAAACCTTCACAGAAAGTACTCAGAGCTGATCCGATCCACACTTCTTCCTCCCCACACCCCTGTGTGTATGAGTTAACTATAGGCCAATGAGAACTATAGTGCATGCAAGCAAATAATCTTGTTACTGCTGACTTTCAAAGCTACTGGTGAGGAAAGAAGGAAGCAGCAAGTGAGCTCTGGAAGAGCGAATCATGCAGCTGAGGTCCACATCCTTCTATTTTGTTCTCACAGCATGCGGCAGCAACACAAAATGCCTCAGTTCCCCCCAAAAGTGGAAAGGAAACTGCCTTTGTTTCCCGTCTGAACTTGGACTCTCACCCTTTCACTTCACAGCTACCTTCTCTGGGTTTGGCTTTTGTATGCGGCCAAATGTCTAACACAAATAGGAAACAATAACTACAGCGTCCTTCCTATGGCATGAGATCTAGGTTTTGACAAGCAGAGAATATCCAAATATAAAAAGATTCCCAAATTTAGTTTCGTTCATTTTGGTTTTCCTTCCCACTTCCTAACTCCTGTGTTATAACCTGAACTTTTGCAAGAATTACCCACTGCCTCACGCCTATTCTCAACCAGAAGTCATCAACTTGTCAAAACCTACACTTTCCTCAGTTACACATGTTCCCATTCCAAGGAGGTTTGAATTTCTGCAGTAAGAAAACATTTTACTTCTTCCCAGATAGCCTAGCAGTTAAAGGCAGGCACCGCAGGCCAAGGATTAAATCTCATCTCAGTTCAAGCAAGGAAATTGAAGAACTGTCAAGTTGCTTTTTGTCACACTCTCTCTTTAATATTTTGAAAGAACTTGCATTCATTCTGATAGAGTGTGAAAAAAATGAAATGAAACTGAAAAATTGCAGAAGGCGGAAAAAGAAATCCTAACCTAGCTCTGACTGTAGCACGTGTCTCTAACACCTTTTTAGGCTGGCATACTTGAGCTCTCTGAATAGCCCATAAACAGGTGAAGCTTTAAAATAATTTGGTTTAAAACTGCATCTCACCTACACATGAACTAGTTAAACTCCTTTAGCTAAGTGAGGCAACTGCAGACATCCCTCTAACCTCACCCTAGAAAGCCCTAAGAGTCAGGCATGTAAGAGAACCCGAAGAAGAGTGGTAGGGTAAACAAACAGATAAATCTCCCACTCCCATCTCTCCCCAAAACTTTCTTTAGAAGCATCATGGGTTATTGGATAGCACGGTCTATACATCCTGCAATGTATGGACACAGCTCCGTCTTTTCCACACTCCTACCTCATCCTTCTCACCTCTTCTTTTAACTACGAGGACCACAACATTTTTTGAGCAGAAAAACATGGATTTTCTCCTGCAGGGCTGTTGCCTTGCTCTTTACTTACAACGAATCAGAAATGAGTCTGAACTTTGGAAGTTTATTACCCTCATTCCTCTCCTCCCTCCAGGCTGTTTGCTTGCCTGCATGTGTGGAAACATGTGCAGAAGGGAGTTGACTTGGTATCTTGCAAATGCTTCACAGATCACATTGTGCTGTTTTACAGACTGCTAGTGATCCAGAAACAACAGATTATGAAATACCAGTGCGGCAGACAGAATGAAGAAAACAGAAGAGGAGTCAAGAAGGCTATTCAGATTCTGCTCTCGTTAACTGTATAAAACTAGATTATTGTAACTGGAAGGCCCCACAGATTTTGAGGTTCTTCAGCCTCACTGATAGGATACTACAAACAGCATGTGAGGTACAAAGCAGTGGCATTCACATGCTGCTGTTGCACAGAAAGCTTTCCTTGCTGCCAAAAAGGAAGTGTGGGCACAGAAGTCTGCAAAGCACTGCTCTAGAGGGCCATTCAAAACCAAACCTGATAAACCAGGATGGTTTACTACAGCTAGCAGCTGTATAGGACACCCAACAGTCAAAATGCTTTTGTGTTGTTACCCACAGGTCTTTTTCCCAGAATAAACTCTGCAAACTATTGTGGACATGCAGATTCCTAAATGCCCAACTGCTGCCCTTGCTATTTTTTCCCCAAAGTACCTTGGCAGACACACCATCCTTTACAAGGGCCTACTTCTTATGCTGTAAGACAACCTTCTTTATCATTTTAACCTCTGTTAATGCATTAGAGCTGCTGCTCACATTCACCAGGAAGAAGAGGGAAACAAGGTACATAGAAGCTAATGGCTTGGACGGTTATACTCTTCGCTGGGTAAAAAACTGGCTGGATGCCCAGGTCCAAAGAGTGGCAGTGAATGGAGTTAAATCCAGTTGGCAGTGGGTCACGAGTGGTGTTTCCCAGGGCTCAGGACTGGGGCTGGTTCTGTTTAATATCTTTATCAATGGTCTGGACGAGGGGATCAAGTACACCCTCAGTAAGTTTGCAGGTGACACCAAGTTGTGCGGGAATGTTGATCTGCTTGAGGGAAGGAAGGCTCTGCAGAGGGATCTGGACAGGCTGGATTGATGGGCCAAGGTTAATTGTATGAGATTCAACATGGCTCAGTGCTGAGTCCTGCACTTGGGTCACAACCATCCCATGCAACGCCACGGGCTTGGGGAAGAGTGGCTGGAAAGCTGCCCGGTGGAAAAAAACCTGGGGGTGCTGGTGGACAGCTGCCTGAACATGACCAGCAGTGTGCCCAGGTGGCCAAGAAGGCCAATGGCTTCCTGGCTTGTATCAGGAGTAGTGTGGCCAGCAGGAGCAGGAAAGTGATCGTCCCCCTGTACTCAGCGCTGGTGAGGCCGCACCTCGAATACTGTGTTCAGCTTTGGGCCCCTCACTACAAAAAAAGACATCGAACTGCTAGAGCATTTCCAGAGGAGGGCAATGAAGCTGGTGAAGGGTCTGGAGAACAAGTCTTATGAGGAGCAGCTGAGGGAGCTGGGGTTGTTTAGCCTGGAGAAGAGGAGGCTCAGGGAAGACCTTATCTTGCTCTACAACTACCTGAAAGGAAGCTCTAGTGAGGTGGGTGTTGGTATCTTCTCCCAAGTAACAAGCAAGAGGACAAGAGGAAATGGCCTCAAGTTGCACCAGAGTAGGTTTAGATTGGCTATTAAGAAAAATTTCTTCACCGAAAGGGTTGCCAAGCATTGGAACAGGCTGCACAGGGAAGTGGTTGAGTCACCATCCCTGGAGGTATTTAAAAATATGTTTGGATGTGGTGCTTAGGGACATGGTTTAGTGGTGGACTTGACAGTGTTAGGTTTACTTGGTTAGGTTGGACTTGATGATCTTAAGGGTCTTTTCCAACCTAAATGATTCTATAATTCAATGATGCTTCTTGTTAACTCACAAGAGTAACCCCAGTGTAAACATGAGACAACAGCCCAGCTCCTCTTATCACCTTATGTACAAGCAGTATCTGAACAGATGTCCTCCCATCTAAGACTAAAAAGCACGGGGGAAGCATTTTATTTTCCTGTTAAGATTAAGATTTCATTTTCCTGGAAAAATTCTGCATCTAATTTCACCATCTCTGTGCTGCTTTTGCATTGCGACCAGTGAAAGTCTCTCCCGTGGACTGCAAGATGCTTGTGACAATGGTAGCACCGTCCTGAAAAATGCAGATCTAGTACCGGAGTGAATTTGCCAAAAAGGCAGCATGTCCAATGCCACAGCCTCTGCCGCTGGCGTAAAAGACAGAAGTGCAAACAGTCCCAGCAAGGTAAAGCACCTCTGTAACAAAACCAGAGCGTAAGTTTGAATGCATTTATTTACCACCTTTCCTTTCAAAAGGACTGCAGAGTACTCCAAGAACCACGCATGAAAGGACTATTTATGTCACATGGATGCTGAGCACACTGGCTTCACATTTTGCAACAGTACGGTGTACTGCCAACTAAAGTTAGAGAGAAAATGAAGGAAGCAGAAAGCAACTGCTTCAGAACAACAGAGTAAGCAACTCCAACTTGCAAAAATGCTATAGTTTCTGTTGCAACAAGTATAAGACTTTTCAGCTGGTGGATCACCAGGTAGGTAGCGCTGCAGGCTACAACAGCTAACCAGTACAGCAGGACCTTGGGGAATGAACTTTACCTTCTGAAGCTCCAAGTGCTTCTCTTCAAAAAATACAGGTTTGCTTTACAAAATGTCTGATTCAAGTGCATCAGCAGCCAAAACCCAAAAGTTATACAGACTTTAATGTTGCTGAAAGGAAAAAATTCCCATCTGATGATGTAGCAGTCCACAAGGAATTAACTCTGATTTTAGAACAGAAAACACCAATCCCATAAATCCAATTTTACAGAGACCAGAAAGGAACTGCATAAGATTTTGAAAGATTTTAAAGCTTCCTTTCTGGGCTACTAACCTACATTTAAAGCAACAGTATAGAAAACTTCTGCTTTTAAAAAAAGTTCAATTTTTACAAAAGAGCTGCGCTACACAAGTGCCATTATCCTCTAGCTATTACCTCTCCGCTACAAAATACAGCTACAGGATGGGCAAGTTTAGGGCACCATGTAAAAGAGACATCTGAAATTAACTAACTTCTTGACTCTTGTTTTAACTTCCTTCAGGGAAGTTAAAATCCAAATGCACAAAACCAGGCTGTTATCCTAGATTTATTTCTTCCACCAGAGTTTCTGGGAAACCATGCCTACCATACAGCTTTTATCATGTTAGTATTTTCTGGTCTTAGTAGCCTCTGACTTCAGTGGGACAACAGTTAGATGGCGGCAGTTTCTAATCCCAGACCAGTAAAAGTTTTGCTTAGGCTGCAGCATATTTTTAAAATGAAAACTAGATTTTATTTTTTTAATCAATTTTTTTTAAAATAATCAAAATAAGGCAGGAAAAGGCTTTCTTTGGTAATTTGCTCCTATTATTCGTCACTCTTAGTACTAAAGAGTGATCCACTATGAACTACAACATTAATTTCCAGACATTGTACTTACAGAATTACCTCCATGTGTTGCTTCAGCCTCATTAATAAAAACTTATAAGCTTAAATGCTGTTAGCAAGGTCAAGGTTCAAAACACTAAGTGATAAGTTAATAGAAAGACTTCAAGAAATTACACTGGAGCCAGAGATATGCTCCAGCCCCTGACAANTAACACCAATCCTGTCAAGCTCTAAACCTTTCCACAGACTGGCAATGACCACATTTCAAATGTGGCTAGACAGAGCACTGCATTCAAAGATAAAGCCTCCATAAGGCTTTCAGTATTCTGTTTCCATCATTTTTACTACTTTCATGAAAAAGTAGGTCAATGTTTCTCACTGAAAATATTTAAATGCTTCACTAACTGAAGCTCATTGAAATATCAGTCACCTGCTATGACAGAGATCTGTAGGAGCAGATTTCCATCAATACCCACCTGTCCATACAGTCACTGACTTAAGACCTACATAAAAGCCCTCCTGGTTACAGGCCTCTGACCCCAGAATACCTACATGCATGAGGAGGCAGAATTTACAAGTAAGACTAGTCTAGCTTCCCTCTCCTCTAATGAAATACCCATTCCTCACCAAGTCCCAGCATGCTGCAGCGCCTGAGCAGCTGCTGAGCTTCCTTTGATTACATTTAGGGGTGTGTTCTCCTTCTCCAAGAATGTTTTCCTTCCCAGATAAACAACACCCTTCATAGTAGGATATTGCATGTGTGGATGTTTGAGTTGCCAAATTTGGGCTCATACTGGCTCTCCCCACAGTCATGTGAGAAAGAAATAACTCCTGACTTCTCACCTGGCAGGACCTCTATGACAACCACAGCTTTTTTTCATACGCAGAGGACTGAGCTCCTTGGGGTCAATCATTCTCACCAACAGACATTTTATCCATTTTAATAGAAAGAGCTGTGAAGCTTTATCAATCAGGCCCAGTGATCTTTAACCAGTCAGAATGACAGCTGTACCAGTCTTGCTCCTAGACAGAAGGTAACATTTTGCTAGGTGGGGTGGGAAAGCTACAGTTTATCCAAAGCTGACAGCATCACTCATGCACAAACCCCACTTACAAGTGTTCTGCCGAATCCACATCCAGGTGCTTCTCTTTTCCATTCGGTATACTGTGGTCAATGACTATTGTTTCAGTGTTGGCTAAACAAAATCCATTTGATCGCATGATTTCTGTCAGGAGAAGAAAAAAACCCGGTGAAAATCCAAAAAAAAAGCTGGAAACCAACTGCATATCATCTGTAATTGACATGGTTATGAACTGAGATGTGTGCGTGACATTGAAAATCCGCACATGAAAGCGGGGAGGAAGAGTTGGTTTCATAGCTTCTTACATCTGCAAACTGCTAATACTTAAGCAATTTTATTCACATAATCAATTCACAACACAGAGCATTTGAAGCAAGGCCCAGTTTCAGCCCAATTATTCCCAGTGGAAAAATTCCCATCACCCTTAGCAGAATGGCAGCCCATCCAATATATTGCAACATACCACAACCAAAACATACCTAATTGTACTTTTCCTAGACAGTCCCAGGCTTAAGCCAGTTATGCAAAAATCAAAAAGACAAGAAAAATGAAATAAAAAGTGACCTTCCAAGTTACTTCAACCACCATCTTTAAGTAATGTAAAGCAATACCAGCTTCTACACTGCCTTCAACTCTGCTTATCTGTTTCTCACTGTGTAAGAAGTCTCCAATCCAGAATAGCTAAAATTTACACCAAATTCCACTGAGTTATTACCATGGGGAGAGTTTATAATTAAAAAAAAATAGTATTTGATGTGAATGAGAAGTTAATCCACGTCTGTGCTACATGGAAAGGCAAACTAGGCAAGTCACAAGGATTTCTGTCGGTCACACAATTTTAGACGAAGCTAGAGCCACCACAAAATGAACACACATCTCTACATAAATCAGCGCTGACTTAAGTGGGATGACTTATGATCTGCCTCAAGGTACGATGACCCTGTGTTACAACCTTGCATTATCAGCACAAGCAAAAGGAAATTAGTCTGTGGCAGAAAACATGGTAGGCACGAAACGTGTGTAGGGGAACCCCTAAGACCTTGCCTCAAGCAGATCAATTCCAACTATACAGTCCAAGTAACAAGCAGGAGAGGAGAAAGAGATGTAGTTTTTTTTAAGTGTACATTTACATGTTCCTACATTAAGGTAAAGCCAGAACTCGCTTCCCTGTTTTTTATTTTTTTTTTTTTGAGAAAGTCATCTTTGTCTTTTAGTCTGTATTTTATTGAGACTCACTTTAGCAGAATATGTTTGGGGGCGGTAATAACCACTGGATCCCAGTAGAATCACACTTTAGTCATGACTCATCTTGAACCAACATTGTACTGCAGAATAAGATTTACACCATAAATTCAAATTCAGCTTTCATCTAAGAGGGCAGCCCTTTCTTCCCCGTCACGTACCACTCTGAACAGGACCATGTGGGGGACAGTTTGTTTTTTCAGAGTATACAAAACATTTTTGCCTGCTTTTCTAAGTCTGCCAGCCATGTAGAAAGCTGCACTATGACTAACGAATACCACAGTGTTTTCCTAGTGTCCTTGACATGACCTAAGAGTTACAGCATTTCACTGCTGTGTGAACTGCTTTAGACGTTAACGTTTACTGCCATCTACTGATGCCACCAGTCACTGAAACCACTTCCAGTGAGCAACACTCAGACGATGCAAATATCAATTATCACCAAATTTCTGCCTGTATTCTTAAAACCTTTGCAGGAATCACTTAAATGATAAAACTAATTACCAGAAGATGCTTTTGGATAGCTACAAAGGTAGAAAAATCTTTCTTCAGTTAATTAGGTATGACTTTACCAAAATTAATTTAGAATTAAAACAAAACATGCTATTATTCAGCTAATATGGTTTCCACAGCTCCTCTACATACAGGCTGGCAGGAGTGTTCCCTTTGCTGCTAGCCTCTGTCCATCAGCCAGGCACCCTCACTCTGAATTCAGGTTCATCTTTACCATCTTCTCTCTGTTGTACCCACCATCTAACATAATCAGTCGTGCACACACAGGGTATGTGTGTCCTAAAGAGGAACACACCCTCACAAAAATTACACGAAACCCTTCCAAACAGCAAGAAGTTCCAAGCCAGAGCAACACTGCAGTTTCTAACCAATGCAATTCCAAATACATTTATTCTTCATCTTTGCAAAAGAACAAGGTATCACTGACAGAAGCACCCCTTTGAAACATTTTTACAGCATATAGTTTAGGGACCCTTCATTTCATAATGGGCAGGTGCTAGGACCCACTTTGCAACTCTGGTCTCACGCAGTAGCAACGTATTTGAGACAAAACCACTGATTATGCTTTCAAGGGTCAGTGCTGAGAACACATCCTAGCATGACTAATGATGACTAATGTCAGGAACATACACATGGGGAATTTTACCTGAGGTTTCCACACTGACTCAAGACATCATCCAAACCTCCCTAGCCACAGATGGGTCATGAGACACACATGTTGGCTCCTGTCTTTCGCTCCCAGGAAGCCAGACCTATGTCATCCCCCTTTGCAGCTGGGCCCCGGGGGCTCTTCTTTACAATCCCTGTGCTATACTGCAGCCTGGGCTCGGGGGGCCCTACAAGAAGGCACCAGCCCAGATGGGCTGACAAGACCACGCTTCTCACTGAGGCTCTGTATTACATGGTACACTTCTAAAGAGTTATTGATGGGCTTATAAACCATTTATCATTTAATTAAAGAATATGTATTTAACAGAGGACTGGTTCGCTTAGAACTAGAGCTCAGGATCAACTACAAAAAGTCTACCCTGTGTATAAGATCAATCCTTAAGACACACTGTTTACACCTTTAGCATGTTGACACGCTGACTGGCCATTAACTGATATACTGCTAGTACCTAAGAAAACTGATACCAGTTTCATGCAAAACACTATGCACCTTGGAGGATTACGTAGTATTTCACTCTTTGAAATGAACTCTTCTGCTGACGCAAAACCAGCAGTTCCACTAGGCTCAAATGAAATGTTTCAGTATAGAAATACAATACAAATACAAAACCAGGCACACCAAAAGTTCACAAACGTTTTAGCAACGGTCAGTCAAAGATGAAGAGGGGAAAGGCTGAAAGAATAGGCAAGGATAGAGTAATATTGCTCTCCATTTTATCTACCAGCAATCTGTGGTTTAGAAACTTCCTATGTCTCCACCTGTGACAGGTCTCAATGTACTTTTCCTCCACTTGCTTGTCTAATTCCTTTTTGAAGTCATTTATGCTTTCAGTTCCACCATACCCTACAATGAGTGCCACTCCTTAACTGTGCTCTGTATGGAAACTAAACAATATTACAACTTTTCTTTTGTTTGTTTAAAGCCTATTGTCTGTCCATGTTATTGGATAACCTATAGTTCTTGTTTCCTGAGAAGTACAGGGTAATTGACCTCCTTCTATTCACAGCTTTGTAGACTTCCATCATATCCCCATTCTGTTATCTCTTCTCAAAGCTGAAGCGTCCTTCTTTATTTAGCCTTTTTCTTAGAGAAGCTGTTCAACGATTTGAATCCTTGTCCTTTATTTGTATGCTTTTAAATTCTATTATATCCTTTCTGAGATGGAGAGACCAGAATTGCACACACTGTACTCAAGATGAGGTGGTGTTCCTTTCTTCTGTTCTCCCCTCCTTTCCTAATATCTAGTATTCTCACTGCTGGTTTTGCTCATTGCTTGGCACTGAGTTTTCATTTTCATAAAACTGTATCAATAGCCTCAAAAACTTCCTAAGTGGTAACAGCACTATCACATGCAATGATAGTGAGGACTGCATTTTCCTCACATCCACTTCTTTGCATTTATCAGCCTTCAGTTTCATCTACCACTTTACTGCCTGAATGCATGTTGCATATTATGTCAAGACTAATTATATGTTTTATATTATAAAGCAGGCTACGGAGAACTATCTTTTGAATTGCTAGTGGAGAAAGAATAAGGAGAACAGCAAATAAAGTAATTTTCATTTTTGTAATTCGTGTCACTTGTAGGAAGCTAACAACTCTTACCTGATATTTTAACTGGACTTTGAAAGCTTGGCTGAATCTTATGGACATTGTCATTTTTTAGAACTTGGTCCAAAGGAGATCTCTCAAAGAATGTGAGGACAACTTCAGATCTTGAATACTTAAAAAGAGAACAAGAAACAGACATCTATTTTTACCAGTAGTTTGATTTGTCCCTCTTATCCCTTTCTACCCCTTCATAGAAAGACTTATTACAAGCAACAGCCCAGAGACATCATTACATGGTTCTGGCACTCAGCACTTCTCCAAGATACTCAATAAACTGCTGCTTCTTTTAGAGTTTGGCAAAGCCCATCACTTTCTAATCTGCACGACAGTGCGTGTCACCATCAAGGAGGAGTCAAGCTGGGCTAAATGTGGAACTTGGCTTACTCACCTTCCAGGGCATGTTTATAATAGTCTTCAGAAGCTTTTCCACTTCATTAAGTCTGGCTTCTATATCATGGGCTTCTTTTATTGTGATGAGCCCTAGAAACAAAGTAAACAGATCGTGAAGATACACAAAAGCACACTTTCATGTACACACACACTTCAGCAACCAGAAGCAGCCGCTCAAGAAGATGTGGAATGACCTCAGATATCATGCCTCCCAGAAACGTCTTTTAACCCACACTGATGATAAAGCATGTTCCCCAAACTGAGGTGGGTGTAGTTACAAGCAGAGTTGCAAGCCTGACACAAATTCAGCTGTTTATGATCATATTTAGGAGCTGCAAGACGAGCAGAAGTAGAACAACCTACTCCCTCACCCACAGTTTCACTACATAGCATTCCCAGCAGCAATAATCAAACAGCTTGTTTTCTGCTTCCAAGAACCATGATTCACCCTTTTTTCTGTCAATAAAAAGCAAAAGAAAAGCCAAGTAAACCAAAAACACGACCCACAGATAAGTAGAAAAGACTAAACACAAGCTAAACAAAAGGCTTTGAAGGCAGTCTTGTACTTCTCTGAATGTAAGCCCCAGTGAGTTCCCCAAGGAAGATTTCTCAGTATCATGTTCTTCAAGTGCAAAACTACTTTTCCGGGTTTTTTTTTAATCACTGAATTATCACAGTGCTGCAGAAGGGATTAAAATGGAAATTTTGCTGTCTGATGTCCCTAATGATGCATTACAATGCTTCTAATTTTGAATTACTCAATACGGGGATCTTCAACTGTAATACCGTATTTCGTACGTATAACCTGCAGGACATCTGTAACCTCCCTCTCCTCTAGCAGACTCAGGGAAATATAGCAGAGGTTATATGCATGTACAGGGAATATGAGGAGAAATAAACCCCAAAATCTTGCATCCTTCTAGCAGCTATTTCTGATCTTTGAAACCTATTTTTTCTAACCCGATCATCGTTTCACCTCTACATTTGGGCAGCTTTTCCAAGGAACAGAACACACGCATGAAAATACCTATTAAATTAATGAAATACTATTAAATTTAGCAAGCTTCTCTGGTAAAAAAAACCCCAAAACCATAAAACAACAACCCAAAACACCCACAAACAAAAAAAAAACCCCAAAAGACCCAATAAATCCAAACCATCGAAACTAAAAATCTGCAAAGCGGGGACAACATCCACAGTTTCAGTCTGCATCAGCCCTTGTTGTTTGTTACCGATGAGATATGATCCCATACAAACTTTCCAGACAAAAGTGTAACTTTGAAGCTGTCAGCTCTCCTCCAGTTACAGCTCTAAATAAAATAGATTGTCTCCAGAGTGACCAGGTTTACTTGATGGTTGTCCCACAAAAGTAGTCTGGTTGCATAAGCCTTTCTATTGCTCGTCAGTCCCACATTTTGCCCGTTCTTGTCAGCATCGCTGCCACCTCACCCCAGTACAGCTTGCTCCTTCTTATGACAGCAGAGCAGAGCACACCAACAGGCATGTAAGGAAGGCAGCAGCATACCCTGCTTTGACTGACCTACACTACAATTGGGTAGTTTTGCATGGAAATTCTCTGAAAGGCTGTAAACATTAATTAATTCATCTGCATGGGTCCTCAAACTGTGTATTAGCTGGGTTGTGCGTGACCTTACAGACACGAATTACAGACCGGCACCCTTCATCTTCCTAAATACTGCGTGTGAGCAGGCCTGGGTGGACCTGCTTTGCCCCTCCACAAATATGTTCCCGTCCCACATCTGAATGAAGTTCAAACCTTTAAAAAAAAAGTGTTTTCATCTTCCCTAAAAAGAAGCTGCCAACAGCCCCACAGCTCAGACACCCACCTATGAGGTTAGAAATACACTGTCACCCTGCTGTAGCCCACATCAGAGAAAACAGAGCCAGCCGCCCCGGTGCTGCCTATCGCAAGGTGCCTTCACTTCTCCTCCTGGTCTTGCTTCAGTCCATGTAAATACTGACACAGTCAGAGCAGAGACTGCCCGACTGCAGCTCCCACCTTCCAGGGAAACACCTCATCGCTGACCCACCCGGGATTCGGCATTCAACTGCTCTCTCAAATCCGCCTTCAACCTCAGGCCCTTTCCCAAACAAGCATTTACTGTTGAAACTAGTATTTTACCAGGAAGAGGGATACTCTCAAACAAATCAGGATATTCAGACCAGGAGGGGAAAAAAACCCAAAACGAACCAAAAACCCCACAAACCACCTCACCAACAACACTGAGCATTCGGCGTGTGAGGAAAACCAGCCAAGCAGTTAGGATTTTCTCTCATTAGTAATCAGAGACAGCATCTGCAGCTCCACATGGCCTTTTAATGCTGCAGCAAGAGAAGTCAGACAAGGCCATCAGCCTGTCACATTGTATCATCCAGTAGGAGGTTTTACAGCTTCTTGCATTCACCAGGAATTTCCAGCCCTAGTACGTTCCTCCTTCCAGCTCTTGGAAAGGCACCACCCATGCAAACCCACACTCTGACTTGGAAACTGGCACAGACAACTTGTAACATCTGACACAATAAAAACTGTTCCTTACTGAAGCTTTTAGTAATATCAAAACCAAAGGCAGACGGCGTAGGAAGGAGATTAAGTGATACATCTGCCTGGACAGCTTCCTATATACATGCTTAATGATTACAGATGCACAGCTTTAGGGTGTAAAGCTGCTGACCTTACATGAATTCCCTGTACAGGGTATTCAGTTTGGCTGGGCTAAAGCCTTCCTTTTCGTAACTCTACTGTCCAAATACACAGAAACCACTTGACTGGCTATATATATATATATATATATAAAACCCTGTAATTTCTTCTGCAATAGCCACAAAGTTTGTAAGGCCCTCATTTATCTTAATTCTACAAGTCTGTTTTTAAGAGTTAACAGATGACCTCGTGGCTTTCAGTTAGTCATAGCCTATGATGCCATAACCCGAGGGATTGCTCACAATCCCACAGCCATGCTAGCCAGAGCAAGGCACTGCCTGCCCAAGCAGCCGGGAGGAGCAGAGGTCCCAGTCCCTCCTTTTGCTCCCTTTCAGCACTCGCTAACTGGCTACTGTCATTGACCGCAGCACATACGTGCATGAGGAACGCTGTGGTTTTGCAAGGTGAAGTCTCCAGTGGCAACACAGGTTTAAGGCGCTCGCACCCTCCCCTGCAACTCATTTCCCCTCCCACACCGCAACACAGGGCTGCCTCTGGTCTGCCAGCACAATCAGGTGAGCAGCGGGGAATACCTCGAACTGCTCTTGTCGAAGGCTTCACCTCAGGAAACCCCAGCCTTAGCAGAAGAAGCAAGAGACTGCAGGTTAGGACGCCCAATTCAAACACCTTTCTCAGCCAGGCACTACATATTCATGCAAGCAGCCTGACTGAGTTTGAGGAATCGGGACTTGTGTAAAGAAGGGCCACAGAACTGGACCCGAGCTTTCTGTCTCTATTCTTCACTTTGTGGGNGGGGAAGGCAGAGGCTGGTGTAGGATCTCCAGATGCTGGAAACACCTGGACAAACAGACACGAGGCACATGCCAGCTGACTCGGCAGACAGACCCCAGCACCTCCAGCATTCATTAACCCCGACCCCAACGCACCACAAGCTGGATGCATCTGGAGTGCATGGGACTCACTGGCCACGCATGCAGCATCTGTACAGCAGCTACAACGTGTCCTGAAGGCTGTTGTGCCTCTGCCCACAGACCGTAAATACATACTTATTTTTCCATCTGAGGCTTTTAGACCCCAAGAACCCTTACTCAGACAGCTTGCTATAAAATAAAAATAAGACACCAATAAAGCAACCAGTAGCCTGGAACCAGTTGCGCTTTCTTCCACTTGTTCAGTTGTGCAACAGAGCTGAGCTCAGAGCTGGGAAATCTCTCCGTGAGGTCATGGTGAATGGCTGTTCTCATGCCTTTTCCTCTGCCCTGGTCTCTGTCTGACTGCTAATGGAAAACATGCACAAATTCCTTCCAGGAAAACTTTGCTCTCTGTCTTGTTACCCATACTGTGCTTGGACAATCAACTATATTGACTTGACAACCAACTATTTCAAGTTATTTAAATGCTATAAACACCTGTGTTTATAGGGTTTGAGGTAAACTGGAGCCCCACTGGCTCCCTTTTTACCACAAACCAGGTTGCCAAATACCACAAACCTCTCAGATTTCTTCACCCTGTGCACAAGGGAGCCCACACTCTGGGTGACGGGAGGGACAACACAGGCACAACGGCTAACCCAGGGCGGCAGGATATTTGCTTTTAGCAGGGTTCTGCTGTGCACACAACCGCCGTAGTCAGAGACCTCATTTTAAGAAAGGAGGAGGCAATCCCTTTGACATCTTCTCTACCCCATTCCTGACCAAAAGCCCCAAGCAGAGTCCTTAAGACTGAACGAAAAGGATTTGCTCACAGCTTGAGACCAGGCGTACATAGCAACTTTACACATAGCAACACACCTCTGGAAAAACACAGCACAAACAACACTAGAGGCCTGCAGCATCCTTCCTGCTCTGGGACCCTGGTGCCGGAGCAGCTGCAGGAGGCTGAGAGAGCAGGCCAGCAGCTGCATACCTGGCATGCAGGCTCACAGCGTGGGAGAGGGGCTCAGAGCTGCAAACGAGCAGGAAACGAGCTCAGCAGAGGAGGAGAATGAGCTGGGAGCCAATTCCTGATGTCAACACACAAGCCTTGGTAGGCCTGTCCTATTACTGCCATGTGAGCCACAAAATCTGAAATTAATGACATTTTGACAACCACAGATAACGCGCTGCATGCTTCTACCAAACAAAGCAGGACAGGAATCACAGCATATACACCATGGCTGGTAATGAAATCACAATGCAATCCTAACGGTCGGTGTCCACGATGAGCGCGTTATCTGAACAATCCTCTAGTGCCTTTCAAGGAAGAGTAAGTTCATGCCTAAGTCAAGGATGTCTCATATGCCATCTCTCAAAGGTGACACACAGAAGTCTGTTTTTCTGAAAATGTGTTGCTTTGTACAAGTCACTGTGTATACATGATCTCAAACTGTGGGCTTGAGACCCTGTTTCTCCAGTCTGAAGGACTCTATTTCAGGCTTGTGGTTAGGAGATGAACAAAAAGTCCAAGAGATCTACTTTCTCAAAATCAGTTCAACACATATAGGAGGCCGAGCAAGAGCCAAGGTGTATTTTCTGAAGGTGTGTGCAAGGTGGAATGGTGATAGTCCTCAATGCTGTGTATTTTACTGTGTATATGAAGATTAAAATATTGCATTGAGCCCTCCTCACCTAATCCTCTCTCTCCATCCCCTATGGGAAGACTGCAGAGTAGATATCGAAGTGGAAAAAGGAGCAGCAAATAAGTCCAGGGAGAAATCTTACTGTGTTCTGCTAACCCACACTGCAAGATTTAAGGCCTATAGATTTGGCTCCTGAGCCCATCCTTAGCTCTTTGCACAAGCTCACAAGCAGCAGTTAGGGATTTCAAATCTTTAGGGAAGACACGTAAGCTGTCTTGCACAGAAGACTGCTAATCTGCTCTCTCTCCTGACTGGACTGCATGGCTTCAACAGGAGGTATGCTCCTTTTCTGCAGTTACAGTATTCATTAACACTGCAGCGCTCTATCTTTTTTATCTTGTACCCTCATTCTTCCTTCTTTCCCTCAGATATGTTCTAATCTGTGTGCATACACACACAATTCAGGATGCAGATGAAGCAATAGCAGGAAGGTCCTAGCCACAAGAAGAGGTATACAAAATCACAAAATAATGTCCAATGGAAGAGATTTCAGGCAGTCTTTCGGTTCATCCAAAGAAGGACCAAGTCCAAAGTCAGAACAGGCTGCTGATCTGTCATGTCACCATGTCAAAGTGACTTCTGAACATCCCCGAGGACTGATATTCCACAGAATCATTCAGGAACTGAAGCTACCCAGCTTAAATGTGGACCAGGGCTGAAAGGTGGCAACTGAGCCCAACGATTTCTGCTGTTTTGCTCCTTTGCACTGCTTCCCATTTCCTCCTGCTGCTGAACTGGGCTCTTCCCAACATCACTTCAGCTGGCATCTTTCCCTACTTCATGGCCCTGATGCCTCTCCCCACCATCTCTGCCCTGATATCAGCCGCCCTGATAGCATCCCTCCTTCCAGCAGACACCCTTTCTCTGAACCTCGCTGCCTGGGAACTATGGCACTAGCCATCTTAGCCTGGACTCTGACGTGACCAAAACAGCTCCCACTTAACAGCACCCTCCTCTCTGACGGAGGAGAATAGGATAAAAGGTTGTTAGAAGGACAAAGGAATACTCAGTGGCATGTAAAGACTGGAAATTAAAAAAAAAAAAACAAGCAGATGGGAAAGCTTGTTTCACACAACTGTGCTTCAATAACTCTGCAGAAATAATGCCACAGGAATCCCTTAAGTCCAAAGACTCGATAAGACCCAGAGAAGGGCAGATAATTACAGGCAATCAGGGATATCAGATCTCCAATTACTAGAGACCAAGACTGTCACTTTTCTGTTCTTTGCCGGTTATTTATGCTGTCTTCTGCAGCATCTGGTTCTTATCATGAGGGACAGGATCCCAGAGCTAGCTACGGCACTGGTCTGGCTTAGTCTGGCAGCTCTGGCACTCCTCTTTGATGCCTCTTGCCTAATTCCATGACACCACTCTCTTGAGGCAAACACACTTGCCCCTTGTCCCCATGGGGAAATTCATCCATCTCGTATGACAAGAGTCACTACAGTCTCTAAAGCCTTTACAAAGGGTTTACTATTTATGCAGTATCACTGACAAGATCCATCTTGGTGGCATTACTCAGGGAGCAGCTAAAAAGATACAATGGAGTTAAAAAGAGGGGTGCATGGAGGTGGATTTTTCAAGTTTGTTACATGTTGTGCTGCCCTTCTTAAACTTGATGTTGAGGAACAAAAGAGACAGGTTTTTTTAAGAGGTGTGAGTACACAGTGCATGTAAGTCACTCCATACTTTTAGAATTCCCACTAGGTAAAAATGAGCATATTGAAGATACTGGGAGAAATCTGTTAGATGCAGAAAGATAGAGAGCTTTCAAAACCCTGCCCGCACTGCGCACACCAAGCTTTAACACAGGCCACTTCTTTCGCAGTTCATATGCGGCAGATGTAAAGATACACACAGAGCCAAGTCCTATCCAAACAACTGTCCAGCTGAAATCCCCCAGAGCAGGGGTTGTGATCATGACCACCTGAGGACCCTGGCACACCTGAATACCCGTGCAAAGCACAAGAGGCAAGTTAAAAGCTGAAAAGTCCAGACCCTCCAGTGGATGGGTTTTCCACACATGTATTATTAGTTAGGGGACCTCCCGGGATCTCTGGAGGGGAGACGGCACCTCCTGGTGACAGAACTCAGCAGACATGCTTTCCCCGCAGAGCTCCTTGTCTCAACGCCTGATGAGCACAAGAAACAAAAATATGTCAAAGCACAAGATAAAAGCAAACAAAGCAGTCACAGCCTGATGAAAAATGCAAGCTTCTACAACCATTTTTAGCACTGGTTTCTTATCAGGTGAGAACTGTAATGAAAAAACAACCTCATTTCCATTCCTTTCCACCAAAAGCCTCTCAGAGGCATTGCCTGGGTCCACCACAAAAAGGCAACTTGTGCCTAGCTTTATAACAACACAGCCAGCTTCATTTATCTCCATCATTACCAATGAACCATGAAATTCAGCTAATAAAAAACAAACCCAGAAGCCCCAAACTTAATTTTGGTTATACAGCACTGCTAGAGCCTGATAACCAAGAGCTGCATCCTTTGTCTGCCAGGCAGAAGCTCTGAGCAAGCTCCGCTAATGAACTGTTGACAATGTCGACAACGGAAAGAGCACAATAGATGCAGTGTATTTATCTGTATTGTCACAGCACCGAAACAGCTGCTGTCTGTGGAAACCACTATGCTGCTTCTGTAGAGCTCCCTCTTCTCATAAATCACACTCCCAGATGGTCTTGTAAACAACACAACACTACAATGCAGCATATAGAAAACCGTAAGTTATGAATGCGACATTTGCAAGCAAACTTAATGTTCCTGGGCTGGCTCGTCAGGATCTGCCTTCTGCTTTGTGCAAGTCCTTCCAACGGCAGCTCTGGAGTGGCTTCCCATGTGCGTCCTGGTGCACAGCCACTCGGATACAGAAGACAGCTGATCATCTGCTTCCCTCCACGCTGGAGGGCAGGCACAAGCCTCGGAGCTAGAGCTCAGCGTTAGTCATCTGGAAGGGACTGCTCAGGGTCTGCTGCAGGTGAAGTGACTACCTCTACGCTAGGAGGCAAGCGCCAGATACAAAGTTTCTGTAGGAAATCTGCATCACTGCTGGGTAACATCTATGGACGGACAGAGGTTGAGTGCCAGCAAGGCAGAAGGGAACAGAAAAGTTCTGGAGAGCCACAAATAACCACGGATGGCAGCAAGCTAGTGAGGGAAACCTGGAGGCAAAGAAAGAGAACAGAAAGCAGCTCAGGAAAAGCAACTTGTAGAAGCAGAGAAAATAACAAAAAGGAGAGCAAGGGGAAAAAAGGCTGTGACAGAGCCGAATGAGTCAGAGAAGGCACGGAAAGAAGGGGGAGGAAAATGAGCACTTTGGGAAGAGAGGGCCCATCTAGTTGAAAAAAAAAATCTGTAAGGCTGAAGAGAGTTTCTGACTCTGATGGCTCAGAGTATCAGAGCAGGACCAGGTGCTACACGTAGGCGCAATATGAACAGCAACGTTGGAAGAGCACCTGAGCCTTTGTTCTGATGACAAAGGCAACAAAACAGTGGCAGAGGACAATTGCCAGAAACCACCCCACCACTCCAAGGGCAAAACAAATCCCAGCTTTGAAAGGCTGCTAACATGCTCTTCTGGCTTCCTGGTCCAGCACTCAAGGGGCTGATCCTGCCCACACTGAATTCGCAGGCAGGTGTCTGACTGCTGACTGCACTGAAGCTGGATCAATTTCTAGGATAAATCTTAGACGAGAACCCCTCAGAAGTAGTATTTAGAGAAAATGGGGGATGGGACAGGACTACTTTTCCAGGTTTATATTTCACTTCCAGAGTCTATTGGGTCTGTTGCAACTATTTCTAAATCATCAGTTTTAAGTTGACTTCTAAGTCCATAGTGCTGCCTTTCTCAGGAAGACTGATTTAAATACAAAAGCTGTTTGTTTTGCATATAGAAACAGACAGTTTAGCAGAGCTACAACACAGCCTAATGCTACTAAGAGTGAACTAGCCTGTGTTTTTCTGTGATCCTCTTTCGTGCATTTGCCTAGAGCAAGGGATGGGTACATTTCAGACACAAATAAAATACTAGCAAGTTACTGGTAACATCACAGTGAATCACATTGAGTCACCCTGCAGTTATGCACATATCTAACCTTGTTTACCAGCTTACTAGTAAGATGCCTTGCGTTGTTGAACATCCTTGGCCCTTAGCATTATAGTACACTCCAGATGCCGAGAGTGCACTTTGCCATGTGTTCTTACTAGTTAGAGACAAGACCAGATTGCGTGAATGCCACACTCCCCTCCTGGAACCTCCCCTCTTCTCATATCAAAGAAAGGGTAAGATGAACAGTCACTGCAGAAAACTATACTTCCCATCCTCTCCTCTGCAATCTCAAAGCACTCAGCAGCTCCAAGAAATACAGAGAGGGAGAGCGTTGTGGAAGTCAGTCCATGGGGACGAGGGGTGGAGAAAGGAAAGGAGAGGATGATTTGCTGTTGCTGAGCAAGAAAAGGAGCACACTCCTACTCAGCATGAGCTGTTTGCTGAAACCAGCAATAATGGTAACAACCAAATCTTTCTAATATTGCTGATGTTTTAAAAAACAGAAATCTTCTTTAAAACAGTTAATAACATCAAATAGTTCAAGCCTTCACTCCTCGACCATATCCCTGAAATGTAACGTACTGCAGCTTCATCGAGCTGTAGGATAAAGCTAGTCCTTTTAATGCTCCTTAGGCAAATCTGTAGGGACTTAGGAGTCCTTCAATGCAATGCAAATTTGGTTTGCAACACTTTACCGCTTCCTCCAGATAAAAGGCACAGCTAATATTCACCTTGTTTCATAAAAAGCCTAAGATAAACACACACACATATGCAAATGCATATACATTTGTATGAATATAAAAATACACACAAACATATATATGACTGAATGCTAACACACACAAGAGTGTGCTTTTGCCAGGTGTTTTTGTTGGGTTAAGTATATCAAGCTTCACTGCAGGTAGCAGGACCTCTGCTTTTGAACAGGACATTAAGAAACCATGCTTACCCCATCAGTTTTGTAAGGACCGGATATGCCCCATGCAATCTCTTCTTATATCCAAAGCTTTGCATCAGTAGTTAATGTAGTTAAATGAGGGGTTTTTTTATATTTCAACTTGGTGAAGTTACACAAGGCTGTGGCCAGTCACTTTAAAATGCTGGTATCATGAAGTGTTCTCTATGCAGAGAAGCACACCCTGCAAAGTAATTTTCTTTGGAGCAGAAGCAGTGTAATTTTAAACAGAGTATTACTGAAATTGTGAAGCGCACTGTGATTGCTTACAAACTACTACTGATTTTTATTCTGACTCCGTTGCAAAGTTAAACCCCACCCCCTCAGCAAGCTGAACAGATCATGATCTGCTTGTATTGGGTTTCGATTTTTCAAATCCTGGACTGATGCTTTGCTCATTCCCGATTCTACTGAAGTCAGTATGCCTGTGCCTGAGATAAGGGTAAGTGAAGGCTGCCAGCTCCAGGTCTTAGGCAGGAATTGAGTGTCGCAGGCTGAGGATGCTTACTCTTTCCCAGCTGTTCATGCACTAATGGTGTACGTTACCTGGGACCGCCAAGTAAAGCCGGTGTAAGGGACTATAATCCCATCTGGCTCCAACTGCATAAACGATGCCTCAGAGAGATGTGAAAACAGTTTCATATTTTGCAAAAGCTATGACAGGTCTTGAGACAGGAGAGGAACCACGCTCACTGGAGAGAGGCGCTGAGGAGTGAGAACGGCTTTAAGAGGCCCAGGGGCTCCTGTGCCTAAGCGATGGGGAGGGAGCACGCTGGGAGGGTCAGGAGGCCAGGGTCCATCTGCGGCCAGACCCAGCCCACGCCCCAGCCCAGCTGCCGAGCTACTCTTCAGAGCCCCATAAAGCCAACAAGCACACGGACTACTGCACCCTGGGAAGTCAAATTTTAGTGTCAGCGCTGTGCCCTGCAAGCCACCCAGGCAGGCTCACTCCAGACCTACCCAGCATCCTCAAAAGCCGGGGCCCAGGTGCCACATAGACACTTCAAGGCCGTGCCGGCAGCCCTGCGCCCACCCCCGCCGTCTGCAGGGGGCACTCGGGACCTGCGAGCGGCGGCCGCGCTGCCGCCTCCCCGCAGCGGGAAGACGGCAAGGAGAGGGAAAGGTGTAAGACTTCCTAAAGGAGGCACCAAAAACCTCCCCCACCACCACCCCGGGAGGTTAGGGGTCTGACAGGGCAATAGAAAAAAAGACCTGTCGCGCTTTAAGCACCCGTTCAGAAAGCGTCCTTGGCCAGTCAGCCCGGGAGAGACCAGCTGGACCCCCCCTCGCAGGGAAGGGTCCCTGCTGAGGGCCCCGAAGGAAGTCCGGTGGGTTTACACGGCTCTGCAGGGTGGAGAACCAGCCCCCAGAACGGCCAAACGCCGACCCTCTGCAAGGGCGTGAGGCGAAGTGAGAGCGGGGGAGAACTCCTCCGTCCTCTCACAGGGGGAAACATTCACAAACTACCAGCTTCTCCCCGTTCCTGTTCAATCAAATCCTTGACGTGGTCACTCGGACAACTGGGGAGACTGCAAGCGCTCCCTTCTTTTTTTCAGGTGAGTGGATGCACCGCGCCACCCTACACCGTTGAAATATTTTAGAGCAAAAGACATAACTGTATCTAAAAAAAAGCAAAATAAAAAAAAAATCAAATTAAAATCAAACCCCCAAGGCAGCCTAACAGGTACATTCTGCTTCTGCACAGAGAGGCCTGAGCATGGGCAACATCCTCCGAGTTGGGTTAATCCGCTTCAGAAAGGAAAAGAGAGAACACGGCTCTAACCACTGGTGCAATTCCCCTCTTCTGCAAAAGTTATGCGAGGAATTATGCCAGCTCCCAGAGTCGCTCCGTCCACTGGCAAGCGCCGCCGCCTTTCCCCCCCCC
>WEKW01028911.1:41913-117044 GCA_013389905.1 Sula dactylatra | reverse complement strand
GGGGGAGCGGGGCTGCCCCGCCGCCGCTGTCACCCCCCGGCCCCGGCCCCTCCGCCAGACACACGCGGTCCCGCGGCGGGATCCTCCTCGTCCTTCCCGGGACGATTTCGCAGACGCAACAGACACGATGAGGAAATCTTTCCCCTCTCCCACTGACCCCAGAAGTTTTTTTTCCTCTTTTTTTTTTAAAAAAAAAAAAACCAAAACCAAACCAAACCTTCCAGCCCGGCCGGCGGAGGGAGGAAGAGGGGGAATTGCTTACCCCGCCTCCAGCTGCGGCATGCGAGGCTGTCAGCTCCCAGCAGCCCCCACAGTTTAAAAGTGTCTCTCCGTGCCCTGGGAAGCCTAAAGGGAGACCCCGGCAGCCGTGCCGGTGTCTCCGGGAAGAGGGAGCTTCGTTACAGAGAGATAAAACAGGAGAGAGGGAGTACGCGGCTGGTGCCTGGGACTCCTTCGGCCCTTTTTTAATAGTCTCGTGGGACGCCATCCCCGAGGGAGCCTCCTGCAGCATCACGTACGGGAGGGAGAAGGGGAGATGGAGAGGCCTGTGCTTGCAAATACAGCTCCTCTTTCCCACCCCAAGCACTGTCTTAATGCACAGAGAGCGGGGCACCGGGAGAGCTGGCGGGGGCTGCAGCTGTCAGAAG
This sequence comes from Sula dactylatra, assembly GCA_013389905.1. NCBI lineage: Eukaryota > Metazoa > Chordata > Aves > Suliformes > Sulidae > Sula > Sula dactylatra. The sequence continues at coordinate 116,397 of WEKW01028911.1, read as the reverse complement.
CAGTCATCCGGCAAAACTGGAGACGCACTGTAAAGCAAGGAAGCGTGTGGGGGATACCTGGATGCCTGGAAACGCCTAGAAGCTGCAGGGTTAAGATATACACACTGAAGGTGAAGCGAATGACAGCGCAAATGACACCCCATGATGTGGGATACATCATCCTGGATGGGCCTCTGCTTGAAGGCGGTGGCCTCCAGCACCAGGCTTTCTGCTGCAGAGGGGCTCGGTGGGGCGGAGGGAGGCGGCGGGCAACTTCTGGGTTCATGTCGTGGTCCAGGGCGCGCGAGACCCTTGTCTAATTATAATTTGGGGAGGTCGGAGGTTGTTGCACTCACACTACGTATTATCAAATTTAAGCCGGTCTTCGCCAGCGTGACATCTGTGGCTCAGGAGGCTGGGAATTCACACAGTGACAATTCGGGTGCTGTTTAACTGCTCAGAAAAATCAGCAGAGCCCAGAGACAAGACCACTGCTACAGGTATCAGCCAAAAAGCGGTGCTTGGAGAACATTATAGCTGGATCGGCTTGGGACAGTACAAATAAGCACAGCAGGGGTGGGGGAGAGGTGAATACCTAATAGTTTCCTGTAAAGTGCATAATTAAATAGCTAACTCGCTCTTTTCAATAGATAACGTGTTGCTAGTAACTGCCTAGGTGCCACATGCTTCTGTGGTAAACCAACTCCGAACCAACAAATGCAATGATGTCCCAATCTCCCTATTCAAATATGTAATTATGTGCTTTCTCGATTTAACTTCTGCATAACAAAACTGGTTTTAGTTCACTCTGAAGCACAGCCATATGTAAAGAATGCAAACAACTGAGCCCCACCTCTCCAAACAGAAAGGGATGTGCCTATTTCCTGCAGCCTCCTCTACAGCACCTGCAGACATTTCTTTAGAGAAATCTGCATTTTTCAAAACAGGACGGGCACATTTCTTTAGAGAAATCTGCATTTTTCAAAACAGGACTGGCGATACTCAAGATGTTGGAGCGGATCCTGAGGTGCTCAGCACTGATTCCTACCAAACTGACTTCACTGAGAACAGCGCTGGGTCCGTAGCTGAGATAAAAAACCAGCCAAAGGCAACAACCTGAAAGCACACGCTTCCCAAGAAGAGCTGTGTACCCCTGCCAGGAGCAAAGTGTGTGGCAGAGGCCCACCCGCTTCACCTTGGATCACCACAAAAAGGGTTTTCACATTGCTGTCAGGCTAGACATCACCTGAGTACCCTGTATTAGCTGTTCAGAGCATTTAGCATGGCTCCACTAGAGAGGGATTGTTGTGAACCTTTGTACTGTAGTAGGAAGATGTCCACACAGCTCCTTTAAGTCTGGGCAGGCTTTTGTAATCCCTCCTCTTGTTCCAGTACACGGTGGTCTTCCCAGTTTTTCCGTGTAAAAACAAAACAAGAAGATNAAGGAAGCGTGTGGGGGATACCTGGATGCCTGGAAACGCCTAGAAGCTGCAGGGTTAAGATATACACACTGAAGGTGAAGCGAATGACAGCGCAAATGACACCCCATGATGTGGGATACATCATCCTGGATGGGCCTCTGCTTGAAGGCGGTGGCCTCCAGCACCAGGCTTTCTGCTGCAGAGGGGCTCGGTGGGGCGGAGGGAGGCGGCGGGCAACTTCTGGGTTCATGTCGTGGTCCAGGGCGCGCGAGACCCTTGTCTAATTATAATTTGGGGAGGTCGGAGGTTGTTGCACTCACACTACGTATTATCAAATTTAAGCCGGTCTTCGCCAGCGTGACATCTGTGGCTCAGGAGGCTGGGAATTCACACAGTGACAATTCGGGTGCTGTTTAACTGCTCAGAAAAATCAGCAGAGCCCAGAGACAAGACCACTGCTACAGGTATCAGCCAAAAAGCGGTGCTTGGAGAACATTATAGCTGGATCGGCTTGGGACAGTACAAATAAGCACAGCAGGGGTGGGGGAGAGGTGAATACCTAATAGTTTCCTGTAAAGTGCATAATTAAATAGCTAACTCGCTCTTTTCAATAGATAACGTGTTGCTAGTAACTGCCTAGGTGCCACATGCTTCTGTGGTAAACCAACTCCGAACCAACAAATGCAATGATGTCCCAATCTCCCTATTCAAATATGTAATTATGTGCTTTCTCGATTTAACTTCTGCATAACAAAACTGGTTTTAGTTCACTCTGAAGCACAGCCATATGTAAAGAATGCAAACAACTGAGCCCCACCTCTCCAAACAGAAAGGGATGTGCCTATTTCCTGCAGCCTCCTCTACAGCACCTGCAGACATTTCTTTAGAGAAATCTGCATTTTTCAAAACAGGACGGGCACATTTCTTTAGAGAAATCTGCATTTTTCAAAACAGGACTGGCGATACTCAAGATGTTGGAGCGGATCCTGAGGTGCTCAGCACTGATTCGTACCAAACTGACTTCACTGAGAACAGCGCTGGGTCCGTAGCTGAGATAAAAAACCAGCCAAAGGCAACAACCTGAAAGCACACGCTTCCCAAGAAGAGCTGTGTACCCCTGCCAGGAGCAAAGTGTGTGGCAGAGGCCCACCCGCTTCACCTTGGATCACCACAAAAAGGGTTTTCACATTGCTGTCAGGCTAGACATCACCTGAGTACCCTGTATTAGCTGTTCAGAGCATTTAGCATGGCTCCACTAGAGAGGGATTGTTGTGAACCTTTGTACTGTAGTAGGAAGATGTCCACACAGCTCNCAACAACCTGAAAGCACACGCTTCCCAAGAAGAGCTGTGTACCCCTGCCAGGAGCAAAGTGTGTGGCAGAGGCCCACCCGCTTCACCTTGGATCACCACAAAAAGGGTTTTCACATTGCTGTCAGGCTAGACATCACCTGAGTACCCTGTATTAGCTGTTCAGAGCATTTAGCATGGCTCCACTAGAGAGGGATTGTTGTGAACCTTTGTACTGTAGTAGGAAGATGTCCACACAGCTCCTTTAAGTCTGGGCAGGCTTTTGTAATCCCTCCTCTTGTTCCAGTACACGGTGGTCTTCCCAGTTTTTCCGTGTAAAAACAAAACAAGAAGATAAAATGACTTCTCTTCTGACAGTTGCTGTGGTAACCCAAAATAACCACATACCCTAAGGAAGCGAAACTTCTAGGAAGATAACTGCGAGAGTTTTCTAAAGATGTCAGCCTTGCATTGCTTCTATTTAAGCAAGGAAAGCACCTGACGTCTGCTCATTCCGACTGGTATTTTCTGCCTTTGCAATAGAATTATTTTTGCGGTTGTCGGCCTGCCCACAAACTGCATGTCACTCAATAGACCTCCAAGGCTTTCGGCATCTTGTCAGAGCTCTGGCTTCAGCTGGATTCTGCAAAGTCTTGGTTGGGGGTCTTCAACTTCTGTTGGGCTAAGAGTGGTGTGCACCATCCTGTAGGCTCGAGCATTAAATGTTTGGTTCTATTTTTCTCTTTCACTCTGACTGGTGCCATGCTTCCAACTTAATTAAAATATTCATATCGTGCAAAACCCTCTGTGCCTGTCACTGCCTGCTCATGAAAAATGAGCCTGTGCCGAAAATTCGGTATCTAAAGGCCTTGAAGCTGATGTACTGATGCCAGATCCTGAATTTTAGGAGTATGAAACGTAGAAGTACTCCTATGCCTCACGCTGCACATGCAAGTTCAGTTCCTTACTCCGTCATGAGTACGATCCTGTTCCAGAAAAAGGAATCTTAATCCAGTAAGTACAGAAGTACAACATCCCCTTTTTGGAGTGAAAAGTAAAACTGTAGCACAGCTTTAAATCTTGCCACTGAGCACTTCTGGTGTGGCCACCCGTTGCCAGTGGGCGAGTCAGTAGACCACCGCAATTTAATCTCATCCTCAGCTCAGGTGGCAGGACATGCATATATATGTCCTCTCACCTCCCGGGTATGCTCCTGAGCATTCCTATTACAGCAGTGTAATGCCAGCCAGATATTAAATCTGGGCACAACTGCTGTTCATGACAGTTGGGTTAGTAATAATCATCTGTTATCGTGAGGCTCCAGAAAAGTTTTGCCAGAAAAATGCTCACACACAGAAAATAAAATGTTTGCATTAGACTAGTGGTGTGCTGAGGAGGGCAGCAGGACTTGCAACATTATCTGCAGCGTGGGATGTAAAATGGATGTGCAGTAAGGACAGATAGTCCCAAAGGACACAGACATCTTCCAGATGAAAGTATCTTTTATTATCAGCACCTTTTATTGTTGCTCTACAAATTGTATCTGTCATGCACTTTTAAAAGTACATAGAGGGTGGGCATTTGCATTTGGCAAGTTTTTCATGTGTATGCAGCATGGGCAGAGGCACTGCGCAGCAGCTGCTCTTCAGCGGAAAATGGGAAACATATTTGCCTTTCTCTAAATAAAGGCGTTATTGAAACACATTTTATTCCTTCTTGTGTGACATGTAGGGTTACTCTTTTCCATATTTAAGTTTTGAGACAAAAGGAATTAGTGGCAATTGCACCTTAGAGAATAAAGATGCCGACTGTGTATGTGTTTTATCCCCTTGCATTTTTATGATCTGACTGTCTCATTGGAGTCATAAAATATTACAGGAATGCATGCATTTTCTTGGCCACTTACTAGTCTGATTTCTACCTAACAATCTTCCAGTCTTGCATTTTACTTTCACAAACTGGTAAACAATTTCATTTGTTTAAAATACATGCAGCGTACCTACCACATACTGTTAATCAGTTTGCTGAAAGGACTCAGGCCCCGTGAAGGTTACTCTGGCCAAAAATTAACTCTCAAGTCTTCAACTGATGCAAACGCAACTGAAGCGATGCAGCAAAATTGTCTGAATTTGAGAGGAGGCCAGGGCCAAATCATGGGGCTTAAGAAGCCCAAGGGCAGGTAACTCTTGCCTCTTAGACTTGCGATGTGAACCATGGCTAGAAACACAAGTGAAGTTGAATGAGCCTTTGGTTCTAACCTTGTGCTGCACCATGACATCTGTCAGCCCTGTTTTTTCAGGTTTCTTCATCGGTGTAGTGGAAATGATAGGGATACTTGCCTTCTGGCATATACAAGCAGGCTATGAAGACTTCTGAAAGCTATTTTCATACTATCTACATTTTCTCCACGTGTCCTGCACCCTCCAGTCCACTGCAGCCCCTTCTTTTGCCCTCACCAGTTACAGTCCCCAAAAATTATCGTCTCCCAGACTGCATCTGCATTTGGGAGGAACTTCATCTAAATGTCTAAGACGATCTCTCCCTGTTATTGTTTGAAAGTCATTTTAGGGCTCCCTTTTGCCATTTATGCCTTCAATGCCCTTAGCACAGAGGCATGATGATTCAAGCTCTTTCTGTCCTTATCCATGAACTATATACCTCGCAGAGTAGGAAGAGGCTTTTGTACTAAATTCAGAGTTAAACTCCTCATTTTTGGCAATAGGCTTTATAGTAAGTAATAAGGAGTATCCACTACTGCAAACAAGGGATAAAGAAAGTAGTTTTCATTCTAAGGAAAAAAATAGACAGCATCTTTTGTGAGCGCGACCAGTGAGGTGGGCAGGTTTCACTACTTCCGTTTAGATCATTAACTTCTTTAAAGGAAACAGATTACTGAAGTAGCAGTAGCTGCTAACCAGCCAACATGCATCTCCAGCTGAAACTGAGGTGAGAGGTGATGCAGAGTCTCTCTGGGGCAGGAACACCTAAAGGCGATGATTCTCATGGAAGAGCTGAGTCAGAGCTCAAGGACAGAGGCAGGCCGTGATCTGAAGGCAGCCTGGCTTTGGCAGCAGTGTCAGAGAGTTATGTTTTCTGCACCGCAGTGACTACCCCTGCCAGGTGATCTCGGTTAAAATCACAGTATTGAGGTATGGAGCAGGAAGAACCAGCGGGGGGCAGAGGGGGGAGGTATTTTTCCCTTAGCTGATACTGCCACCAAAACTCAAGTGTTGCAAATTGCTGATCTGAGGAAGGACTCTGAGTAGCTTTGGTGCCTCACCCTGGAAAGAGTCTGACAGGGGCAAGAGGGGGACAATGCCTGCCTTGGGATAAGAGGCTCTTTGGTTGTTCAAATCTTCTTTGCTCAAGGAAGCTGACTTTCTGCATTCTTGTAAATAAGCAAAAATTGCATCCAAGGTGCCTGGCTCCTTTAACAATTGCTCCTTCTAACTATTCCAGACCCAAAGATTTCATCAAGCCACTTCACAAGTCAAAAGCAGTCACAGCTCCCAAGCCTGGAGTCACCAAAGACCTCTTGCTTGGTCACTTTTTAAAATCATTCCTGCTGTGAAAACATGGACAGCCTGGACTCTACAGTGAAGGACAGAGTCACATTTCCAGCCTCAGCTAGCAGATTTGTAAACACAGGAGACCAGAGCCTTTGCAGATATGCTCAGTTAGCTCATTCTGCTCTGTTGCCAGTGCTATGTTGGAATAAAAATGCTCACCTATTGCTCAACAGTACCAAAAATAATTTGGAAAGCAAGAGGGATTGAAGCTTTATCCACTTACACAAACAGTGAAAAGACGATAACGAGCTTTAGAAAGCAGCCCACACCTCTGTGATACCTGCAGACAATGTGGAGTGGGCACTCTCTGTTCTCCCACGATGTGCACCCTTGTGTTAAAAGGGGTTTTTTTGATGTGCAATCCAAAGGCAAAGCAGCTCCTCCTGTTTTAGTCTTCAGTTCATATGACAAGATCATCCCTTCTGAACACCTCTGGTGAAAGGGAGCCCTTGATGAAATGAGCTACTGACTGAAACATCCTTTCATGCTCCTGTGGGGTGGTTTGACTGCAAAAGGTTTGCATGCACAGCCAGAGCACTGCTGGGACTCTGTATTCTCACTTTGTTCTCCTCTTCTCTCCCCCAGGCTGATTCTGTGAAGTACTGAGCCCCCCTGGAGCCAATGGGAATTAAAAAAGTGCTCAACATCCTTCCAGCTTTGGCTACCTCATAATAGAGCCATTAATGTATGCATGCCTATTTTTAGAATCTGTAACATGTTTTCTGAGTAAAAAACTGCTTGAAAGACCCCTTCCTCTCCCTCAGAGTTGACGCTGAATTTGATTTAATAGAAGAGCCTGAAATTCTTTCCATTAAAAAGTGTATTATAAATGCTCAAGGAGCTGTAACTGCAGTTGAAAGCTAGGTATGTTCCTGCCAAAGGGTAAACTAGCTTCATCTAATAGGAGAATATTTCTAGTGGAACAATTTACCCTTTATGAGCCTTTTTCCTGGAGACAACAGAGAAAGTATATCTTCACTATGTTTCCAGCAGAGCAAAATAAATTAAATATACCTGCAGGTTATTAAAAAACCCAAAACATTGGCATAAAAATATGCAAGACAGAATTTATCTGCTTTTTCAGACTGTTAGCCTAGTGCAATCAGTCAGTTGGGCAATAAAAGGTCCACAGTACTGGCCTTCAGTATGGTTTGTAATGATCCTTTGTATGGCCTAACACTGCAAATATGTATTGCACATCAAAATAGAAAGCCCTAAAGTGTTCAAAAAGATGAGCATTATTATTCTAAGTCTGCAGAAGGGGAGAAAGAGCCACAGAGCAGAGAAAACAGCTTGCCTAGGACCACAGAAAGAGGTTGTCCTAAAGGTTGAAATATTTGTAGCACTTGGCACATGGCCTTGCATACAACCCTTTGAGAACATACTGTTTTGCAGGGGAAAAAAAAAATCTCATTGCATATGTCCACTAGAGCCATAAATGCACACCAGAGCCATTTGCACATGCTAAGAAATCTGAAGGTTTGGGTTTTTTTCAAAAGGATGAAGCTGCTCTGATGTTCTTCCATGTTTTTTTCCTCATTATTGTGAAGAAAAATCACTCAGTTTAAAAATGGTAGGTGGAGGATAATAACTTCAAGTTGGGCATTTTTTTACTACTGTTGTTAATAATTGGAACAAATTCTTCTCTTGCTCTCGCTACACTACCCCAGGATAAGCAATTGGCCTTGTTTTAGATGCTGAAAACTCTGGCTGTATCCTAACCAGTGGTAACTCTTAAAACACACAAGCAGTCCAGCTGACCTGCAGTAGACGACTCGTGCTCTTAAAATTAAGGGCACGCTGAGTGCTTAGCTATGTGACTATGGAGCCCTTCAACATCTGCTCAAGGCAAAGAGAAATGAAAGAAATACATAAGGAAGTCACAGCAACAGGAATGCTTAGTATGAAAGACATGCAGGATTGTACCCTGAGCCTGATGAACAAGTATTACTGAATTGAATTCATTCACATAGCAGCATCCGTAAGATACAGCTCATCAGTACTTGCTGCTTCAAATACTTCAAGTCAAAACAAGCGTGAGTGATTTGATGTGTCTACACAGCGTAATTAGAGATGTAAACAATGACTGCCATTGCAGAAACTAGAGCAATATGCTAAGTAATTACCTGAGTTATTTCAGTCTGGCTATATTCTGCATCATTAGTATAATTACGGGAATTAAATTCAAGCCCATCATACCTTTGGTAGTTCAGTTTGTGCACAACAACCTCATCCTCAGTTTTTATGATGTTTCCTCGATCACCAGGGTGGCCCATGCTCTCCTCCATTTTTCGTTATCTGGGCCACTAAGGAAAGACCCATTAATTAAAACAAGGTTAATTATGCTTCCATCAGAATGGCTTCAGAAGCGATTCTTTCTGAGAAACAGCAGAGTGGGGAGCCCATTCGTTCTGTTCCCTTCCTCCTTAAAAAATAAAGTTAAACCACACAATGAATGTCTCTATTTACATTTCAGAGTTCTTTTCAAGCCTAATATGCCCATGTGAATGTACCAAACATGAGTGAAGCGTGAATAATATGTGACTATTTTTCCTTTTTTTTCCTATATTGCTCAGCACTCTATTTTTCTAAGTCTTCGCAAGAGCAAGAAGGAAACCATTTCCCTGCCCCCTTCCTCTTTGTTTCTTTTTCTTCTTATTCAGAACGGGGCTTGTAGTGAATCTGTTAGGACTATTGTGCTATATTTATCAGTTCTACTTGGTGCAGCTCACGTGTGAATCGAGGCTCTTTCCCCTATGAGAAAGGATATTTCCCTTTATAGTGTCCGAAGTCAATTACTGTGTTGCCCTTATGTATTTTTTTCCCTTTCAGCCAGGCATATGATAAGTATTTTCTCTAAAGCCCTTTTTATTATTTGTCATATTATAAAGACCAGAGTACCTTAAGCATACATATGGTTTGGTTCATGTATACTTAACACACACTGAAAAAGGTCATGAAGGGTAACATAGCACCTCCTTCTTATAAATAAAGGACAAGATCTGATGGACAACTCTTATCGCTCTCAGTATAAGGAGGTTAACAAAGAACCTACAAATTTTTTGTGTTTGCATAGGACAGTGATGGTTCTTCCCTTAAACAAATAAGATCAGTTACTTCAATCAAGGGTTGACTCTCAACTGAACACACTGTGAAGTCTCAGAGGAACATGAAGAATGAAGCAAAAGACATACAGTGGTTTCAGTACAGCTCGCTGGAAAAACAACCTCTAGCCATGTTAAAAACCTTTGGGTTTGATCACACAGATGTTCCAAGCACAAAAAACCCCTTGGGTTTCAGGATTAATGATATTTTGTTTGTTTCATTTGGGAGGAGATGGGACGCAAAGCCAGTGGGTGTTGTCTGGTTCTTGTTCCTATAAAATGCAGGTATAAAACTCATTGTATTCCAGTGCTAATCCCACTGGACACCAGCTTAAGTTTCAAATGCAGTCAGGCCCAAATTAGACCAGCTAAAAAAATCTACGGAAGCCTCCTGGTTTCAGCACACAGTGTTGTCACGTCCCATGGGACGGAGCCAACAAACACTGCAACATGGTGCACTGACCCCACTCACCTGGTGGGTCTTTACAGCCAATGTCAAAAGTACAAGTCTTCAATTTCTGCTGCAAGCGGAGGCTATGCAGCAGAAATTACTGCAATATCCTCCTGCAAGATTACTGTAAATGCGAGGCATGTTTTCTTTAGGCCTCCCCAGAACAGTTTTACCCCTAGTCATCACTATATGAGCCCAATGCAGTCCTCAGTCCAAGACCATCTATTCTGTTGCTTCAGTGAAGCTAATACAAATAGAAATTAATTGTATTAGAAGTTGGCAGTTATGCAGACAATCATTGACCCCAGAAAACAACTGGAAATTAAGAGAGTTCAAGGAGCCCTCCCCTAGAAGGACTAGTTTTTAATGGGAATAGTTAGAAAGAATTTGACTTAAAAAAATTAAAGATGCAATACAATGAGTAAGCAAAGAATGATGCAACACAGACTTCTTATGGAAAATGCATATTGCCTAAGCAGAACAAAAAATTAACAAAAGAAGAAATCATAACTATCTAAAGATAAAAGAAAAAGGTTTCTGAAGAACTCTAGTAGGGAATTTACCAATGAGGGCTGAAAACCTTACTTAACTTCAGTTCAGGAACGAACCGTCAAAGAGACGTTAGATGGGAACCTCTGCATGAACAGGGGTTCATTGCTGCGGGAACACCATCTGGGTGCCAGGCTTTTATGCCAGACCCTAACAGTGTCCTGACTAACATTAAATGATTTAATTATATAAGGCAAAGAGACAGAATAATACAAGCTTATCTTAATCTGAGTATGGTAAAAATTGCATCTACTGGCTAGTTCGTTGATCAAGCTGCTTCTCTTCGGTTGTTGCCTGCAAAACACTAAGGCTTGTTTTTCCTCTCCTGCTGCTTAGATTTCTCAGTTGCCTTACTTCCCATTACCCTAACTCAAGATGAGGTGACAAAAACTGCCTAGAATGGTTACTTGTAGCTGCTAAACTAGTACTCATGTTTTTTCTCCTCCAATCTTTAGTGAACTTCCTATGTTAGTTCATATGTTATCTCATGGTAACTACTGCACTTAGGCCTACTAAAAAAGTTAAGATTAAATGAGAGGTACATGCAGTTAGCTAGATGTTTCTTATCCAAACAAGAGATCTACATTCCACTATTATGTGCAATTTTCTTTGAATTATATTTACTTTTGGAAACGCGTTTGACAGTGTATATTCCCAGAGCATTCTCTGTTTATATAAATATATATATATATGATAATGGTTTTGTGAGGATCTGATTTCTCTGCATTTCATTTGCCTTCTCATAGCATTTGTGATCAAAACCCCATAATGTTGCTTGTGCAGTGAACCTTCTGAACAGAAAGAGCTGGAATTAAAAGCACTGTTAATATTATAAGGATACTGTTTGCTCACAGGGTTCCAAATGCAAAGCCAGATTTGTTAGTTGCTGTAAGAAATTCTAATAATTCAGCTTGCAGGATTGGATGGGAATAGAGGGGGAACAGTGTTTGTGAGGACTAAAGGGAGCGGAGGACCTCTTCCCTCTCAGCTGTAAAGTTATTCCCTATAAGAATTGCAAGTTTTTATGCCCCTGAACATTTTGGAGTAACATAACTACACAAACACAGCTTCATTGGTGCAAATCACTAGGGAGCTCTGATCGCTCACACATACAACTATGTGTAAGCACAATTACACAGACGCCAAGTAAGACCATGCAGAATTAAGCACAGAATCGGAGCTTTATTGCAAAATGCTTCAATGGGACCAGAATTTGTTTTCTTTTCCTTCCTAAAAGGAGTCACTAGGAAGGATCTAGAGAAGACAGAGGCATCTGCATATATGAAAAAGAGGTAAGAGACCTTGGGAAGACCTACAGGGAATAAGAAAACTGACAGTCTAAAGCTTCAAAAGCACAGCTTTCTTTCTTTTTTAGCTGCACAGAAAAATCAATGCTAGGGCCTTGTATCCTCCTGTCCTGAAAGGAAACAAGAAACACAAAGGCAAAACAGCATAAATATCAGCCATCTGCTTGGGGGGAGCTGCCAGTCGCATGGTTTCCAATAGGTGATGGACGGACACAAGCCCGTCCTTCTGGCAGGTGGGGCAGCAGCAAGCTTTTGTTCCCACCTTACACCAACTCACAAATGCCACCTTCTTTTGAGCAAGAAGTTGAGCAACTTCTCTCTTTAGAGTGGCTTGATTCCACTACATGCCAGAAAAAAATCTGTCTCCAAAGTAGTTAAGAACATAACTATTTTATATATAGCCAGCCACTTGTGCAGCAGCTGAGTAAAACGAGGGAAACTCTTTCGACTTCCTCTTCTCCACAGTTTTCATTTTAAAAAAGTGTGTGCGTGGAGGGGGAGAGATTCAACTGCCTTCTAATTGTTCCCCGCTTCCCGTCAAAAAGGTCTGGACCTAAATCCCAGGAAACTTCTCACTCCCTGTCTGAGGCAGGACTTGGGAGAACAATAGCTGGCTACAATCAATGGTGCTGCAGCAGAGACTTGTTAAAATACATGTTTGCATTGCTATCGTCTTCTGCTGAGAAGTGCCGGTATGTAATAGCAGCACAGAACAGTTACAGCAGAAAAGTGTTAGTAATTCTAAGTGCTGAAAATCACCAGCTAATGTATCTTTTAGCTTCTCTGATGAGTGCTAGCAAGAATTATCTCCCTTTAAAAAGGAAACCAGATGGATGGAATAAAACAGTTTACAAAGCAATTTACCACAGTACAACCCAAAACCATGGCACAGTGTGGTTTAAAACAGAAGAGCCCATTTTTTCCCAATGCCATAATTTTTCATCTTGACTTCAGTTCCAAGAATTGGTGATGCCATAACACCTGAGATGGTGAAACAGGGTGGCCCTAGAGTCATTATTCTTCATATCCTTCTCAATGCTATATCACAACCTTCAAAACTGATAAGCAGTTTCTTTCAGTGTAAGTCCAAAAGCTATTTATCCCATAGCAGATTTCCAAAGTCATATTTTGTACTTAAATGAGTTGGCCTAATTTTCCCCAGAAAAAGCAAGCCTTCTTTGCCTCCTGGAGCAATGACAAAGTTGTCCAGCATGGAAGACAGAGCCTGAGTAGCTACCCCTTCACATGGCTGCCAATACCAGACAAGAGACCCCTGCATATGACTGAAGGAAATAAATATCAGACTACATAACAGGCTATGTCCTTCTATAAAGTTGCCACTGTCTCCAGCTTACTTCCCACCATTTTCAGCATAACACTATTAAAAATACATAACCGTTTCCAGGTTGCTTCGATACACATTATAAGATCTCCCCTGTAAAGGCCTTCCTCTTCAAATCCTGCTCAGATTTCCTCTGATAGCAGGGGACATAAAAAAAAGTAGTAGATCTGAGGCTGACTTCTTTGAGAAAAAGGTGAAGTGTCACCTTTTCTTTTTCTCGCATATTGCTGACACTCAGTTGAGTCTCCCACTCAGCACTGGGATCATCCAAGATATCAGCTATTCCCACTGATTCAGAAACTTGAAAAAACAATACTGAAAACAGTGAACACGACTGGAGGCCCAAATCCTCTTTGTCTGGCTTTAAGGCAGAACTGCACATTGAATCAGCCCTTCTTTCTCCAAGAAAGCATGAAGCATAGCTGTGGTGGTATAAGCATCAGCGGCTTACTTGGGGAGATCCGGTCAGACCGCAGCACATCAGAGAAATTAACAGGCCAAGTGGAGTACAACATCCTCTGTCCTGTTGAGAACTGGGAGGTCTGATGATCAAACTCTCTCAAAATCAGACTGCTTACTAGAAGCATCTGTGCATATGAATGTCTGGTGCCTACCCACAGGCACTCAAGCTCGACCAAGTCACACAGCCTAAAAATGTCAAGATCACCAAGGAAATTCTGTGAAAAAACAGGAATAAAACCCTTATTGTCCTATCGCTACAAGGCTTGCTTTCTTCCTTTGTTACAGTAATTCATTCTGTACAGATTTAACAACCTAAATCTTAAAGTCCTTCCTAAAACAGATTTGGATCCAAGCTGCCCTGCATACTGGCTAGCATAACCAGGGTCAGAGTTCAGACTTTCATTCTTCTTCATTCCTTTCCAGGCAGCCCGCCTGCTCCTTCAAAATAAAGTGTAGATGCCAGTTAGAGAATTAAGAGTTCATCTCTATGTCAGTAATTAGAAGTGCATTTTTTTGCTGTACTTTTTGCCTTATTAACAGCACCATGGTATTTCTGGAAAGTGATGGTGGCTTTAACAACTAATGATCACTTCAGAAATAGAAGTAACACTTTGCTTTGCTTTTCCTAATAGGATTCAAGAAACACAGTGTGCAGTAGAAACCTCTCAGTCTCCCATGGAGATCATTACTGTGGTGCATGTGTGTAACAGAAGCACCACCACCACCTTTCTATTCCCAAGGAGAGGAAAGACTGCTGGAAGGAATTCATCATGGTTATTAGGCCACAGGTTTCTTGTGCTCAGAAAGGATCACCAAGCTCTTAACTCCTTAACAAAATGGTCTTCAGAAAGCTCAAAGACTTACTTCTGCACCAGGGAGAAATACTCTGAGGAAGAACCCCTGGCTTCAGTGCCAACTGGGGGCTGCCTGGCTGGGGAGCAGCGCCGCTGAGAAGGACCTCAGGGTGGTGTTGAGCAGCGACCTGGGCACCAGCCACTGCCTCCCTGGCAGCCAGGAAGGCCAGCAGCATCCCACGCTGTACCAGCAGCATCACATGCAGCAGATCAAGGGCAGTGATTATCTGCTTTTACTTGGCATTCATCAGACTGCACCTAGACTTTAGCATCCAGTTCTGGCCCCAGGGCGAGAACGAGGACAGACATGTAGAACAAGTCCAGGGGAGGGCCAGGGGCTAGCACACAGGTCTGTGAGGAGATGCTGAGGGACTAAGGCCTGGTCAGCCTTGAGAAGGGACAGCTTTGGGGACCTGACAGCAGACATCCAGCACCTTTGAGAAGAGATAAGGTGGGAGATGCACAGCGGAGAGACAATGGCCACAAATTGAAACAGGGATAGAAGGGGAAAAACTCTGCACTGGAACAGTCAGGCAGTGGTTCCAGTTGCCGAGAGAGGTTGTGCAACCTCGGTCCTTGGAGGATTTCAGGACCTAACTGGATAAAGCCCTAAACAACCTGGTCTGATCTCATTGCTAATCCTACTTTGGGCAGGAGGTTGGACTAGAGACCTCCTTGGGTCCCTTCTAATCTAAATGGTTTTATAAAAAATTACAAAGCAATAAAAGTTGCAAGATATCTACACACCCAAGTAAAAAAAAATCCACCCCTTGTCACAGTAGAACAGCAAAGTTTTAGGAAGCATGATCTTTCAGATGCAGTGTATAAAAACAAAAACAAACACACACCCCTTCTTCCTCCACAACATGCAATATTGAGCCATTATACTAAAATATATTCCAGAAATCATTATATGGCATGTAAGCTTTGTCCTGACCAGTCACTTCAGAGATTAATACATTTGGGATTCAGAAGAAAGAAATCCTTTCCTTTCTTCTGGCAGGTATTCACAGCAAAGCAAAGAAAGGAGTGTATTATTAAAGCTTAACTGCTCTTGAAGCTTTTGAAATAGGACTTTTGCCTGTTTCTTCCAAGAAAATCCCTGCTCCCCTGCTCTACAAACACAAAACCAGACTAAATCCACTAGTGTCATCCAGGGAGATTCTTATCCTGTTTACACTGGCCTGAGTCTGAACAACTCCCCAAGAAAGAAAGTCCTCATGATCTACACCACAGGGACTGAGAAATGCATGCCCCGCTGAATGTCAGTGTGACTGTACAAGAAAAAACCCCAATCAAGCTAGGTATTGCTTAAGAAGAATGAAAAGGCATCCAAAGAAAGCAGTTAGTGCATATCACTCTTTGTTGGCACAAGTAGGAAGCTGCATAACACCCTCAGCTCCCAAAGTTATGTGCCACATAAGTTGGCCAAAGGGGCCCGTGGGACCTGAGCAAGGAAGGCTGCTCTCCACCATCTGCACAAGGACTTATAAAGTCCTCTCAGCTGTACAGGAGTATGCATGAAATGTCCAGAGTGCTTCTTGCCTGTCCCATCAAAGGGCCAGACAGGGTACTGCCTTCTTACAGAAATGGAAGGAGTCAGAAACCACTTGCAGCTCATACTACTGCATTAGCTCTTTTAACATCGAAAACCATGGGCCTGGCTTAATTCTTCAAAATGACCTAGATCAGCGATGACCAACTTGAGAAAGATGTGCAGGATCAGGTTCCACATGACAAAGAGTTTTTAACTAGATGCTGGGTGGATTATAGGTTTTTGGTCTGGAAAGACCATCTATATGGCAACTTATAGGGTGAAGAGTAAGCTCTGTGCTGAAAAGTTACCTCATTCCATGCTTTGAAATGCTACACTCTGTTTTCAAATTAACTCCCATTCCTGCTTGGGTAATGCAAGTTCAAATACTCCTTCATATACATCTGTATTTTAAAAAGCATTCCAGAATGAACCTCCTCCACCCCACAGGAAAAATGCTTTGGGGAATTTGTAGGAGGATTAGAGCTTTAAAAACAACACGCAGTATAAAATATTAAAATCATATAATGCCTTTTTAGAAACCAGCCTTTCAAAAAGTGACATTTTCTTTGGCAGTTCTGTGGTAGAAAGCCCTGCCCATGAATCTTCTCTGCTTTGAAGTCTTAGCACTTTTGCAAAATAGGAAAAATTGAATCTGGAGCATAGGGACTGTAATTATACTCCATCATTCAAAATTAGGGGGAATAAAAAGCACATGCTTCCTTGAGTCTTAAAGCTGTAATGGTCATCACCATGAAGGAGATGGTAAAGCCTCGGGATAAAATTCCAGCTTTGCTGAAGTTGACAAGGGCTCTACCATAAGATTTCACACTTAGGATTTCACTCCAATAGCTTGAACCTGGCCTTGTCCTGGTGTAGGTCTCATGTTGATGTTGACATGCAATGACGCACAACTCCCACATTTCAAAGGGAAAGACCCTGGGTGCAAAATGCTTCTTTTCCTCTGCCTCATCCACACAAAAAGGAGCATTCAAGTCTTTAGATAAGTAAATAATACAGGAATTTTCAATAAACAGAAAATAAATTTTTCTATGTTCAGGAAGAACAAATTTCAATTCTAGGTAACATTTAGCAGTCTGTAATTACAAGAAGTTTACAAAGCTTTTCCTTGCAAAACACAAGAGAGGATCAAACTTCTTCCTTCAGAGCAAATATGATATCATTCACTATGATTGAAGTTATAAATGGGGCTAATGAAGAATTGTATTATGTGTATGGACTGCATTCTTTTCAGGAGGGTGGTGTGTGTCTCCAGCATACCCCTCTAGACAGGGAAAGATGTTCCAGAAACAGATCTAGCTTTTATAATGGGGAAGAAGGCCAATGATCACGAACAGCTGTGTAAAACAAAGATTAAAAATAGTATTTTCACATTGGATATACATCCTAGTAAATGTAAGAAGGAACTATTAGCACTCAGAGGATTTAATTCTCCCCTTTCTTGTAATGTTTCCGGTGTGAATTTTGGGGGTTCCTACCAACAATCAGTGACAGAAAGAAAAATAAAGAATAAACATATAAAGGGAAATCCCATCACTCTGTTTTGCTTGTCGGCAAAAACCATTGCACGCAAAGGAAGACAAAGCAAGTCAAAAGAGAAAGCGACTTTCTCTTGTCATGGTGGGAAGCAGAAGAAAATCTATGACGTATTTGCTGGCGACCCCTTGCATACCATCCTGAAGCATGATGTGATAGCACTTCTCAACTGCATTTAGGAGCAATTTCACCTTCACTATACTTGAAGTGAAAATTTTCATGAACAGTGCCTCAATACAACATATTGTCATGCCTATGCCACATTGTATGTCATGCTGTATGGGCATGCAGAGTGATACACTAAAGATCACTGATACAGGTCAGACATGATAAGTACTTCCCACTTGGTTCAAAAGGACATCCATTTTAATGCTACTGCTGTCTAGTCTTATGACACGTATTTTGTTAAGCATTCATACCTTCCTTGCAAATTATGTTTTGCATCATGCCTGTAACCCTGTAATTCTGGTTGGATCAGATCATCTGCCACGAATTGTTACCAAGACCTGCCCAGAAGTGATACAGTTTTGGAAAAGCTTTTTTAGAAGTCTCTCAGGTCATTCCTTCTTATCTCTTATCACTTCTGGTACAGGACTATAGCTACAACCCAAGAGCACCTCTTGATACAGTACATTACACTTGGCATATAATTAACGTACTCTTTTGCAACAGGCAATATTACGTTGCTGTTATGTTCGATTGTGCCTTGGGTAAATCTCAGCAAGATACTACAAACATTTCAATTTTAGATTTATTCTCAAAGACATTCTCCTTGGGTAGTCCTTGTGCCCCATAATTTACCTTCATTTTAATCTACTTGCAAGGATGAAACCTCAAATGTCCTTGCTGTACCCAAAGAGAATTAAATGTACTGGAAATGCTAAAGCCTGTAATATCATCAGCTCTTCTGCCATGTTTATGGTCATTCCCTGTCCTGGGATACACGATGGAGTCATTCCCCTGAAAGCCAAGACGGGACAGTATAGAAGGAAACAGGTTCTGTTAAACTACTGTCATGCTTTAAATGACGCATAACTTTTCTGGTCATTGACTGTGAGTAACAAAGTAGTTATTTAAGTGGCAATAAATCCTGGTTTTGGACTATGTTAACTCTTCTGGGGTCATTTGGACTAATAAATGAAGATCTTTCCTTGACATCTATTACCCCCCAAAAAAAGAGAGATCAAGTTATTTTAGACTAGCCCAATATAATATTATTACAGCGTGTTGCACTAGATCACCTAATGCTTCCAGACTCATGGACATCTCCCCCTTTGCTGCTCCAGTCCCCTCAGAAGTAAAGGCACTGAAAAGCTTGGGTGCAAGATATTCCACTAAGTAGAACACATCCACATAGCCTTAAAGCTGATATCTGACAAAGTGTCAGAACTCAAGAACTTCAGTAATTTACTGTAGTTCAAAATTAAATAGTTCTTATACCACATAGCAGCAGAAAAATGTGGTCCAAAAGAAGTTAGGGAAGAACAGTATCTACTGCATGCTCCATGTTGTCGTTTTCATTAAGAGCATGAGGATTTATTATTGGTCTTACTGTAGGTTTAGACATTCTAGAAAAAAACAATAATAACAACATCAGGGCCTAAAGAAAGAAAGAAAAGAAAGTTCTGATTTGGTGTGCCTATTTAAAGATGGACAAAACCCCTGCTTACACATGCTCTTTCCTCATCTTTCTGACATCACTGGATTTTGGCTTATGTGCTTTTTAAATCCTGCCTGAAGAAAACACTTTCCTAATTGGGCCCTAAATAGTTCAGAAGGCAAAACTGAGGACTAAAACACAACAACAGGATCATCAGCTTTTTGCAGTTAAGGAAACAAGGGAAAAGGAAAGGAGAGCAGCAAGGCTGGAGGTGCTCTGGGGCCGTAAAGCCCTCTTGGTGTCACCTTGGACCTCCACTGCAGTGTGCCCCCTGCAAATACAACTAGGAACACTATTTTTAGATCATGGGAATCAAAGAGCTTTTCTTCACCCCAAATATTAAGTCTAGTCAGCTTATTTGTCCTTCTTAACTTAGTCAGTCATAAATGCTGGAGTAGAAGATGACATCTGACTTGCTTCCACAGTAATTAATGGTGATTTCATAAAAGTGTCGTTATATTATTGATTCAGACAGAAGGAAATTGAAATAGATAAATAATAGTTAACAATTACACATATACCAACTATAATCAAGCTATGTGCTTGTAAAACCCTTCATTCAGGGAATGACACCACATCTGATTAAATATGGTGGTAGATACATGGAAAGCAGTGACAAGTGTTCGTACTCACTAAGTAGTTCAAGTATAACATGGACAGACATTCTGGAAGGTTAATTCAGAATAAAACACCAAACTGGAATCAAGGAGATCCACCACTAATTGTCCTTAGCAACAGAAGTTTCTCCTGAAACTTTTAATGAGTCTCTTCTAATCAGCATTATCTGTGAAACAATCTTCTCTAGTCTAAAAAACTCCAGTATTTCAGTAACTTTCCTCAGTTTCTGTCAGTGCCATAGGCTCTTCACTGGGTTAGCAGAGACCAAGCCTGAATGCCTTGATACAGATCAAGAATTCATATGTGATCTTCTTCTAAACTTCAGGATGTTATGTGGGGGTGGGTACAAATGACCAGTTTGGCTATAGGACTTTGCCTTTGATAATTCTCTTTTGCAATCAAAATTCACATCCCAATAACAGATTTCCACTTCTAACATTTCAGAAGCACGGATAGTCAGAAATCACCCTTCAGTTCAATTCCTGTAGATGCAGGCAACATTTCTCTTGGTGTCTTTACAACCCACAACACCACAAAGTATGCATTTAACTTTGCTAAGGCAAAACACCCCAGGAAATGGCATATTCAGGACCCCATGAATACAGCTCCCTTCAGCCGCCTGCAGAGAAGAGTTTAGTACACTGTGGTCCTTTCTTGCCCACACACAGCAGTTCATTAACCTCTAGGTCATCCACATGAAAATCCTTGTCAGACCAATCCAGAGCAGAATGGACCAGGTAAAAGAAGAAAGCCTTAGGTTCATAAAAAACCAAACCAAACCAAAACAAAAAAACCCCACAAAACAAAAAACCCAAACCAAGAAACTGGTGGTTTCGCCTTTCTGGTTGCATAGCATGGTCCCACAAGCAATTGCTCTGGCTCCTGTTTGGAAGAGGAGGGCAGCAGAAACAAACCACACTCTGATTTAGTTGGTCCTATATTCTAGTTTCATTTTAGTCAGCAGCAAATCTCACATTTACTTTATCAGATCTTAAGTTTATACATGTTTGCTTCTATTTGTCACTTCAAAAGCTCAGTTTGTCCTAACTGGTTCCTACCCCGAGTTTCCCCTTAAGCACTTCAAATGCTCTGTGTCTAGACACTGCTTCTATATATCAGGTCAAAGTTATTTTCTTAGTCGTGCTCAGCTCTGGGTAATAACTCCCTCCTGTGTGGTAAATGCTACAAAGGCCTTCCCCTTCAAAAACCGAAAAGAGGATAAAAGCGGTATTTTCCTCACATAGAAGTAGCCCTCCCCTCCCTTTGTAGACCCAAGGAAAAACATTTAAGAATGAATTTTCATTGAAACTCTTCCCACTTTCATTTGCCTTTGTTTTTATTTCGAGATGTGTTACAAAAAGGAGCAGAAAAACACGTTTTTGTATTTGGTTGGTTGTTTTGAAATCCATCAAAAGCTTTTTCTCCTCAATTTCATATCCAAAATGTTTCCAGGAAAAGAATATAAAAAGTAATAGAAAGCAATACTAGCTTCTCTACTCTCCAGCAGGAATAAAAAAAAAAAAAAACAAAAAAAGGAAGTTATGGTCTCTTTACACACACATATATACTGACTCTTATCTTCTCTGTTAGAAATGTAGGACATTTAAGAGCATTTTACTACCCAATTCATTTCCCTTCAAGATTTTATTCATGTATGCAGAAAATTAAGTCTATTTTCAGTCAGCACTCCATAAAAGCATAAGCATTTTAAGAAGTTGTTTGGCAGAACACCTTATCAGAAGTGGTTTCTTTTCATAGGAGTCAGATATGGCATTCCCAGGCACAGTGTAACCCTGCTCTGTAAGCAGCTCCATAAAGAAGGAGAGATTCAACTTTGCCCATTACTTACTTCTTCAATAAAATTAACTGAAAGGTTGAAATTCCAAGGGTTGGTATGTTCAGCCAAGACTAGTGGGTGACCTCTGCCTTCAGCAGCAAGGAGGTAACTCCACCCTTGCCCAGCGTGATAGTTGCCGACATCAGAAAGGAGCCTGGAACACCTTCAAAGTCAGGCTCAGCCTTTACTTCACAGATGCAAATCCAGAGGAACACCATGTACCCCTGGAATTACATTACCATCCCATGTTGGGTGATGGGATTTGGTCCATGTACCTCAATAAAACTATTCTTAAGTTGAATCTTGGTTACCGGGCATAACCGAGGTATTTGGGTACGCCAGGAGTGCAGCACAGAACCAACACGGGCATGCTGAAAAATAATGAATGCCTCTGTGAGGAGCAGAGGAAAAAGAAACTCTTCACACATATACAAACCAGATTTTTATAATTTGAAAAGGGTTCCTTTAAGGACACTCCACAAGGACAGGTTTGGGAGGTTTTTTTGATCACTGCTATGTCACTTCCTTCTTGTCTAGCAAAAGATGAATTTATGCTTTTTGACAAACTCATACTCACAACTCAGATAATTCCTAGCCAGCCATCACATACCATACAATTTAAAACAGCATAAAAATAAAATAATGCAGAAAGTTTGGAGTTTTTAAGCACAACCTTTTACAATTTCAGCTCAAACTTGCTGCCACCAAAGACAGTTGGTGCTCTAGGGCTTGCAACAGTGGCAGACTTAGCTTTCAGCTCTGGACACTTGATCCAAAAAGAGTTTATTTTCAGGTCAGTTCTTCTGAAAGTCTAAGTCTAATGGTAGAGGACACTACCACTATACCATCATATAAAGACTATTTGCAGTTACAAGCTTAAGCTATTTTTTTAATAGGAAATACTGGACAATATGTGCACTGGGCTTGCAGATGTGTATGTTTGGGAATCAGAAAAAGGAAGAAAGATAAGAAAGATCTCTCTGTAATGCTGGATATTGGCCTACTGCTTTTGGGGAGTTCTGCAAGTTGCAGAACTGCAAACGACATCAACTGCAAACCTGTCCTTGGAGAACTTAGTAATGCAAGGGAGCATTAGAGCTTACAGTGTAGAAAAGAGAAGACTTCTAGAACACAAGACACAGAAGGTTAACACAAGCCAATGAAAAGGCATTTTTGGTACCTGAACATTCACTTACACTTTTTTTGCAAACATTAATGGGGCAGTTTAGATGTAGGATACAAGAAGACGACCATAGAAATGCCTTCTCTGAAAGCTTCACTAACAGCAAAGCATTTATTCTAATACATTCAGCATGTCCTTTTGAGACCTGTTATCCATCTGCATTAAGTACTTATTGCTGCTTTAAAACCCAAAGGGTTTCTGTGAAGGCCCTGGATACCTTAGGTATACCTTAAGAGGCTGTCTAAGAGCTACTGATGCAGAAGGGCCCACAGAAACAATCTTCTCATGTTCAAGCTGATGTTATTGGGCCCTCTGTAACTTCTATCACTGCTGAATGTGATCAGTCCTAACATTGTCAGGAAAGCTGGAGACATCTATGGGCAGAAAACTATTGATCTGATTTGGAATGGGTTTAGGGTCCCTTCCCAACAAGATGGTGAGATAAAGAATGGCTAATACCTTGTTGGCAGCCTGCACCACATCTGCAGTTGTGCAGATCACACAACGGCAGGCATTAATACTCCAGTCTGCCACTGCTCACTCCCTTACCTTAGCTCTGCTTGTCTCCTGGCATGCTTTAAAAAGGTGACATCCGGAAAGGCCAAATGGCATAGGGGAGAACTGGGCAGTTTGGGGCACATCAGCAACCCTTAGCAGGATGGAGCAGGGAAGGGAGGAAAGGAGCAGTGAGAGACACACGTGCTCCCCCCCTGCCGTGAGAGCAGACAGGAGGCTGCTCTACAGCAAAGGGCAGCACTCACAGCCCCTGCCAGGCAGCTGCAGGACAAGCACTCTGAAAAGGATGGTAAGACACACAGAAAGTTTGTAGTTGCAAGAAGTATTGCAATGCAAAAATCCTTCCAAGTGCCCTGAAATACAGCCTATGGGAGCAACAAAGTGTGTAACCTTGTAGTTCAAATGCAAAATCAAGTTATGCCAGTTCTTAGTAGGTGACCTCTTAGATGTACGTATGCATGCATAACAAGATGAGACGGTTCTGTGCAAAGGAAGAGCCAGCACCACTGATCAGATATAAAATGACAAGCCTTTTCAAAATAATGCATTTGTTTCAGATAAGGTTTAGATTAACAGGCTTTTAGGGTAAACTGTTGCAGTCCACCTAATCTCACAAAGGCCACAGAGCTGTAGAGCTGGAAACCAAGGATTAAATTTGAATATAGTTCTAGATAGGTTCTGACAAAAACTTCCAGAAAACTCTTCCAAGGTGGCAACAGCCGCTGTGGAAAGACTGTGCAAAGGGCTGTGTCAAGGGTCCTTTCAGGTCAGACCGCAGCTTCAACAGGAGGTGGACTGTTTTCTTAGAGTTTCAGATCCTACCTAGAACCACCAACTGCACCTGGGGATTGACAGCTGGAAAATACATGCAATATATGCAAGAGGGGAGAAGCACAATGTGCAACCTGAGTTTCTCTCCAGGGGAAAAGAAAACAGCAGGAGGCAAGAAAAATAAGAGATTCCACATAAAACAGGGAGGAGGTGGTTGCAACAAATTCTCACCACTTTGCAGTTTGGAGGCAATGGAAGTGCAGTCACGAGCAAGATTTGAGGTGTGACAGAAAAAGTCAGAGAGGTTAATTGCCAAGAAGAAAGTCACCAGATGTGAAGCACCAGCTCACAAAATCATGTGAGTTTGGCCACTGATTTCAGTGCAGCCAAGTCCTTGCTGCAGGTTTCTTTAGGGCAAGCTATGGTGATTTCCTTGAGCTGCAAAGGAAAGCATGGAATTTCCTCTTTCCCTCCCTTGAGACATTTTCAAGTTTACTGAATAAGGCACAATGAGGACATCACAGCCTTTGTTTAACTTCCCCTGCATGTGCTGGAACAGTAATCACACTAGGGTTAACTTTGACTTGGTAACCTCAGTGGATGTCTCGCTCATGTTGGCAGTCCCTCGCAGAGTTTCCTCTGGCTGCAATGTATTACCTGGAAATCTCAGGTCTCTGTTAAAGATTGATTTC
This sequence comes from Sula dactylatra, assembly GCA_013389905.1. Classification (NCBI taxonomy): domain Eukaryota; kingdom Metazoa; phylum Chordata; class Aves; order Suliformes; family Sulidae; genus Sula; species Sula dactylatra. The sequence goes on along the minus strand of WEKW01028911.1, from coordinate 91,702 downwards.
CAAACATCTCTTATGTCAAATTCATTATGCTGCACCACAGTCCGGGATAGAAGACAAAGGCAGCATATTTCATTAGAATGACTAAATGGTACAGAATACAGCACCAGCATTAATATCTAGGCTAATAGATATTAATAGAGGCTGCTCTCCCAAACCCATGCCAAATTTACGTTTATGTGATGTGGAAACCCTCAAAACAGAACCCAATAGATGCTACAAAAATAACTGTGCTCATTTCAAGCCTCAACTCCATGAATCTAGAATATGCAGCTCTCTTTCTGTGACTGCAAACTGAAGGAAATTTGTAGAAAAGGAAGCAGCATCCATCAGTGTAGTCCCACTGCCCTTCTGAAACCCTCTTTGGTGCCGTGTGTCTTCACCTGGAGCAGGTATCCCATTTCTCTTCTGACCTGCATACTTTCTCTCTTTTGAGAAAGTCAGCCACCACTTTTTGTCTTCATATCTCCAGCCCAAAAGGGTTGCCTTTCAAGACAACCTGCAAGGCCACAAGAAGCCTTCACTCTGTCTCTGGGCTCAATTCCGCTTTGGTCCTCCCTGGTCTAAAATAGCCTTTCAGCCCTCCCCAGGCAATGGGATCTCTTTAAACCTCCATCAGAAAAACATTTATTGCATAGCTTCCCTGGAGCTCTCCTGCACTGAGGCACAAAAAGAAAGAGAAACTTCCACGTTTCGCTTGAGATCCTAGTTTGGAGCATCTGGAAGAGCACTAGTGCCTGCACCAGCATTTGTCTTTGTCTTTGTTGTACTAGCTTTTCCTCTTTGCAGGTTTTACATCGCCACAGGGTTCATTCCCTTCCCCTCCTCCTCTGGCTTGCAGCCAGCTCGCTCGGATAATTTCACTATTATCACCCCTTGGGTGAAGAGCTGCAACATGTTTCTCCAGCAAATTCCACAGAGAAAGCCAAAAGAAACATGCATTGCACAGTCTTGCAACCAGCAGCCTTTGGCATATGCCCACTGTCATGAGCCTCTGATCAGGCAGTCAAGATTATATCCTCCTCAAATCCTTTGCTTTGAGCTTGCTGAGGTGGTTCCTGTCTTGTGGGCTCCCCCATGAGAGCCAGATACCAGCCTGTTGACATCCTCATGATTCATTTATAAGCACATTCAAATCAATACAGTTAACATTCAGGTAATAAGAACTCGTGTAAACAAGTTTACACAACATTCAGATTTTTGATGAAACAAAATCGAGAAACAGATGCCTGAGAACTAAACTCTGGAGAAACCTCGATTTTATTGTTTGTTGCTCCCTTGGGTTCTTCTCTGCTTTCTCTCCTGTTCTTCACGGTTTCAAAACTCTTTCTTATTTTGTGGAAATATTCTCGCCCTTGAGCCCTGCCCTCCAGCCTCATGAGTTTTTCTGTTTCACAGAGCCAGAATGGGCCAGGGGAGACAGGTGCTTCCTCCAGCAGTCGAGGGGCCACTTTATTTTCAGTAGCGACTCAGCACAAAGCAAACCCACAGGGTAGTGCTAGCAGTGACGGCTTTCGTAGTCACAGCACCCTACAGCCACACCCTTTTTGAGCTGTCCTCTCCATAGTGAACGATCTAGATGAGGGAAAAGTGAGGTGTTGCAGCCACCAATTTTTATTGTTTCTCCTCTTTTAACATCTTTAACTTCTGAGGACACTTTCCCTACAGCTCTGGATTCAAGCCCAAAATCCCATGCTTTCTTCACAGGAAAACCAACAACTATTCCTTGCAGCTGAATAGCTTGCAAGAGCCTGAACATTGTTTTTCCAACACAGATCGATCAATATTTCCACAGGGGAAGAAAATAATGTTCTATTTTAATACTTTGACTAATACTCAAAGACACCAAGCAACAAATAGCATCCAAAATTTTTCTAGGCAGAAATGAAATCTAAAAGAAATCTCTCATTCTGCCACCCACAGCTTCCTAATACAGGCACACTAAAGGCACAGAACTAGAAAGAGTTCCCATGGCCACTTCCATTAGGAAAATCATATTATGATTTTCCTACCATAATAGGAATTGTTATCTCATTCACAAAACACATGATTAACTGTGTCCTGTATCTTCTCAGACGACCTGCGAATTGCTTGTTTGCACTATAGCAAAGGAGAGTAAGTGCTATGTTTGGGACTGTTGCCTTGGTTGAACCTTTAAATGTGCTGATTTTTTACTTCTTTAGTTAATTTGTTTGTTTGTTCAAAACACTAATCTACGAGGAAAGGAGTTTGCTGGCTACCATTATATTATTTAGTGCAGTGTCTACAGAGCATCTTACAATGGTGGCAAACATAATGCTAGAGTAGCAGCAGCAATCCTGTAATTGTAATAGTCACAAGGGACAACTGTAATAAAAACTGGCAGCACAGACCCTTGGATTAGCTAGGCTGAATTTCTTCAGCTTATAAGGGCTTTGGAAAACACTGCAGAAAGAATTTTGAGATGTACTTGGTTTTAATTTCTCTACACATTGCCCAGAAGTCAACTAAATCACTGCTAACAGATGCTGGAAAACCCATGTGATGCACAGTCAATTTTTTTTTTAACCTGATCACTTCAAACCTCCTCTATGAGTTTTTGATGCTTGCTGTGTCTCTCACCTGGAACTCGTCTAAGTTTCAAAGAATCCCAAACCTCACTTGAGGCTTGCAGGTGAACAAAAGACATCATGACCATGCTGCTGGGAAACAGCTGTCAAGTTAAGAAAAATATCTACTGTTCTTAAATATTTTTCTCTGCCTGCTGGTTTCAGTTGACATCAGTAACTCAGTGTCAAGTAATTAGTCTAGAAGGTTCATCAGGATGTAGCACTCCCACCAGAATTCTTAGGGGGAAAAAAAAGAAATTAGAAGAGACCATCTCCAGTGAGTATTACTGCTATGCAGCCAACAGCAGGAGTCAAAGTGTCTGCTTCTTACCTGGAGGCTGAGATAATTGTATCGTGTGATCTTCTTGGCATCTGCCACCCTGATGAAATAATAACCAAGAGCTGCTCCTGCACCCTTCCATGATCTCACGGGTTTAGCTGCCACACAAGCTCTTGTTTTGACTCATGTGGAAGAGGGTTAGTGCCAGTCCTCTGCACCAACCGCAAAGCAAAGGGAAAACAACAAGGTCTGAATGCATCACTCATTAAAGACTGTCAGGGTTTCCTTTCACTTGAGATTGCAGTGCTTGGAGTTAAGAAGTTTTATTGCTATCACATCAACATGGGATGCCTTTGGTCTGCGAAATCATTCATCCTCCCAGCATTTCCCCTCCTGGATTTATGTCCTTCAGCCAAGCCGATCTTCCAAATATTTCACAATGCTGCAATTATCACTGCCTCTTAGCATCAAAGCAAGCACCCAGTGAGTAAGCCTTCGTAGGTAACCATAGGAATGGCTCAGGAGAGGCAGGAGAGCCAAGTTTGGTGAGCAGTGCTGAGTGACATTGCCTCCTGGAGGGGTTCAGGTGCCTTCCCAGCCTGTAGTAAACACATCTTCCCCTCTGGCAGAAAGGAGGAGTCATCAGTAAGCTTTACCTACTCCTAGTGCTATTTGTGAGCCTAATATAAACTTTGAGGTAGCTTCATAATTTACACAGAGAACTTAATTAACTTCTAGTGGATCCAATTACAGGAGGGAGGGCTGGGCACAAAAGCAGAGGAAAGCACCTTCAGTTTTTAAAGGCAATTAGGTGATATTTCCACGGCATTAAGAGGCCTAAATGTCATTTTCAAAAGTAACTTAGGTCTGTAGAGCAAAGTCTTAATGACGTGCAAGGAGATTTCAGTTGAGTCACAGCCTGAGGTGAACTTCAGCCATCCACATTGCATAGGCCATGCAAAAAGTGGAAGGACACCCAATAACCTGTAGAATCTGGGCCTCCACACATTGTCAGCACTATTAAACTTACCAATCTACATTTTATTTATTTCCTAAGGGATCACCCCTTTACTCTTCCATAATAAAGGGAGCAAACCACGGATTAAGTGATAAACCTGCTAGAAGGTGCAGGCATTACTTCAGATAAATACACTGTTGCTAATTATCTGATGATCCACCAGGTCCAACTTGTTTCAAAACACAAAGGCAGAGTGGTCTTTTCAAATAGTGAGTCAACTAGTAATAATACAAAGTACTTACTTTGGAGCCACAGCTGTTTGGAAAGGAAATGTGATTTATCTTTATATATCCCTTAAATATCCCTGTTGCCTCTAAAGACCCCTTGGAGAGCATTCCTTTATGTGTGTAGATCAAAGAAAAAAGGGGTGCATGAAAAACAACACAGTCACTAAGGTGATCAGACTGTTCAACAGAACTTGAAGTCCTCAGTAATGTCAGAAGAGCTCTGCAACATAAAGAAAGCATGACTCTCTTAAGAAAATGGTTGTAGGTAAAAAAAAATATACTCCTAGGAACATCAAAATATGGCCAAAGCATGTGTGATTTGTAGTAAAAGAATCTCAAACCTGTTTTGAGAAAGCATCTTGCTGAAAAGCTCAGACTGCAGAAATCTTTGAATTCTGAATTAATTACAAGAAAAGAGGAATTTGCTAGCTCTGTGGAGGTATTTGGTCCTGATTTTCAGAGGCATTGCTTTCCTGAGAGGTGCATTTTCATGGCTCTTCTACTGTGGATCATGCATAAGCAGCAAGAAGTAAGATGAAATGACCCCCTCAAGTTTCCCCGTAATGCTATGAAACGTTAGAGAACTGCCCACGGTTTGCCAGTGGAAGCCTGGACCCCCTGAAGGCCTTTTGTATGAAAACCCCACTAAAACAGAGCATAAAAATGGACCCTTTGCAAAAGGCCAGACCCTGCAAGATGCAGGCTGCTGCTGAAGAGGAACACCCCCAGTCAAGGGCATGCAACTGGACATGGGATGGAGCCATACGCAGGGCAACAAGCAATGCGGGGCTGCAGCGAAGTACGAGAACCAGGTAATAGGATATAGCTATGGTTTCGTATAAAGGCCCAGGTCCTTTACAAAGCATCCTGTTACTTTAAGCACATGCCCAAGGTCCTGAATAAAGGCCATTTGAGGCAATGATGCAGACCCTGGTAATGGCAGTGACATGAGGAAGGGGTACCATATGCCTTGGAAAGGAGTAATTTTATCACGAAATAGACAGCAAAAGCCAAACAACACCCGCAAAATCTGAAACCACCAGAATATACTTTATTTCCGTGGGAAAGGAGCTTTTCATGAAAACTTAGCAGGTTCCATGTATTTTCCCAGCCCCACAACAGCTATTTTCCATATGGCACATGGGCCAGACCAAAATAATCAGTCACGTTACTCTGCTCTGGTCCTGAACAAATCCTGGCAAAGTTAATCTGGGTGTGGACTTTCCCATATAGGCCCTCCACATGCAGTTGGCTTCATTTGCAGACCCCACACATTTCTAGGGGTCAGATAAGATGACTCACAACTTAGATCCAACTCCAGACGTGTCAGTAACTTGGATGAAATGCATTTTGTCTTAATGATAGACTTCTGGCTATACATTGAAGGACACCAGTGACTGTGTGGACCAGCGCAAGCAAGGGAATGTCAGATCCATGGTGGGAGTTGTGAGCAACTGGCTGCTGGGCAAGAAGGGATGGAGATAACCTAGGATGCCTCTGCCTGTATGGAGATTATTTCTGCAGCTGGCAAAAAGGTTCTGGGGGAAGATTCAGAACCACAAAGATGCCAGATTCCTTCTTTGCAGAGGGCATCAGTCATCACCACTATCTTGTGAAGAAAAGTTACTTAGGCAGCTGCCAAGCACCTGATAAAAGGTCAGTATTGTTACAGTCAAGGCTGCACTGGGGACTCCAGTTTTGTAGGCTCAGAAGGCCTACAGTGTAGTTTTTATAGGAAGCACGGAATGTTTTGGTGCCTGGAAGGAAAGCAAGCTGTACTGAGCCAACGAAAGTATGTGGGAGTCAGGAGCTTCACTGAAATTTCCAGCTCATTGCCTTTCAGATCCCTCTTTTGTAAACTGGGGATGAAGTTTCACTAATTCATAGAAGTGTTTTGAGAACAAGCTAAAGTTTATGAAATACTTAGAAAGTAGAATGGTCAGAGTATTATTTTATTGCATTCATTTTCTCACTTCCTGGGAATTGTTGTCCCATAACAAGATCTCAAACACTCTTAACAACTGTTTCTTTGCACTCACGTAGCTGTTTAAAATGGATGCATATATGAATTCATGCTGGTCAAGAAAGATGAAAGGTTGTAGACAGATCTTTATGTAGACCATTAAATGGTCACTATTTCTGGCAAAGATCTTGAGGCATCCATATTCCTCTATTATTTTAATTCATGGCCCAGACTGTGTCTGCTGACAGGATTACAGCATGGGCACACAGGGCAGTAAAATTGTCCTCTGAAAGTTCCTGGGAAAAGATTGCAGAAGCAGCATGAACCAATGAAACAAACAACAAGGAAAAATACATCTGAGTGATTGCCCACAGATTTCCCTGGGTTCTCACATGGGCATTTCCATTAGAGAGAAGAATCTTAGGGCTGGGGTATCTAAGCTGGTTGTCCACCCTCCAGGTTCAACCAGATTCCACACATCATCCGTAGGAAGAAAAAATGGGCTTTCTAGGAATATAGAGGGTGTCTAAAGGAGCTGTTGGAATGAAACTGAAGCGACCAACAGCTAACAAAAAAAAAAAAGATCAATAATCTATTTACAAAACAAAAACCCAGACCAGAGGAAATACATTACAGCCACCTACTACTGTCTGAGAGAAAGGGGCAAAACTCACTCATCTGGCTTAAAGGCCATGTAGCTAATGCTTCTTGAATTTTTGCTGCCAGACAACGTACCTAAATAGAAGATTTTTTTTCCTCTCCCACATACACAGCTAATTAAAAATAGTCGTGGTGTTATGGGACAGCTGTAATTGGCCTTGTGTGGAAGCTCTGTATTCCACTGGTAATTACAATTATTCTCCCATTGCAACCTACTTCAGCTTCACTAAATCAGCCATTTATTTTCTCAGCTGTCAGGGTCCTGGCTGAAAACACAGGAACTATTCAACTTCCATCCTCCTCTTTCACACTGTGGTATACAAGAAACATCTACGTATTCTTCGGTTTTCATAAGACATTTTATTCCTTTAACTCGGAGCAGATTTCCTCCAATAATGTACACGTTGAAGGCAAAATCCAGCTCCTTTTGCATGGCAGCCCTCAAATACTAAATAACTCTTTGCTTCTTTTTTCCCCCCAGAGTATGTCTCTCCCTTCAAAGTGCTGTTAGACAAAACCCCAAGTTGTAACATGTAACACCATTGAAAATATCCAGATCTCGCATCAACCCATAGTCTTAAATACAGGTTGGACCTTCAGCCCATGTCAGAACTAGGCAGTTTCACATGAATTTCATAGTAACAATAATGGGCATCACTCTGCTTTTGAGGGACTTCCTTTGAAACAGATTTTGCAGACAGTTCCAAATTTGGCATCAGTGCAAGCCCACAGAGTTCATTAGAAATAACCTTATTGACTAAGCCTCATGGAGAAGAAAAAAGGCCCGGGGATCTGGAAATCCAGTCACTTATAGGCAAAGTGTCAAATTTTTAAAATTAAGAAGCAAGATAGTTGTTCCTGGGAATTTCAGAGTGGATGATTTTGGTGAAGACAAATTATACGTGGAGGCCTGTATAGGAACCTGAATTTCTGTTCAGGAAAGAATGACTAAATCAGGGGAATGACAATGCTGCTTGCTCACACCTGGATCTGGGCATGCTTTGGAGCTAAAATAGTCAAAATATATTAAGATATATAACATGTTATATAATATAAACCTCACTGAAAAATGAAGTTTTGTGGAAGGGGGAAGTGACCTCCAAATTTGGAACAAGATCATAGAACTGTTTAAGTCAAAAGAACAGGAGAAAAATTAGGAGAGCCAAAAAAATTATTCTGACATCCTCTAATAAAATTTTTTCTATTTTGAAAAATGACTAAATATAATTTTAAAAGGGAATTAAAGGAGGTTTGAACAAAACTAAGGGCCTCAACAAAACCTGGGTGCTGCCAAAATATTTTACCCAGTCAAAACAGTTTTGTTTTGTTTATTTTCCCAAGAAAAAGGGAAATGGGGGATTAATTGCTTTTATTTGTGCTTTCCGTGTGTGAAAATAAGAAATTTGCAGCATGTGCTAGAGTCACTAGTCAGTGTTGCATCTTGTGACTTGATGTGACTAACCCACATAAGGTCTAGTGGTTTCTGACTGGCTGCTGCTGTAGTGGGAGCGCTCGGTAGTCCCCCGTGTAAATTCCCTGACTTTCAAAGGAAAATATAACTTCCCTTCCATACATAAAGCCGTCTGCTGCTGTAGCATTTCCCTCTTCAGCCTTATGCTCGCACTACGAGGACTGCTGTAATCTGAATATGTGCCTACAGCGACAAAATATAAGGCTTTAATTAAGCTGGTTTTAAACACTCATCATTCCTGAGATTTCCTCTCAGTGAATCATGAGTTTATTTTCGTACCCGTGCGCCAGCCATGCCTGCCACAGCGGCACTGGAGCTGCTAGCAGGGAAGGGATTCGCGGGGACGGTCACTTCTCCTTCAAAACAGATGATGTATTAGTTACCCTCTTTGTGCAACCTTTTTTCCTCTTGCCAAACCACATCTTAAAGGCAAAAGAAGGAAATGTGGTGCCTGGGGCCACTTGCCGGCACTGGGCAGAGAGGGACCCTCAGCCGTGGCTTTGAATATGACACAGGAGCTCCTCTGAAAACCAGTGCAGGTGAGGGTACTGTGGGAGGCAAAGGGGTAAAACACAGTGACTTCCCCATTGGGGTTTCCTTCTGCAAGAGCATCCACCACATCCAGAAGATCCTTGGCACCAATCAGCCTCCTAAAGCGCCTTTTGCAGGCAGGGCCAGAGAGGTCCCCTGGCCAAAATAAACACACTTTGATCATTCTCACCTGCCACAGCAGGCAATGCCCAGAGAGCCCTGCTGCCAGCCACGGCTGTCAGGAAAGCTTACTTTAGCAAACCGCAGCCGCTCCACGCCATCCACAAGCTGTTGCAGCCTCACCTCAAAAAGCGCAGCACCCAGCAGGCTGGGACTCTTGCTCCTTCCTGCTGCTGAGCTATTTTTTAACCTGTCCTATGATTAGCACTGCCTGCTTCCGCCCTTTTGCCTTCCTCCTGACTTAGTCCCATGGCTCTGCCGGTGACACTGCGAACTGACCTGCCTGGCCCTGCTGCTGTGGCTGGTTCCCTTCCAGCAGCCCCAGCGGCCGGCTGCTTCGCTTTATGCACCGCTTTGTGCCTATTGCAAATGAGCACAATTAGGGAGGAATCACATGCCAGAGGGGCAGTCTAACTGGCTACACCTCCTTTTTCTATACCTTTTCCTACACTACACTCCCCCAGTGCAATATAGGGAGCCTGGAAGAGTGGCAGGCAGTAGAGCAGAAGCGGGTGCAGCAGCCCTGGGAGCATGCACACGCTCTGCCCTGCGTTGGCATGGTGTCCGTGCTTTGACTTCACTGTCTCTAGAGCAGAGCTGAACACCTGGGTTACATTGCAGAGACTAAAACTGGGCCTTTTCAGTCCTTTCAGCAAGAAGGCCATAGTGCAGAAAACAGAATCAATGTGGTTTTGCAGAATATTTTCCACATTTTGAGCCTATTGATTTAGAAACCTTTTTTTCATCAGCTTGCCACAAGGTGTGACTTTTCAGATCACTGTAGTATGGCAGTAAAACGTCATTACTAACATTAAGTATGTACACTTCTTAAAGACAGGACACATTGGATGGGAATAACAGTACTGATGCCCATAAATTTACACAAATAAAGTTTAAAAAACAATTCTGAAACCAGCACATACTTGATTTTGTTCCTCACCGATGTACCTCTGTCACTTTTACATTGGGACGTGCTTCTTGCCAGGCACTGCCACTGATTTTTATTTTATTCTTGTATTGTAGCAGCTGCAGAGACAACCATTGTCTACTGAGCTATAGCAATGTGCTGGATTTCAGATAGTCTTATCAGCTCTGCCACTGAGTGGTCCTTAAGCCAAAGCCCCACTTTGAAAGGAAAATATGTCAATGCAAACATGCTGCCTTAGCATCTCAAGATTTTCCAGCTAATCTCTTACGAGGTACCAGAAGCACAGTCTTGAGAACCCAGGGATAAAGGATATCAGGTTGTGATGACTGCCTGGCGGCTTCCTTTTCATTATCCTAGAAAATAGAGAAATTCTTTGATAGCTTTGTGCTTGCAGAGTTCACAGGAATTGTCACCTAGGTATAATTCCTATTCTTAAGAAGGAAAAAAAAGAAAATCCAGCCAAGCAAACCTGCGTTGGCAATCAACTGAGACATGCAAAGAAGATTAGACACTCCTTACGGTTTCTGTCCTTTTTTACAGATGCATACATAATCACCTGTTTGGATGGGATTTTTCTTCAATACTTTCAGCTGTTTCCCTTGCTACAATTTACACATCTGTATCTCCCACTTGACTTGTCATTACCAATAAACCTTACAAGATGATGTCTAGTGCTATTTTCCAGGATGGCCAGGAAACCAAACTGCTTCTGCCTCCCACCATCACTCCGCAACCCTTATCACAGCAAGGGCTGCATTTTCCAAGGCCTGGGACGGGATGCCGAAGCACTGATGTCATTTGCCTGAACTGCCAGGCCCTTCTTTTCCTGTTTCTCTTCGCTCAACAAACTCCTGAATCATTCCAGCTCCACCATGTGACTCACACACAGTTTGTTCCATAAATATTTGGAAGTATGAGGGAGCCGAGAGCAATAAAAACAGAACCTGAAAGTGATGGAATGAGATTGGTTGCCTTGGTGTTGGCTTTTTTTCTTTTCCATAAGGAAATCTGCTCTTTAAAAAGGAAAAAAGTCATCTGCTTTATTTAGCAGGAGTTAGCAATGCATGCTTTGTTCCCTGCAACAGGCCAAGCTGATGTTACCAGCAGCAGCTGGCTGAAAAATATTTTTCAGAATAGCTTCATATATTCCTCAAACTCTTATACTGAAGGTGGGATGAGACAATTCCAAGTGGATTTGCCTTAATGCAAGCCAGAGGAATAAAGTTCCTCTAGCGGCTCTATTTTGTGCTGTTGTAGGTATTCATTAGCCACCAAATACCTCACTTGGAATAGCAATTAAACCTGGTAATCCCCTACTGTTTTCCAGCCAATACTTAGCCAATATTAATTACCATAACCTTCAAACACTCCTGTGAAGCAAAATAGAATCTTTGTCTATCTTATCTCTATTTTAAACAGAAGACAACAAGACAATGGCAAGAACAGATACTTACGCTGACATAGACAATAAGTCTGCACTAAAAACATGAGTAGAATAAAAGGACTGCATTTTATTATCTATCATGTGAAACGTATTTAGCTGAAAAGGTTAGGTGGGTTGGATGAACTACACATAAAACTGTTATCTAAGCATCAGGAGCAAGCAGAGGTGTCACAGTTTTGATATACTATAAAAAGTGTGGGAGTGATATTGCAAGGAAGCAAGCAACCAAATTGTATTCAGGGCCAAATTTCTCACCAATAGTTTAACATGGTGCCCTCCAGAACAAGAATCATTTAGACCCATGAGAGTGATTCAGGTTGCCTATTTTCCATACTACATGACAGATCTACACAGCAGATATTAGCGCAGATGTGAGGTTACTACACATTCAGGGCAGGGTGGGAGCTTTGAGATGCCCCATGCCACAACCAACTTCCAACTCATTTACAACATGAAGGTTTTATTGATTATACATTGATGTCACATGCATACACCCAAATGGGCCAGTACTGGTTTCTTGGGGCACTCCTGATTTTTGCGGTCACTGATTCTTCTGGTCAATTCACATCTGAATGTATCACATAACCCATTCTGAATCTCCGCTCTCTTACTAATTTGTCTGTTGCCAAATTGGATTAGCTGACCCACGGCCCATGGCACATTTACGATATGCGCACTTGTGAAAACAGTTACAAGACTGGCAGGTCTGCATTTCTACAGCAGAATTCTCACGGCGGGAGCATGCCGTACAAAGCAGCTGTGCTTGTGGACAGCTGTACCTGAGGTGTCCATTTCCTTGTGAACTCCTCCAAATCACCCCTGAGATTATTAACTCATCCATGATTGCAGCTCTGTTGCCCATTGCTACAGGTTCTGGAACAAAATGGGTACTGATGTCAGAGTGTCTCTAGTAAATACCTGCTAGGAAAGAGCTCTCCTTGAAGTGGTCACAAGAAAAAAATATATCAAAATAATAGCGGAGCAAGAAAAAAAAATAGTAAAAATTCTCTACAGTTTGGATTTATTTATCACAGAGGGCTATTCTTCAGTTATTTTGCCACTGAGTCTTTTAAGGCACTTCCTTCCCCTCCAGTCCCCCATAGTTCAGGGGATTTGTCATACAGGTCTCTAGTGCCTCAGCTGCTCATGGCTTGGTCATTACTTGTGAGCTAGACCAGCTCCATTCTCCACAGAAGGGCACTACCCTTTTCATCTTCTACGTAAATTTTTTTTGCCAAACTGTGGCACTGACACCCTCTGGGTGTGATTCAGCCAATTTTCTCATCCACTTCAGTGAGCTTTGACTCTGTGTTAAGAGGATAATTTCTTCCCACAGCTTCTGGGAACATCAAATGAAATTGGACTGCCACTTACTGGACCCCATTTGTCTTGTTTTAGGGCAGCCTATGTCTCCAGTGTACTGGATCTGCCTTCTTTTCATTTCTTTAAGCCTGTGTCAACCTACCCTTTTACCTCTGATTTTCTTCCACAACACACAATAATGTGCTTTGTTCTCATATGTGGCTGGAAATTCACCAGCATGGCTCAGTCTGCAGGGGAAAAGGTCATCCCAAATTTCCCTTGTGTGGAAATCTTCAGGTACCCAGAAGAGCTGCTTTCACAAGGATGCTGCTGCCTGAGCTGTCTAGCAATTCTGCTTGCTAAAAACCCAGCAGAAAAATTTCAGCGTTAGAGCAGGTAGGAATATCTGTTCACATTGTGAAGAAACCTGTCACAGAATACACTGTTCTCCTTCACAATTGTACTCACAACCTTGGCAGAGCAGATTCTCTGCCCCTGCAAAGCTATCCCAAGCAAGCCAAACTGAAAAGTTTTGTGGGTTTCTCTCCCACCAAAAGCTTTATGGAATGCACGTCCTGGATCTGACTTCATTAGACTTCTGAAGTGGGCTAGCGCCAAAAGAGCCTTCCCAGCTCATCCTTGCTGTCTTTCCTGCCCTGGAGCAGGTACATGCTGTCTGTCCTCAAAATGTATCAGACCCATCTCTAGAAGTATTAGGATTTTTTCCCTAAGGCAAACAGTCAAACCAGGAAATTTTGCAACCCATAGCAAAAGAGAATTTAAAATTAGGAAAAGAAACTCCAGCTAAAAAAGGAAGAAATCTGCTGGGTGGGTATCTTGCTGTCATCACAGTGTTATCGCCAAGACAATTTTTTAGCACAGTAATGGCAGAAAAACGGAGCTAGTAGGCACCTACCAGGTCATTCAGTCCAGCCCACTGCTAATACATGCGCCCGCACCTCCCTTTCCCATTCATAACTACAGCAAGATCTATCTCAAAAGCAGTCACGAATCCCACTTGTGGGGCTACTGTTCAAATGCCTAGAAACCATTTTCTAATTTCAAGCTTAAATTTATTCCTGGTCATTTGTATTCTAAGGCATCCATAGCTCCTTTTCTCCTCTCTGGTATTTACCCGCCTGATGCATTTCCAGACAGCAAACATATCCCATTTCTGCTTTTGTTTTGCAAGGTTAAACAAAGCATTCCCTTCAATTTCCTACTGTAAAGCAGGATCCCTGTTCTGCTGATCTTTCTCACTGCCCTTTTCTGCATTTGCCAGTTCCAATTCACCTTTCTGCAAAGAGAGTGATCAGAACTATATGAGCTATTGGAGTTAAAATTAACTACCTCTAAATGGGGAGAAAGGATCACTTTTGAGGACCAGCTTAAAATTTGTAAAGAAAACCCCAACAACATTTATAGCATTCATTAAAACTAAACTCTCTCACTGCTTATCTGTGGAAAAAGACTTTAAGAACAGCGCTATGTGGTGTTCTAAGGATTAGATGGTCAATTGGTCATCCCTACTAGTATCTTGTATAATTGTGTTATAATATAACCCCAGACTCAAAAAGAGGCTGATAGAAAATAAATTGTAAGGTTTGTGGGATGTCTACTGTGTCATGGTAACGTTGCTTCTGTTCCTGAATGTGGGATTAAGGGCTTGAGGCAAGGACAGAGAACTCAAGTGAAAGCCTATGTGCTGATTTCAGCAGGCAGAAAACCAGCTCCAGAGGAGTGGCTTTCGTATTTCTGAACCAATGGACGTTTGCAAGTCCACAGAATTTCCCTTCTTTAGGCAGAAGCAAAGTGTGGTGCATGGCCCGCTGAACAGCTGTAAGACCCTATACATCCTTGCAGTCCCAGCGTTTTGCCACCTACCAGGATGCATCCTACATAAGCCCTGATGCAACCCCTCTAACCAGCCAAAACTATTTTCTGTAGCCTTCTGACCACAGAGGGTTTCCCTGGAGCAGAGTTTGTGTCGTGCTTCCCTAGGAGCATCCCTGGACCTGCACAAAAGCTTTTGAAGATAGTTTATGAAAGACCATGGACATATTTTCTCAGGCCAGAGGTAGAAATACCCTCATAATGAAAAGCAAAATGGCTCTACCTGGCAATCATTTCAGTGACTTTGTTTCTGCAGTCCCAGGAAGAATTCCTTCAGTTCTGCACAACGCAACCACAGCAGATACGGACAATTTTCTGCATTAGGAGTCCTTCCAGGGAAAAAGCATGTCACCTTCTGGTACCGTTATGTCTTGCATGGATGCATTCTCCAAGTGGGAAAAGGAAAAAGCCAAGAGATTCCCACTGCCATCTGCTTTTTGTCCTTTACACCTTGCAAATTTATGTTACGAACAATGAAAAGAAACATATGCAGGCACTGGAGCCATAGTGCCAGCAACATCCTCAGAGTATTGGCTAGACCTTCTCTGTAGGCTGTTTTTGAAGCCATCAAAAATAGAGGGATTTCTTCCATACTTATAACAGAAATAAAGTTCAGAACAGAAAAGTGCCTTATGGGTAACTCAAGCAATTGCTCCACTTCAGCACTTACTGTTCCACAGTCCTCAGGAATAGTTATTGTCCTTATTGGAGCAGGTTAGTTCCAGCTGTGCATCTTTTGTAGATTAGATTTATGCAGACATACACTAGTGCTCTACTCACGTACGGCAGAGAGGAACATCCTTGGGTTTTAACTTTTCCAGCTTTCAGCCTTTCTAAGGTCTGTAGTGCACGCTACTTGGGTTTACATGGCAATGGGAACAAGAAATGTTTGTTTCTATGTCTTTTCTTTTGGACGTATTTGAAACATACGTGTTGTTTGTAGCCCAAAAGATTTTTCGGGGTATCACGTGGACATCAATGAAACACACTTTTGCCAGCATTGGTTGAAGTCACAGAGGAGTCAAAATCTCAAAGAGGGTCAGCTGGACAGGCAAGCCCTGGCTCTCATGCCTGCTCTATTTTCTTGCAGGAGACTCTGTCTGTACACATTTTCATTCATGGGAGAGAACCGTAACAGAAGCAGAAATCTAATTGAGTTTCAAATTTGCTTACTAACATTTTCTTGACCTAAGGCCCAACATACTGGGAATTGCCAGAGAAAAAACATTAAAGTAGCTGCAAATACAAAATTTCTTGTGAAGGGATGAAAGCCAACTCAAAAGGCTGAGCCCTTCCCCCAAGAAGTCTATAGCAGGCTAGTACTAGGAGAGGATCCAGGAAATTTAACAGTACTTAATGTCTCAGGAATGGGCATTCAGGTCTCCTTTTCTCATCACAAGGACTTATTAGCTCATCTGCCTTAGAGCATAAAGCTCTACTGGTAAATTCAAGCATGCCCGCAATGTGCCTGTGCACTCCAACACTGTCACCTATGCTAATAGACTGTGAGAGAGTTCCCTGGCATGAGTGTAGCCTGCTCCAACTAGTGCTTTCCCAAGCAATTTCTGGACCTGTTTTGGTCACGAGAGTGTGCCAGGAACCACACCCAAGCAGCAGTTTGCTTGCAGCCACCTAGCACAGGCAAACCCAGTTCACCAGCAGGCTGTTCCATGCCAGTCAGCCTCAATGGCTGGGAACATTCCCAGGCACATTTAATATAGTGGTATAAACCCAGCCTAAGCCCTTTAACAAAATTACAAAGTCAAATCAAATCGCCACTGAAAAGCTGTTATACATACGGTTTTTATAGTGTACTATTTTGCAAGTGTCTGGCATGTTCTGGGCTCACTACGCTAACAGTGTCATCCAGTTATACACAATTTCACAGTTAACAGTGGTGTTGCTGTGATGCAGAGCTCCATAAAGGCTGTGATGAACCGGCTCCTTCAGAATGACAAGGGTGGAAGAACCTACAAAAAGACTTTCCAAGGTCAAGTTTGGCCATGACCTAAGTTGCTGTCACTAAATCTTTTCTACACGTGACAATCCCATGATAATTTTCTGCTGTGTCATTGCAATTGCCTCCCACAGCCAGGCACCATCTCAAACAATTCCAAGAAAGCAACTGCTCTCCTATTGTGAGAGCAAAGCTGGAAACACAGATGTGATCGACTGGAGGTCTGGCAAACTCCAAACTCTACTTTTAACTCCAATCACAAGATCTAGGGTGTCCCATTAAATTACTGAAATAAACATAACACCTTATTTCCTTCAAAACCAGCATGCAGTCATTCTGGTTGGAAGGGACTTCCAGAGGTCTCCAGTCCAACATCCTGCTGAAGGCAGATCTAGTTAAATCAAGTTGTACAGGGGCTTGTGCAGCTGTGTTTTGAAGATCACTGGGGTGGGGAGTTTACAGCTTCTCTAAGAACATGTTCCAGTGTTTGACCACCTTCATGGTAAAAAAATTTCCTTATACGAAGC
Source organism: Sula dactylatra (assembly GCA_013389905.1). NCBI lineage: Eukaryota > Metazoa > Chordata > Aves > Suliformes > Sulidae > Sula > Sula dactylatra. Next base: position 74,736 of record WEKW01028911.1, on the reverse strand, counting down.
AAGAATTTCCCATGTTCCAGCATGTGTTTGGTTCTTCTCATCCTGCCATGGTGTGCCTGAGAAGTCTGGCCCAATCTTCCCTATATTGTCCCATTAGGTAGCTGTAGACAGCAATAAGATCTGTCCTCAGACTTCTCTTCTCCAGGTGGGACAGACCCAGCTCTCTCTCAGCCTCTTTCCACACATCTTGTGCTCCAGGCCTCTGATCATTTTGGTGGTCCTCCACTGAACTCATTCCAGTATGTCAATGCTTTTCTTGCACTGGGGAGCCCAAAACTGGACACAGTATCCCAGACTCTGCCTCACAAGTTTCCATGATCTTCCCAGGGACTGAGGTCGGTCTGAGCAACCCATAGCTCCCTGGGTACTCCTTCTTCCTCTTGAATGCAGGTGTGATGCCTTTTCCCAGTCATCAGAAACCTACCTCAGTCACTATAGCCTTTCAAAACGGATAGAGAGCAGCCTCACTATGACATTGGTCAGGTCCCTTCAAACCCTTGGGTGCATCCCATGTGGTCACATGGACTGAAGTACATCAGGTTGTCTTAGTACTCCCTACTGTATGTACAGAAAGCAATAAGATTTGCATTCCCACAGACTCTGCTAGAAGGGTCAGGGAAGCAGGAAGCATGAAACTAGATGATTTTGTTTTCTGTACCTTTTAGACACGTACCTGGTCGGTCACATGCACTGAAATTGTAAGGGTCAACAAAGACTTTATTCTACTCTGTATGCCCAATGGGCCAAATTCAGATTGCACTGCGACCTTCTTTCATAGTCTTCTCAGTTCCCAAGGGTGAGACTTTAGCAATATTTTTTTCAATGCAGGATTTAGTACATATTTCTAATATATTGTAGGATGCAAGACTGAATACAAAAAGTTTGACAGCTAAAAGCCCACCCCTTACTCTGTCCCCCAAATTAGAGACAGGTGAGCAAGGCCCAAACACATTTTTTCCTCCCTGTGCTTATACCTATCTATATGATGCCAGTTATGTAGATGAACACCAATAAACACTAATCAAAACATGCATTCTTTACCAGAGGAGCTCTATGAGATATGATTTGGCCTTTGAAGTAATTGGTCTGGGCCTTGCATAATAAGGACAGCTGAGCTCAGTTCAGTTCACTATGATTGATGATAATTTTGATTGCTTCCATTAGGAGGCTTGCTGTACTATGAACAGCAGGAAAAACCCCACCACTACCTTCTTAGGAGAACTTCTATACCATTTAATGAAAAACAAACCCATCAGACCTATGTGTCACAAAAGCTATCCGCTGCCCCGCAAAAGCATTTTGTTGGGTCTGGGCAGGAGATGATGACACCATTCACTGAGCATTTAGGCCAGTGTAGGCACATCCCATCGCATGATTAGGCCCTAAGAGAGGCATTGAGGATTAATTACAGGAAGTTTTTTTCTAACAAAGGTTCAAAACCTTGTGACAGAAGACACACTGTGCCCTGGCTACTACTGAATTCAGTCTTGTATGGACTGCCAATGAACTTTGTTGTCTGGTCTGCATCTTCCACAGTGACTCATGTTGTGACACATTCATCAGGGGAATACTCACATACACAGAAATACCACATAGGGCAAACAGGCACAGTATTACAAAGGGAGGTCAAATTATGGTTCCATTAACCTTGAGAGCATCTTTTTAAAAGGAGATGAAAAACAAAACAACAAACAACCAAACCTAACCTCCAGCTAAAAATAGGAGCTCTTCAGCTAAGCTCTTTTGTACTGGAGCAAATATTTATAGATTGCTCAGAAATCCTGAATAATGGGGGGTTTAATGGAGTCTGACAGGTTCTTAACTAAAATAGTGCTAAGGGGTACCATGATGAGGCTTCTCTACCCTTTACCACAGGGGCCATTGTGCCGGCAGACAGTTTGCAGTCTCTACAACCATGGATAATTCATGTTACATAATTAACGACTCCTCAGAGGAAAGCAAATGATCATTCCTGGAGCTTAACGGCAAAGTAAGCGGGTAAATAAATAAATAAAACCTACAGCTTTCAGATTTCTGTCACATTCATCAGCAAAATTGCAGAATAAAATGCAGAGAGAAAGATCTATTAAAGACAAAACACAAAAACAACAGCATGTTTTGGAGTGCCATCCATCTGCAACTGGAAGCGATGAAGGCTTTGGGGCAGAGGGACAGCGCACTCAAATTTCTAAAATTGCATGGTTTTATTTACGAATTTCTAGTGTTCATTTTGAAACTTTCCACCAGAAAATAAATGGCTCATTGTAATGTCAAAAACTGAAATGAGCAAGAGACCTGCAAAGTTCTTTGTCTGGCCCTAGGGAGGGCTCTCTGGTGACAATAAACAACCCAGAGTGTGTTTAAATAACCCAGATGCTAAACCCTGTGGAGAAATGGTGGGTTCTATTTGCTACTTGTAGCATTAATAAACAACCTCCTTTCCGTTCCTTACAACCCCATCCTGACTCTTTTTTTAGGGCACAGGATTTTACAGGAGCCAGCAGGGTAGTTCACATGTCACTGTCAATTCAGAGGACTGAGATATTTGGCTCTACAGCTTGGATTAGGCTAACAGTAAAGACAGGAGGAAGCAACAGGGACCAGAACCAAGGCTAAACCTGGACACCTCTGGACTCAGCATACCAACGGTTCACATCTGGAGCATCCACTCACTTCCACAGCAGGACTGAAGAAGTACTAATAGTTACAAATATGCAGGATCTGGTATTAATCCCTATGACTTTTATCCTTCCATTTCAGAGCAACTTTGTTTATGACTCAATCACCAAGATAATTCTGGAAGCTTTTATTCTGGCGATCCCAAAGCATTCTTTTCCTCTTATGAAAACATTAGTATTTCTTTGGGGTGTGGTATATAACTTGGATATAAATTTTGGCTGAGGGCTAAGGCTAACTAAGAAGAGCAGGAATGATATTTTGTAAGAGATTAATCTTCTTAATTTCTCTCAGTCATTACTGTGAATACCTTAGGCACTTAATTTTGAAACAACAAAATCTAAAATACATGTTAAAAGACTAAAATATACATTGCAAAGTACTGATCGTCACAATACCAGATTTAGAAAGACTCAGTGCAAGAAACTGGCTGTAAACCAGTAAATAAACAATGCCTCTTATTTTGTTTCAGATAGCTGGAGGGGGTGGCTGAATCACAGTTCAAAACCAGAAAAAATCAAGTCCAGCTTTTCTTATTTTGCTAATAAAATAAACTTAATTTCATCCTCTTGGGTGAACACTTTATAATAATGATTGCTTAAAGATTTTGTTACCTTTAAACACAACACCTCTGACTTTGCATATCATTATTGTTTCTCTGAGTGCCAGTCATAGTAGCAGTACCTGCCAACTACTGTCCTTTTCCTCATAAATGGCTGCCTTCCAACAACTTTGGCTATATATAAGTACTGGAGTGTTTGAGGAATTTGGGGAATGAAAAATCTCCAGCAGATTAATTTGCACAGGTTTGTAGTAGAAGCTTGAGACCAACCCCTGCATTTCCTAACTAATGGTGGTTCAGGAATATCTATTTTGCTGGCCTCTGTGTAGTACATTACATCTACAGTCCACCCAGACCATGGCTCTTGGATGTCTCTTTCAGTAGCAGTGCTCATAAGAACCTCCACCAGCTCCCATCCCCTCCACAGCTATTAATTTCCACTACCTCACCACCCTCTTAGTGGTGCCAGGACACTTACTGATTAGAAACTCATGTCTGAACAAACCTCAGGTGGTATCCCTTTGCTCTTAGGGAACGTTTATTTGGGATGTGGTTATACAATGCAGCTATAAACATCACAAGGTGAACTGACCAGGGAATTGATCCAAGTTTTAAATCAGGGTATTTTTAACCTGAATAAGTTCCCTGATCTGATTCATCATTATAACTAAAGAAGAATGAAACAAAAATGAGGAGACCGGTGGTGCTGAAGGTGGCACTAGCATCAAGAGTATCTACAGATGTCTTAAACTCTCTTTATATGCCCACAAGCCTCTACCAAGCTGCTTTATGCCAAAATTGATGGCTTCATCTCACCTGCTGATGGAGCATATTGACATCTGTCTAGGCCATGAATTAAACCTAAGAACAGCTTCCCAAGCAAGAACCAGGAAGAGCATTCAAGGAGTTCATCCTTTGCCAGTGATATTGGTTCAGATGAAGGCACAATGATCTGGAGGAGGGCTCTGCCTCCTGCTGTGCTCAGCATGTGCTAGCTGGGGGCCATCCGCCTGGCGAGAGGTGGCCAGGAACTGGATAAAGTTGGTAAGAAGGACTCCAGAGCATATCTCAGGATCCAGCACATCAGCTCAGTTCAAGTGGAAAATTCACACTGCCCAAGCTTAGACTGCTTGTATGGGGAATGGAGAGAGGAAAGCTCCATCATTTAGGCACTCTCAGTCACTCTCTGAAGGTCCCATCGGCTGTGTATGATGCCTGCAATTTTATATTAGGCTCTCAAGCTAAATGAAAGTAAAGCCAGACAGTGTGAACTCTCCATATACGTCCTTGTACTTACCATGTCTTTTGTCACTTTGAGGGCTAAAGGAAATGAACAGGGTTCTAATGTTGCAGACTGCTCAAATCCCAGAAGCACTATTACAGATGTGTGTTTGCAAAAGCCATCAAACAGCAGTATGTAACAAATTGTTCTGCAGAAAAAAATCTTCAGTTAGCTTTTGAAAGTTGGATCTTTTTTTTAACCGTTCTCTTGTTGCAGTTTCTCATACCATCACTGGATATTTGAAATCTATCTGGACACCCTTGTATACACAAGAATGATTTCCACCTTCTTTATTTTAACTCTGTACTTTGTGGTATACAGAGTTCATCTGGATCTCAGCGTGAATTCTGTGCCTCACACCTCTCTGTTAAGACTGCAGACATAGCAGATGCATCAGCAGGTGTTAAGTTCAGATCATCTAGCAGAATGTTACAGTTTTGAAATTCTTCTTTCTTTTTTCTCAGTCATATTTCCCATTCATTGAGCAGAGTGAGGATGCGTATCTCTGGTGTTGGTTCCCTGTAATACACTTTATTTTCATTTTATTCAAAGATGCAGTAGGAAAATCAGCTGCTTAAACAGCTGGGCAAGGCCAACAGTTATCACTATGAGATGCAAGGTCAGAGGCTCTTAGCTGCAGCACAGAGGGTATACCATCCCCACCAGAGCTTTATAAACCATGCTAAAATCTTTATTCATTGGTCTTTCTTAACAGTATCAAGCATGCATGGCAAAACACAATGGAGACAATATGTGATTAAAAGGCACCATGTAACAAGCTTCCACAGATTTTGGGGTTTTTTTTAATGCTTAAATACATTACAGAGTTCTCATGCATTTGTGCACTTGCGCAGCAGCCCACAGTGAAGATTTTGCTGGTTTTCCCCCACAGAGACAGACAACTTGGGCTGAACACAAAAAGGAGTGCACAGGAAAAAGTTACAAGGTCTGAAAATGTTAATGGTCATTTGCTTTTGTTTTTCAGCATGTAACAACTAAATATACTCATCTTGTTAGTAATGAATAACCCAGTCTGTTCTGTTTCTGTACGATATTGTTCTCCTAAATCTCTACTGCATTATACTTGTGTGCACATGTGCGCACATGCTCTGCTACAAAATTTTCTGCTGTGATCCCCCCCAGCTAAAAAGCATTACAGCCACTACTGGCACCCGCAGAGAAGGGAAGGAGGTACAGCATATTTTTTAACAATGATGCTAAGCAAGCTAATAATTAGAATTTGCTATGGTCAGCTTCATTCCAGAACACTTTACTGAAGGCACATTAGAAGTCTGTCCTTTCTAAAAGATTTTCTCCTGTAAGACTCACATGCATGCAGAAGGCAGATGTACATCTGTGGTTTGCAGCCTTTCAATAAATAAGTTGTCCACAACTGAAATTTCACAACCTGGAGAAAGCAACAGATGAACCCACCTTCCAAAGAAGCAAAAGAAATTTTCCTGCTATGAGGAAACAAGACACAAAACTACTTGAACAGAACATCTGTTGTCTATAATCTGATAGTAGTCTAGTTTTTGTACTGCACAAAGAGATCCTAAAATATGGGCAGATGTGCAGTTAAAGGCTGTGCACAGAATGGTCCCCATCCTGTGCTACACTCTGCTTAGATGGAAGAATAAAACCTCTCGCCTACCAGAGTGCCGTCTCACTGTCAGCACACATTTGGACAGCCTAAGACCCTATGGCTTGTTTTATGGAGTACCGGCCTTGTATCAGTCAACCTGAGCCTTTGTCCTTGTGAAATCATGCCAAAAAGCTGCTCAGGCCAGGGACAGATGTCCTTTGTTCCAGAACAGATGCGGCCTTGCTTTGTGCCCTTTCTTTCATGGCCTCCCAGCTGGGGCTGCCGTGGCACCCTGTCCCCTAAATTGCCGTGTCTGACATCTGCTGTAGTGGCACAGGGGACACCCCTATCTCAGATGCAGAGCAGCTGCATGAGCCGTAAGGGCACTGCTGCTGCGCAACTGCCAGGATCCGCTCACTGCTGCTGCGGCCGTACGTGTGCATGGCGGGGGGGTGCGTGTGCTCGCCTCCCTGCCTGCGTTTCATGACTGCTGGAGGTGACACGTCTGTGATTGATAGCGGTGACACCAGCACTGATGATGCAAAGCAGCAGGATGTGGGGAAGCACTGGAGTTACTCTGGCTGAGTCAGCAAGGTCCAGCCACTCTTGTGCCTGTTTATCCTACAGCAGTCTGTGCAGCAAGCTTCCCATCAAACCATGCTTGCTCAGTAAATTAGAAAAGTGCATTAGAATGGTCTTAGCTCTCCCAAAGTAGAACAAAATATGTGAATTTGCATCCCTAGGCTGGCTATATCTGCTCTGATCTTTTCAAGCATAACATGGCTTGCATTTCATTCTTCACAAGACCTCCATGACATTCCTACAGAACTCATCGATGGGAGCAAGGATAAAGGCATTTAATTGTCCTTCCCCACAGAGTTCTGCTTATTTACCATTGTTCAGAAAGAAATTCTGTCCACAACTCTTAAAAAATCCGTGTCCAACAGCAAGCATGGAATCACTATGCCTGTGTCTAACCTGACCTTAAGTATATTGCAGGATGCCAAATCATCCAGATACTTACTCTGTAGATTGTCTCCCTACCTTTTTATTTGTGCCAGCAATAAGTAGTATAGCAACTGGAAAATAAGCCACTTCAAGCAGCTTAAAATTAATCTTTTATTTTTTGCTAAACTTCTTTTTAGCCAGATCAATTCCTTGAACCGGTCCACTGCCTAATAACAAAACTACCTGGGGTGGGAGCAAGCATGGACTGATGGCCAGCTGGATTTGGACTGGTTTCAGCCATGGTGAAACTGTACCCTCCTTCGAGAAGGGAGGCCTCAACCTAGGTGTGACTCATGCAATGACCTGGAAGGTTTAAAAAAGATGTGGTGAGTAATAAGAGCAAAACCTGGGGCAGTAAAAAGGGTGAAGGACGAGTGAGGCAGCATGAAGTAAGGTAGTGTGCTTTCCAAGTGGCTGACCCCTTGGTGGAGTGTGCAATGCCTCTCTTTTTCATACATGCCGTTATTTGGTTGCCTCATGGCTGAGGATTAAGCTCTCTAATTTCTAATCACTGCCTGGTGTAGCAAGGGCTTGCCACACACACCTTCTGGATGGAGAAGCTATGAAGCCCAAACAGAGAAATACCTTAAGACACCCAGAGGAAGAAAAGCTCCCTCTGAAACCTGAGACAGCTACAAGTGTTCATGGAACTTGGGGGAGAGGATCTGAGCCTGCCTTGAAAGGGTGGGGAGAAAATACCACTATTTTCATAGAGAGAATACCTTAATGTCTTTTTGGTCATTGTCAGGAACACCCCTGCAGTTGGAAACTGTGGAGTGATTTAAAACTGTAGAGAAAAAAAAAAAATCAAAGAGATGTCCCCTGATGTCTCCTGTTCTCTTCCTGAAGCACGTATGGTAGTCTCAGCTTTTGAAGTTTGGTATCATATCTTTAATTTGTAGGGAAGTTTTCTGTAAGTTGGGATATGTAAGGGCAAGTGAAAACAATGTTCTCTGACCTCCAGGGCATCTGAAATAACTCTTGCCTTGGAAAAAAAGAATCATTAAGTTGAAGTGCACAAGCTTCCTCAGAGGCCTCACTTTACAGGGCAAACTCCTTAGATCCTCCTACCTGAAATGGTGACAGCAGGGGTTTCAAAAATAGTATCCCATACGTTCTGTATCCATGTAACAGTTTTTCTCACTGAATTCAGAAATAGCTCCCACGCCAGCACAGCCATTGTACAAAACGGCTTCTTTCTTCCAGGAGTTGAAGAGGAACATGTGTCATACCATCAGCCTGGAGATTAGGGCCAGCAGATGAATGTCATGAGTGAAACATTAAGCATCTCTCTCTTCCTCAAGCACTGACAGAGGCTTCATATCCCTCCCTCAGGACTAGCCATCTCCCAAAGATTATCTTTAATACACAACTTCTTTCAAGCAGACTAATGTCCCCCATTGTCTAGACTGCACAATACAGCCTTCAAACAAGAAGTGCAAATGACAACATTTGTATGTTCTCTCCTCATCCCTCCTATCTGAACAGCCAAGAGACCAACAGGGAATAGAGACTTAGATCTTAGATCTGGCTTATACACGGCAATAAAATTGCAATCCAAATGATAATAATATGGCAGGAGAAGGATTCCTTGGGTATATTCACAGACCCCACAGGCACTTCCTCAGAGATATTCTTTGAAACTCAGGGCAAAGAGCCTCCTCCTCAGACAAAGGGTTTTCTATCTTTTCTAGATGACTTGTTGCAGGTGCCTGTCCTTGGCTTGCCACTTGCACTCTGGTTTTCAGACACAACCTGAAAGGGCTTCTTTGAGAAGCCCTCAGGAAGCCTTTGGTTCTGCTGGTGTTGACCCACCATGGGAAAACCTGTCAATGCCAAGGAAGAGGAGGCGATGTTTATAATGTGCAACAATTGGGTGGCTCTCAGCCAACATGAGGTAAGGTCCAAGGGTCATGCATGCCCTGCTCTGCTGCCTATTCTGAATGAATACTAAAGAACTCCAAAAGACAGCCATTGCTATAGACTTGTGCTGCAGGTTCTGTGTTGGTGTTTCAAGGATTTTATTTTAAAAATTATTTTTTCTGGCCACAGTTTCCATCTGCTTTTCCTAGAGTTGGTGGATGGTCAATTAACTAGAGTTTGGGGGAATCAGCAGTTTTTTGTTTGCAATCATTCATGCAAATCTTTCTCTGCCTTCAGTCTGAGCTGATTTGCAAAGACAAACAACTAAAATAAACACAGCTATAACACTGCCTGGTTCAGAGTCAACTGAACATTCAGCTCTGGAAGTACTGCGTGATTTTTGGGTAAAAGCATAACTCAGTCCAAATTTACTTCATGTTTGAAAGAGATCCATCACCAGATGGGCCTGCCTTGGAGCCAGGGGCTGATAGAATTAGACTACGCTCACACTTCCTTCCTGGGAGCAGCAGCAGCAATTTCAGTGGAAATTTTTTTACTCACAGAGTAAAAGCTGAACCCTGAGCAGGAGCCTCAGAATTTAATCTTTTGAGTTAACTCCATTTCCTTGGCTTCTGCATTGACTGGTCAGGAGAAAACACCCTTCAAACAGTTCCTGGCGTATTCCCCTGACTTCCCTGCTCCTCACCCCATGCTTTGTCTTCAGCTCTGCCAACATGTCTCTTTGCATGGCCAAACTGTAAAACCAATAAGGGGAAGAGTCAAGCTTAAAAAAAAAGAGCATGGAAATTTCAGGGAGAGGAGGGAACTAAGGAGTTATAACCCAAATTTGTTCCCTGAGCCCATTTAGGGTGGGATCCCACCAGCCACTGTGTTAGCCCAACTGAGTGGGGAGCCTAGAAAGGAGAAAGGGAAATAAAATAACGGCAGGCAGAGATGGAGCAAGTCTTGCTGCTGAGCACAACAGCTTGTGAAACCCTGACCTGACCTGACAGGGACAGGAGCTCCGTAACGCAATGCTGCTGCTGCTGCTGCAGCACCCTTCTGATCATGCCACACCATAGGGCAGCCTGAGAAGCAGATTTAAATCACTGTGGGCCTTCAACAGAAGATAAAAAATCTGTAGCTTTGGGGCGAAAAAAATCCAGAGGGTATGTTTCATTGCTCCTCACCTTTTATGATTAGATACTGATCTGAAGTCCACAGAATTAATTTGAAAGACTGATACTGAGTGCACTGTTTTGGATCAAGACTTCAGATCAAATATTTTAAAGACTTTATCAATTCTTCCACTGGCTACAAAGCACTGAGAAGGAAGCAAAAACGTACAAAAAAGAAACACAGAGAGACAGAAACAGCATACACCATTGAAACACGATGTTACTGTGTGATGTAGTTTATAATAATTACTTGATCAACATGCTAGGCCAGGGATTTTTTTCCATTTTGAACCAGCAGATGCACAGACGAGGTCTATAATAGAACTGGCATGTGTATGGATTTTTTTTTTTTAAGGGCGCATGATTTTACAACCACTGCTAACATTCGTGTGTGTTGACTTAATAGTAGGATTACTCAAACTTCTGAGAATTAACATTGTCAAACTGGCTTCCTGCCCATCAGGTGACATCGAAATTGCAATAGTTCTTGTTTGGAGCAGCAGCAGTGGCTACAGCCAGATTGCGTAGATCCACAAACTGCTCCTAAGTAGTAGTAATATGATCAAAAGTAATTTCAGAAATGTAATTTTCCCCATGTTTTCAGCCTGAGGCATAGTGACAGACAGCTACCTTGATGAGGATCAAGCAATAGATCTGCTTTTGAGGCAGAGTTAGAAACTATCTTTTCTGGCTCCTGTTCCAGTGCTCTTGCCATATATGATATAGTTTCCACGTGAAAGAAAGCATCAGCACACAGTATCCATTTAGGCCACATTGACAAACCATGCCCAAGAGCATTCCCAAGGGCTCCAATGTGCTCCTCACCACCAGTTAACTACCTGAACGTCCTGTCACAAATTTACCACGTACAGCCACACTCTCCTCAAATCGTCACCAGATACAGTCTGGCAGTTAGGTAGGGACCAAGAGCCTACTCCGGAGGTGACGATAGCCCCCCTAGCCCAGAACTGGGCTGCCCCACCTAGGCAGCCAACTGCTTGGGTTGTTTTTGGCCACAGCCATAGAGGCTACCTCACAAACGCACCTTCTGGTTGCCAGTTCATAGGTTTATTAAGTGGCCAGATTTTCTAAGGCAAGTTTGAGGAGGGGTAACCGTTCCTCATCCACCTCTATCAGTGAGAAGTGAAAAAAATTAATCAAATGACACCATCAGGAACAAAAAGCCTCAGAAAAAGAAATGTACATCAAGAAGTGTGTATTCTGCCTCTCTCCAAGGACAGTGTAGGGAGTACATTTTGTTCTGGGATTTCCACAAGGAATCAATTAACTCTTGGAGATTAGCAAATAAATATGAGTCAAGATTTCTAACACATGGATGTGTTAGAAAACATCAGCACTAGGAAAACTCACACAAACACGCTTTCAAAATTCCTCTAGTGCTATCAGTTCAGCTGAATGCCACAAAGTGAAGGGGGTCCCCTTAGCAACTCAGCACCTTTGAAATACTCATTTGAAAGTCCAACTATAGCAGGAAAGGCCTAGCCTTAAGCTACGTATCTATCAGAGACCCATACATAAAACATTACACTATAAGAAGCTATTCCAGCATTTGGTCACTCCTAAGACTGGTCTAAACTACTCTGCCAAAATATTGGAGGATGTGTCCTGATCCCTGGGACACAACCCAGATAAGATATATGCCACTGCAGTCATATTTGTTAGACTTTTAAAAGAAAGGCCCATATAATGCTAATCTGATCAAACTGCAAGCTCAGCGCTTAAGCAATAAAACTGCAAAGTTTTATTGGCCTTTATTACTGCACAAGTCTTAAAATCTCTGACATGTAATAAGACAGCTAAAAGACCCTTGATATCTGCTTTTAAAAACATAGCAAACTGAGAACGAAAAATAATCGAGTAAAAATGTAGTAATAATTGAAGTAACCATAATCCAACCAACTAATAATCAAGAGCCTCTCTGAAGGGCTTCCTATTTTGGATGGGTTCTGCTGATCCCTTTTGTTTGTTTGATTTTTATCAGCAATGTAAGTGAATCAACAGTCCTAAGAGCTGAGACAGTACAGGTAGCCACTGCATGGCACCGCACCAACACGAACATTACCGCTCCAAAATGGGACACAAATTCTGGGACATCAGGTGAACAAAAGCCACCTCCACCAACAAACAAAACTACAGAATTCAAGCGCTGGAGCAGCTAGCATGAAGAAAGCAACACTGTGCCAGTATGAGCCATAGATTTTTTTTCCAGTATGCTTGTCATTCAGATTATTGCCGCCTCAGCTGCTGGTAGCTGAATTCCCATCTCAGAAAAGCTTCTTGGAGGAAAATCCCTCAGAGATAGTCTGCTTTCCAATCTTTTTCTTCATTTCTTTAGCTCTGTGGAAGGCCCACCCACAGTTTTGGCTCCCTATTGCAGCTCTCTATTCTGTTTAAGTTCTTTCCTTGCTCAGTTATTTGCAGCTTCCATTTACAGCAAAATGACTGCAGGGCTCTTATTAATTAAAAAAAAAAGAAAGAAATATCTTCATCTCAGTGCTGAAACCAAATTTGGAAAGCTACAAATATTTCAAAATACATCCTATTTTTTTTTGTTTGGTGGCTTTTTTGTTCTCTGTCCCAACTATCTCCAAAATCATTACCTACGATGGAAAAAACCCTAAGCGATACACCTATAACATAGGTATACCTATAACAGCAATTTGCAATTTAAGGTTTGTGAACCATCATTCATGGTGCTTTTCCGCAGGAGATGCCAGGGTGGTCCTCAGAGGGAAAGGGTTGCAGCCACGCTAATGCTGTTATAGCGCAAACTATAAGGACTGTATGACCATCTTTTTGGCATTATAAAATGCTTTTAAATAGGATGGGAGTTTTTACTTGAGTAACAAGGCCCTGTGATAACTCATGAAAACACCTCATAGTTCCATGAAAGGATATAACCAGAAATAACACCTGTATTCTAGGCTTCCTTCTTCAGCTTCTGCCTGAAACTTAGACTGCGTAAGCCTTCAATTGCTTTTTATAATACATGTTTCCTGTCTCCAGTCCCTCTGGTAGTGGTACATGCATTAATTGATGTCTCATTACAATACTGTTACGTCAAAACTTTTTATGGCACAGTTGTCTTGTAGCCCTGGAAAACACTGTCTTCATTGCACTGCCATTTTATTGCACTTAATGCAATTATAAAATAGCATATACATCTGTTAAATATTATTATTGGTGAAGTAATAAATCCCCTGTATCACAAGCAATAAACTTTTTTATATAGAACATATTTATCTTTTGATGCTTTATTATATTGACTCATGAAAAATAGAAGCAATACCCTCATTATTTATCTAGTCGAACTTGAAGGCAGTTCCTTCCAGGAAGAAACGATGTTGAATATTTGATATATGTGATTAGTGAAGTCTGCAGTGACCTTTTCTAGTATTCTGTATTGTTAAAAATCACTGAACCTTACAGATGAAGAGGAACAGGGGCTTTAAGGGTTGTCATGCATTTAAGCTAGTTTCACAAAGCCATTAAGTTTCTTGAAGAAAACAGGTAACTAAAACTGTTAAGGAACTTCAACCAAAACATGGGTAAAAGTCACCATCCAAAACAAAGGGTCATGAGAAACTGCTTGGGGGGGCTGAATTCTGTGCCTCAGTGGGATTCCCTGGGTGCTAGTTTATGTTTGTTAGAAAGAGACAACAAGAACACATCTGGATTTACCTCTCATTCTCAGCATTAAAATTTCAAATTATTACAATAACCTTGGGTTTTCTCTAGCTCAGCTCCTCAGCAAATCTGCTGGCTGCTAAAAGCAATGTAGAAATGGACCCAAAATGCAATGAGCGCTTTCCCAGTGCGTGCCGTTACAGCTAGTAGCTCCATCCCCATTCTGCAGAGGAAGACAAGGCATGGTTGGTAGAGTGGCTGGCCAGCAGTTACTGACAGAGCCGAAAACAGCAGCCAGGTCCCTCAAGCTCTGCAGCCACGTCCTATTGAGTCCGCCACATACAAGGGAGCACCTCACTAAAAGAAGGGGAACATTGCCTTGGTACAGCTTCCTACACAAGTATGGCAGGAAGAGATTTTGGGTCCCAATCCTGTCTGCTCAGGTCCTTTCTCAAGCACTGCGCTCATTTCAGAATAATTTACTGAAAGGATTTGTAATTCATTATCGGCCTTCGCGGCTTCCAGCATTAACTACTGCAACTCTCAAAGCCACAAAATAAATTGAATGCAGATGAGCAAGACCAGAGCCACAGATAATGAAAGAGCCTAGGAGCAGGAAAAAAGAGTTAAATAGAAATGTGCCATTCAAAGACATTCAAATCATGTCAGTGCCCACTAAAGAATGACAGCAGTGGCCTTCTTCGGGGGGCAGGAACTGTGCTTGGAGTGGCATTTCATGAGGGAGGAGGTTTATTTATGAATTTGATTTTGTTTGGAGATTTTTAGCTTGACTTTTGGAGTAGGGAAATCTGGGGCACAAGGCAGAACATCATATAATTTTCTGGAAGAAAGTCCCTTTTCAAACCTTGTACCTGTTAAAGCAGGCATGTTATCACTACAATTTGCTTAGTACATCTGTTCCCCAATACCTAAGAGTAAGTAAGGGCCTGTTTCTACACTTTGCAGAAAGAAACAGCCAAGGCACAGCAGAAATGGTGGTGAGGGCACTATGCTGTATAGAACATCAGTGATGTTCTATATATATCAGGCCTGGCTGATAGGTTTGCATGGATTTTAACCCTCCTCTGTCCTTCTGTTCCTCTCCCAGGCTAGAACCGGGAACTATTCTGGCAGCACTGTTATATATGGTCTGTCTGTATTATTCCACTTTTGTTCACTACTAGATTTTTCTTAGAAAGGAAGAGATTTTTTGAGCAACACAGAAATTCATCTGGGGCTTTTTACAGAGCATGTTGTAGCCAAATTCTGACTCCTGCATAGCAATAGATATACAACAACTTGTTTTGAAGTCAACTCTTGAATTTTTCAAAGCAAAGAAAGCATTTCCCTCTCCTGCTGGGAGTAAGGCTACATATTGCTGATCACAGTGACTGCTCACAGTGATCACTTCCAGAGGCAATAAAATAAACTGCATTTCAGCATTTGCTGACTGTAAGGCTTTAATAGTTTCAGCCACAAGCAAGCAACATATTTTCTTTTCTGTCACAGATGTGTGAATTTCATTTGTAAACTCTTAATAAACACTTATTCATGTACCTTTTCCTGTTACATTTCTCAAATGCTTTGAGCAGAAGACTTACTTCTGTACTTCTACAGCTGATCCAAATGGCTTTAAAGCTCTCAACACACTTGTCACCTTCAAAGCCTCATTTAACTGTCCAGGCTTTTCCTAAATGTCAAGCACAGATTTGAATCTTGAAACAAACACTATAAATTTTTTGAGATCCATTTTCACTACAGTCAGACATGGCAAAAACCACTTTGTACTAGAACTAATCTTATGAAGCTTCCTTCATTTCAGCCTGAGCACCCTGCAATAGCTCAGAGACATCTAAACAGTGCTGTCTGAAGCTTCTATACTGAAAAACTTTTACAAAAATCTTGCCTCCTTTCCATCTCTCATTTTTCTCCTTGGAATAAATTGGCTAGCTCATGGCTGCCTTCTGATCTGCTGTATTAAAGGGAAGGAGTAATAGTACAGAGCTCCTTTTCACATCAGTGAAAAAGAATCAGTGCATATGCATTATTTTTCTTGGAGTTTCTTTATCTTCTAAAACATGGATATTATTTTGCACATACACAACAGCAGTCCCAGACTTCTACTACAAATGACAGCAACCTGACCTATGATCTTTAGCCCAGTTAGCTCTGAACTCATGCAGTCTAAATCATCGCACTCTCTTTCCCCTGATAATAGACACAACTAATATAGCTACATTCACTCTTCTAGCTGCACCTTGTAAACCCGGGTTCCACGTCTGGCAGGAGCTTGTTCCCAGCAATGGCAACAGGCTACGATGCAAAAGATGCTGCAGGGGTCCCAGATGCACTACCCGAGCCCTGGAGAATATCTGGGGTTATGGTGGGTGGAATTTCAGTTTCAGCCATCATCTACTCTGAAATGTACGGTACTTGCAAACTGCTTTTGCCAGGGGTTAAATACTTGTTATTCACAACACCACAAAGACTTCTCTGTGCAGCAGTGCCAGAAACGTCTAGGAATTCTGCTTAGCTTCATTTATATCTCTCTGGATGTCATGCATACTATATTTTCATACATTAAGGACTTCTATAGAATTTATCATTAGCCATAATGGTTTCCAGGAGAATCGCTGGCTCAGCTTTAAGAGTGAATACCTTCATCTTTAGTTTAGCGCTTCTGTCAGGCTAGGATCAAATCCAGACACTCTTTCAATTTTTCTTTTAGTGGATCATCTACACTTAATCTTAGCCTCTGACAAACAGGATTAAGAAAACTCTCTATTTTTGTTCAAGGTCCCAAACCCATATATAAACTCTGTAATTTACTACATAATGGCAGCTCTTTCTAGGCATAAGCATAAGTAGCAATAACAATTGTGCCGTTTTTCAGAAGTTCTTGTTTCCGGAGCTAAAAAACACACAGCTGAAGTGTCGTGTGCATGACCTTCACATGCCTGATTCCATAATACACTGAAAATCCTGCTGCAGAACACGAGGATCAACACAGTCCCTTCTCATCTGGAAAACTGGGTGAGATTACATAGAACAGCAACAATTTCTCACCTGATCCCTCCTGCAAATGAGGTTTGCTAAATTGCCTTGGAGATTTCAGAAGGCAAATTCACCCACGGAGTTGCACGAGTTATGGCAGGGTTCAGTCTGGTTTCAGTACAGTGAACAGCTTTTGAGTACTGCTGAAGTTACAGTGTGTGCAGAGGTAACGAGATGAAATCACAGATTAGGGAAGGCTTCGTTTGCTAAGGTATTTTAACAAAAATAGGATACTCCTAAGAGTTTTATTGGTTTAGGTAGAAAAAAAAAACCCCAGAAAACCAAAACAACCCAAATTATTTTCTATGCAGACTTTAAACAAGGCAATGAAGGGGTTTCTGAAGTAAAATGCTTTGGTTTTAATTTAACAAATAAAAAGATTTTCTGCTGTAAAGACTTTTGAATGAAACATTTTCATTTTTAGTGAAAAATCCCTTTTTGGCCAAAATTAAAATTCCAACAGGACGAGGGGCAAAAAAGGTTTTGAAAAACTTCTGCAAATATTCTGGGGAAGCTTTGCCTTCTGGTACAGCCATGGCAGGCTAGAAGACAGTACACACTGGATGTTTTAAAAAGCATACATTTAAATTTCCCTGTTCTTACTTCCTTTACTGCTGAGCTTGCAGAAACAACAGGCTGAGGGGAGGAAAGACTCCTGTGAAGCATGTCTGTGCTCCTCGCGGGCTGGCTTAGTCCACATCTCCCCACTCAGTCCCCGACTCAGACTGCAGCGGCTCCAGAAGGATTCTCAGGCACAGCACTGTGGTGTTTTTTCCTCCACACTAAAGTAACAACAATTTATATTAATAATTTTTTTCTCTATTCCCGCTCTGTTCCTGCAAAGAGCTGCAAACAGAAGTTGTTTATCTGAGCACTGTGTTGGAAGGATGAACATAGACTTAAAGAAAAGGGGGCAGGGAAAAGAGCAATATTTTTTTGGTTTTTTTTGAAAGGTTGGGTGAACTCTGAAATATAGAAAGTACTTGTTATAATGATTTCTTTAGTACGTGAGGTTTTAACCTAAGAAACTTTAAATAAATGAAGAGCTTTATACAGGGATAAAACATCTCTGAATAATATTCCATCAGGGAATATTTCAATGAGCCACACAGAAATGAGTATAATAAGAGTTAAATTGCTCCTGCTCCAACAGTAGATTTTTCTTAAAATAAATGCAATGAAAGCACCGTCCCCTGAGTATTATTTGGTACTCTGGAGCCAAAATCCTCTCTTATTTACACATAAATCTAGGGGCCTTATTCACAGGGTACCAGTTGCCTTGACTCATTTCACAAGGCATGCTCTCTCCATCACCCCAGGTACAACCCAACATCTGCAGTCAGGCTGTGGATCTCAGTGGACATATTCCAGAGATATCTCAGGATAACCACGTTCAGAGCTTAATTCTCATACTTATGGCTAATGAAAGCCCGATGTTGCAGAGCTTTATGTACCAACAGAGGCCAGCCATATCTGAACAGGGGTAGCTTAAATTACCATGTACAGCAGTGTTCAGACTCCTTTTACAGCAATGAGAGGAAAAAAAAAGCCATTTGAATCTGACTCAAGAAAGGCAAGGTTATTACTCGTATCCCAAGGAGATACAGTGTGTCTGTGATGAACTGAAAATGCTATTAGAGAAGAACAGATTCCTGTTATGATAGGCCAAGTAAGCGCTGGTTTCACTGGTACACTGTTAATTACACATTCACTCTTTCACGTAATGAAAAGAAGTCTCATGTAGTGTCTACAAAAGGGGCTTGCACATTTGCATATAATGAAACCAGCAATGACAAATGTCAGCAGTACCGTACACTGATGCCATGAATAATGCATAACAGAATTGTGGAGCTAAAAGCAGAGAAATAATCAAAACCGTTGATCTTCCCTCCACCCCCCTCCCCTACAGGCAGATAAAGTCTAATTTTCTGAGCACTTTAAACCCAAATGGTTTCAAGGATTCTGTTTCAGACAGAGGAAACTGATGAACAGTCATGGTGGCTTTTACTTTTAGAGCATCAGTTCAGGTCTTGTCAGTCAAGCATTATCTATCGGCTTACATATCTGCTGCCCATAGCCTGGGACCCTGTTTGGCCACCCCCAGCAAAGGCCAGGATTTACCTGGTTGTTTCCCTCCAGGAGCAGTGACTTCATAAAAATGGTAGGGCTGATGAGAGAAAATGCAGACAGTTACCACTCTCTGCTGCATTTACTTTGGTTTCTAAGATTTTTTTCACGTCAGCTGGAAGCCTCCTGAAAGGCTGCTTTAGAGCAACAACTGAGGATGGAGAAGCAACCCCTATGTTCTGCTCATATTCAGCCATGCTATATCCTCAAGCAATACCGGCTGGGTTACTGAGCTGCACTTTCTGACAGTCTGGCTGGGCAGATGGTACCCAAAAACTGCCAGATCAGAAGTTAATATTTCCCCACTGGCTCTAGGAAGCACTGCAATTGCCCAAGCTGAGGGTTTGCTTTGATAATCATTTGATTAAATAAGCAGATGCCCGCTGACTTCAGAAGGCATCAGCACATGCTCCTACAGTGGACTCAGCATAACCAGCCCCCCCAGGGGAGAAACAGAAGCACCCCATGAAGAAGGGGAATACTGAGGAAAGCTGGGGGAGAGGGGCATTGCCAGTCTGCAAGGATGTCTAAGAAGAGACTTCAAGTCGAGCAGTTCAATAAAACTCCTGTCATGACTAGTATTTAAACTTGAATTTGAATAAAATTGGACCTGAATGAAGCAGCACTGATCTAATTCTCTGATAACACCTCACACAAAGAAGGAAGGTCACTGCCTCTAGACTACAATAGAAAGGAAATATCATTTCGTTCACAGACAAAGCACATTAACTTAATGGGAAGCTGTAAACTTTTTATTCAGCATCATCTTACACTGCTGGTTATCTCCATCACCTATGTTCTCCACTACACACTTTTTTAATATAGGTGCAAGCATGTTATGTAGCTTTTAATTACTAGTTCACACTCCTACCAGTGTACAGTAGCACCTGTCTCTTTTCCTACACAGAAATCCACGTTAAGAGTCCCAGTGGGATTTTTAATCATGCTTCCACTGCAATACACACAATAGATTTCTTAATCATTTGATCATGTGCTGTTTAATCTATAAGAACCTGGTCTTGTTCCCTCCACGGAAGAGATGTCTGGAAATGCAGTAACATTTTAAAACAACTTGATTTCTTTGTGGTTCTGGGTGTCACATTGATACCTATCTTGCAAACACCGTTTTCTGCACAGATCTGTGTCATTTTGTCCCACCTAAACAATTCTTTCTAGAGAATTAAGATGATGGGTTTAAGTGAAAAAGACTGTACTATAACACACATCACAACGAGAGCAAAATTTATTTTATTTTAAACAAGGAAAGTAGGAAAGTCCAGGAAAGAGGGCAGACTATTTTTAATACAGAAATCCCATTATGTGAAACAAGAGCATTGGGTCTGGAAAGCCGAACCGCTTTGCCCAATGCAGATAAACACTGAGACAGGGTGTTGACAGTATGAGCAGGACGCTACAGGAAGCTTGCTTAATTCCATGAACATCATCACAGAACACATAACAAGAGCCTTTATATATTAAAATGCAACATTCTTATGCATGCATGTGCAAACACAATGGAGTACTGAGAGCCTGTCTATTCAATGGGCATTGCTGTACTGTTTATATACGCGTGCATGGGCAAAGCTAATGAAATGCAGAGACAACTTGGTTTATTGTATGACCAATAACAGTATATGCAAAAGAAACAGATTTTTTTTAAGAGACTGTTAATTCGATTCTCTGAGAACTTGTTTCTTCCTGGCACCAAAGGACATACCAGCTACCTAGAAATATCAGTCCAGTAAAAAACTCAAGCCTATGCTTAATTTTAGGTTTATGCCAATGTGCTGCAAGACCAGTTACAATCAGAAATGAAAAAATCAGAGGATACTTAAGAATGTTTTCCTTAATCAGGGCCTTGGTTTCTGTCAAACATGTTTCGACTGCCTCTTGCTGAGGTCAAATATCAGTATAAATATGCCACAATGGTTTTCTTTTTTTTTCCTGGAGAAGAAAATAAAACGTTTTATCAGGTTTTCAAGAAGAAAGAAAAACTTCCAGACACAAAGAAAAAAAAAACCTGATGTATCAAGAACAAATGGCACAAGTATGAGCCAAAGACGGAAATGCTGGATTAGACTATCTGAAGAGCGTGAAATGATGCTTAGCAACCAGCTGAGAACTTGCATCCTCCCAGGTGCCAAAACAAACTGGCCCAGAACAGAATATTCATTTCCCACTTTTCAGCAAATAACTTTTTTACCATTCCTAGTTTTCAAATGGAAACTCTACATTCCCTCCCCACTGCATATTTTTAAACAAATAATAGCAAAGGGAAAAAACATTGCAAAAAACCTGCATTAAACCCAGAGAAAATAGAATATTTCAGTTAAAAGGGACCTACAAAGATCATCTAGTCCCACTGCCTGAATGTAATCTAATATACACCGCATAGCGCTAAGGACCTTGAGGAATTTGATCTTTCAGCATAGTTCTAGCACTCTGCAGCGACTAAGTACCGGGCACATCTACAAGGCAGAAAGAGCTCTGTAGAGAAGCAGAGGACTCACATGTTTTGAGGACATGCTTGTCACCTCAGGGGTTGGGATTTAATACTGTGTGCCTCAGTTTTTACCACTGTAAGCTGTAAACCAACTTTATTTCTAGATAATGTATTACCTGCAATTGGGTCCCCAAACTGTGCTATGTGTAGCACTGAAGGGACACAGGCCCCTTCGAAGCGGCAAATAGTCTGACAGTAGAGGCACCATCGCCATTCTGCTACCACTGATGGTGTATTTACACATGTACTTCACTTGGCAACTGTGTGCTGTTTACTTTGAAATTGTTTCTTATCCAGACAGGTTGTTACATGTACAGTACAAATACACAAAAAGGGACTGACTGGAGATGAGATGAAGCCCAATATACTCACCACTATCCTTAAGTTGCATCTCCTTGCAACTGTACTCACAACATCAATATTGTTCGGCAAACTAAGCTGAGAGAGAAGAGGGGCAAAGCTGCAGCAGCTCCTAATCTCCTTGGGTTCCTCCAGGCTTTGCGGACTGTAGAGGCAAGTGTTTGTCACTCCCCAAAGCTTTGGATCAGAAAGCCTGAGCTTGAAACTGAACTACTTTAAATCTCACTGTTCCAGGGTAATAATTCATACTGCATTTCAGGTCAGGAAGTAAACTGGTTGCTGCGTGCTACTTAAAATTTCTTTTTAAGATCATGAGAAGTGAGATGCTATTCATGAAACATTCTATTCTAGTTAACCAAAAGTGAGAGTTGGGAAAACTGAAGACAGTTAAGACCAGTTTGCTGATGGCCTGTGCTGCAGAGTCTTCTCTTCCGCTATTTTGCCTTGGTAGAACATTACCCTGCTTACATGACAACAGATGCAGGTCATCAAGGTCTCAGAGTTGCATCTGCCTGGCTTTCTGTCCATCACCATACCTACCTCTCAGTGCATCAGCACGAGTGCAAATGCCTCACATATATGTGGTGTGAAAATTGGTCTGCTCTGATGCAGCCTATCCTGCTGCCATGACCTGATGGGGTCAAAGCTTGGCATCCTGCTTTACTGACTTTGAGGGCAGAATTTGGAAGCAGGGCTGCTAGAGTGACTACGAACACGTAGGAATATAGTTTTGCTAATGCGAACTTACAAAAGCTAACAAGAACCTCCAAGATATGTCTTTCATTTGGCCTGCACAGCCACAGTGGATACTCTCAAACTATTGCAGCTGGTTAGGTGAGTTATGATGCACCAGGAACAGCTCTCCAAGGAGAAACCCAGAGGAGCAATTATAACAAGGTTACTGAACATTAGGAACAAACTGTCAGGGGCTTTTCAGAGAGGTGGCTGTATCATGTCTATCTCTGGCTTGCATTATCCATTTCTCAGGCTAATGAGAATGACAGAGCTCCTCACACCAAAGTAGTTCAGGACTACATTATCCCTCTTAAGAAAATATGCCCTTCCAAATGCTGCAAGAATAGCTCAAACATCTGGACAGATCATGTACCTTGAAAGACAGTAAACTGGGGTGGCATCCTGAACTTCCTTTAGGGGTGCTTTCCATTTCCAGGTGAGCCGGTCAGGTTTTTTCATCATGTCAGATCAGCACAAGCTTTGGCAGTTCTTTTTAAAAAGCGTTTCCTGCTACTAGTTTTAAATCCTGTATCTTCTTCTGCTTGATTCAGTAAAATTTCTCATCTTCTCATCCTCACATAAAACTCCCCTTTCGGTTCCAGACAGTTAGTTATTTCTGCCCTGTACTTATTTTTCAGAGTGAACCTGTTTTTAAGTCCCCCCATCAATAAGAAGAGAGGGAATAAGTTTGGTGATAAGGGGACTTACTAGGCTGCAATCTAGAAATCAGATTTTAGAGACTTCAACAGTAAATAGAGAGATCTGCAACTTTTACAGTTATTTGAATTAATAAAACTCACTTGGGTATAAA
Source organism: Sula dactylatra (assembly GCA_013389905.1). Lineage (NCBI taxonomy): Eukaryota > Metazoa > Chordata > Aves > Suliformes > Sulidae > Sula > Sula dactylatra. Next base: position 51,344 of record WEKW01028911.1, on the reverse strand, counting down.
AATGACCCCTCTCCTTTGGAGGGTTAAGTTCCGAAGCTGACTCCCCACAAATCAGTGACATTGGGGGGCAATGGGCTGGTTGGTTGGTTTTTCATGCCAGGAAGGAAGCAAATTCAACCTTGCACATTTAGACATTTTCAGTTGTTTATGAGTAAACTGTGAATTAAAGCCATATTTGTGATGCAGGCCAAATCACATAACAGCTATCGAAACTACTTTTCTCAAGGGCTTACGAAATGTAGCATAACAACCATACTGACACACTGGTAAGATTCAGGTGGAAGTCTGGAGTTTTCAAATACTCAAGCCCTTTCCATAATAAGTGTGTAGAGTTGTAACATTTTCTACAAAGCCCATCTGAGATAATCAGAATTTGTTTTTTTAAAGTGTAAAGACCTCCCTCACTCTCTGGAAGTTTGCTTGTTCGTCTCCTGTGATAAGCGTGCAAAACAGTTCAGTGGTGCTAATCTGATCAGCAACACAACAGAGGTCAAATCATAGTGGATGCTCCATACCAAATGATTTCAAAATCACTTTCCATTGGCTCTCACAAAAGACACTGTAACAGGAAATAGAGAACTTGAGGGGTGAAACCAGAATTCATTCCCTGCAAAGGTTACCTCCTTAAAAGATGCACAGTAGAAATTCTAGAGAAGATTCCTTTTAAAACACAGCAGAGACGACAGTTTTCGATCAGTGAGAGGAGCTCATAATCTTGCTACTGCTTACCCTAGATGTTATTAGCTGGTGTGCTTTCCTATGACGTATTTGGACATGCAGTGGATGATCTGTGGGAGTCCATCTGGAAGAAGTTCACTTTTCTTGTCTGCTTTTGCTGGACGATATTGGAGAATGCTCACCACATCGCTTGATCAGGCCCCAGGATCATTTACTGCATTACGCTGAAACTAACTGCTGAGCTTCATTTTCTATTCTTTTGCTTTCATGTCATTAAAAATGGGTTTAGAGTGTCCCAGATGTGTTGCAGAGCAAAAGAGCCTCAAGGTTTCTGCATCTGCCTACCAGAACCAGCTGTTTCACCACAGCTCTTCACAGCAGTGTTGACTGAAGCAGTTTTCCTGGTGGTACTTTGCTTCACTAGTTCTCAGCCCCAATTCAGATCACACATACTGAAACTTCTTTCTTTTGCCCTTTGGCTCTAGAGGTTTTTTCCTTCTCTTCTGATATTTTTCTCTGCAATATCACAATTTCACAACATATTCAGGGAGATGCCTTAAGAAGCCAGTGTGAAAGGGTAGAATTAATAAAACTAGCTTATGCAAGAAGAGATACTAAAAATTCAAAGTTTTTTTTATTACATATTTCAGTAGAAGCCTGTTTCAAATTCTACTAGTAAATGGCTACAGTCATCAGATACATAACCTAGCTGAATAGTAAGAATCATTACGACCTATCTAATAAGGATTTATGCTGCATTGACTGGAATGTAATAAATCCCAGACACATGGAGGCCATAGTTGGAGGAGAGGGATGTGGATCCTTCCAGGCGCATTTAAACCAGAGATTAATGCCAGTCCTAGTGCACACATAAGAACAAATTTGTCCCGCTTTCCCCATTCTACCATTGGTATCAGTGCCTAGATTGTCCAAAACCACAACAAATTACAGAGCAGAAGAGTTAAAACTCTCTAAGAATCTCTGTGCTGGAAGTATTACTGCAAATCATGTTGCTAAAATAAAACAACAAGTCAGATTTTCTTTCTTTTTTTCGCTAAGAGAGCAGCTTGCTTATTTAATATTATCATTAGCCCTGTTCATTATTCATTTCTGGAAATCTATTTATGTTTAACTAGGTAAAAGATCACCAGTGCTTTTGCTAGACCAGGAGAAAGGCTCCACAAATAAGGAAGGGGAGGGAAAAATAGAGCCCTGTTAGATGTGAAGCATCTGCTGTTCCCAGGGAGGTATGTGGTTTTTGGGATTGGGTTCACAGATGGGCTCAAAAAACACTGGGAGTTAGGTTGCAGGGTAAGCATCTATATCCAGATGAGACACAGTATTGCTTCTCCTTCATCACTCAAAAACAAACATTGTGTTATGCTTTTAAATCCCTGCAAAACATTTCTACTTCCCCTGGTATTATATATCATGAATTTTGGCAATTCTTGACAACAACCATCACAAAAAAAGTAAAGAAACCTACTGGCTTATAAGTAAAACACAATTTTTTTTTTCCATGTTGTGCTTGCAAGGGGGGACTGTAATCACTGTTTCACAAGTGCCATGACACACAGGCTGGTTTCGGCAGCTTTAACCTGTCTTCCATGGTTTGCTGAAAAACTCAGATTCCCCATTTGCCTAAAGCCAGCTAATTATTAACTGCTGTGCTAAAGGCAGGTCTTAAAAGATATGTATCTGATCTATACTAATAGGACCGTTTGCTGGAGTAACTATTTCAGCCTGTGCAACGAGCAGAACATCCCTAGTGTGAATGTAACTAAACAGCAGCAGAACCACTGTATTTGGCAACCCTTCTGGAAGCCGCCCTGTAACTATGTAATAGTTATGTTGGTGCAACTGCATTTGTATTACGAGATTTTCCTAGCCTGGCTCCACTAGCCAGAGATCACACCTTTTCATATCCCTGGCTGATACTGCTGTGCCAACAGAAGTCTGCAACATACATCTGCCTACAGATCTCCCTGCTGTGTGGCTCTCCAAAAGGATTTTGTTCATGTCAAATAGCACAGCTATATTTACAGCACATAAAGGGATTTATAAATAGCCATCCTAACCTGACACCATCCCTTATTAGAGAAGGAATTGTGATCCTGTAGAAGAGGCTCAGACACTCCAGTGGAGACCATCACTCTCTTCACTTACACCAGTGCAGAAACAGTGCAAGCCCACTAGTTTCTTTGGATATGACCCAACTTTACACCAGTGCAAGAGCAGAAGACAACCTGGCTTTAAATCCAATGTTGCTGCAGCGTTTGGTGCTAGTGATGTCAAATTCTGAACTACTTTCCATTACGGTGATTGAGTTGGATGGTTTGCAGCTGGACCTAAGTTACATCTTCATCTGAAGATGTGTTGGGCTTTTTACTTAAATTATGCAAGTGTTTAGGATTTTTGCCTCATGCTAATGAAGACAAATTGCTTTGCAGTTGCCATATGATTTAAAAAATGAATTAAAGATTACGAGGGAAATTTGCATCAACATTTATTTTCACTGTCATGATTTATAGCAGCTGCAGACCTGACCTCAAAAACCCATCCTGATGTACACACAGCAAGTCAAACTGCGCAACACAATGCCATTTCTCACAGTCCCAAGCCTCTCTCTAGCAGTGCTATATTTCTCATACACATTTCCCAGATTCTTCTGATTCTGTGGGCTCCCTACTACTTCTGCCACATACACACAGTGCTAGGATGAAGCTGCTCCCTTACATTTGTTGTCACCACGGAGGAAACCACTAAGCCACATGCCCCTCACACTTCCCAGACCTGCTCCCAGTTTTTTGCAGTTGTCACTGCATGGAGAGGTGTTTAAATTGTTCTCTTCTTTCCTGGACAGCAGCCAGCACAACACACAATTTCAGGCAGGGTCGATACAGAGCCAATGTTCTGCCTAATAGCGTGAAAGCATTTCATGAAAAGAAAATAAAAAAAAAGAAGGAAATGAGTTATTGTGAATGGCTTAATCCCTTCTGCTTTTTAGCAAATGACATCATAACTAAACCCAGGAGTGCATAAGTCAGAAGGCAAAGCCAAAGTGAACCTGTGAGATTTACCTTCTATCTGACATGCACATGCATTTCATTCTGCTACCCAGTATGCAGAGTGCAGCACCAGAGCTAATAATATCACGACCTGAAACTAGCAGAGAAAGATACCAAGGGTGAAAGACGGGGTGTGGGTGGGTGATGAAGGGTGTAGAGCTACACTTCTCATAGTGTGAGCAATTTGCTTCAGCATTTGACTGCGTTGTCATTGTCTTACCCATGCCTGAGTCACAGCAGGGCTCATTTGTTTTTACCCCTGTTCTGATTTAGTTAAAGCACCACATAAAAGACAGTGGGATTTGTGAAAAGGGTGAGATTATACAACTACCCTCCTATAGCGATTTACTAATTCATGTGTGTTCATTCACTTGTTAAGTTGATGCAAACTGTAAAGCTGGAATGATATGCCTTTAAAAGGTTTGGGTTTTTTTTCGTGACAAGGAGAAAAACCACAACCTTCCAGCAAATCTACCTGAAGATGATTTGGCTCATTCACCTCTCGCACGCTGTAATAACTGCCGTTTCTACTACATACCTCTAAAGCATCTACAGCTAGGTCTTCAACCAGTACTTTTACTCAAATTCCACTCGACATCTCAAACTCCTCTCAGAGCTACAAAGCAATTGGATATATCTCTCAAAAATCTCAAATGCTGTTAACGGCACCCCCAAGTAGCCAGCAGTGAAGTACAGAAATGGAGCTCTCCGATGAGAGCAAGGTGTTTGCTATTCACTGAGGATTTCTCTACAGTAAGAAAAAACGTTGAAGAGGCATCAGCCTTAGTTAACATGTTGAAGAATCCCTTGCCTAGAGAAGATAGAGGGAATGTGTTTTTCACCTTGATTTCTGCCAGGGCACATTACCTCACTTCACCCACCCTACACAATCTGGACAAGACCTGAGATACTCTTACCCCAGGACAAAATCTAACCCCACAATTGTGTGTTTAAGTGACTTGGATTGGAAAAGAGTAAAATGCAGTTATAAGGGTAGACTAGAATTAAGCTCCCATTAGTTTCAATATTAACATTCAAGTAAAACAACAGGGGACGGTTTCCACATTCCAGAGCAAGTTTTCAATGTCCAGCAACACAAGCATACAGTGTTCCACATGAGGACAGTTTGGGACTATGCACCTTATAGCCAGAATTTCCTCAAGAGATTACATTGAACTCAAACAGCTGACTTAACTGTTATATTCATATTCCTGACACTGCATCCCTATCTCTCCACTACCAGCAATGTTCTAGCACAGACTTTATAGTTTTAGAAAAGTGGCAAATCAGCTGCCACTTGCTGGCATCCAAACTTCTGTAGGGTTACAAGTGGCTGTCTTAGGCCTGGTCCCTGTGTTTTCACTCAGCCAAGAGTTCCACAAAAGCTCACAGGCTGACACAACACATCTTCAGTGACAAGTCTCATTTCTTCTTCATTGAAGATCTCTTGGAGATCCACAACTTTTGATTTGATTGTTCCCATTATTATTTTCCCTCACCATTATATGATAATTTAAAAAATAATTTGAGAACCCTAGAGGGAAATCACATGGTTCCAACCCAGATTAATGTGTTTACTGTTAATGTAAACATGTTCTTAAGACTGGGCTTTTCTTGAACTTATTATCACTTTTAAGGTGTCAAGCACAGTTCACAAAGGAAGCCTCGCCAAAAACGCTGGTCTACCAGAGAAGCGTTCCTGTTACTTCCAATTGCTTACAAGCTCTGCAGAAGAGAGCATGCTCTCTAGAAAAGCATTCTCTAAAGAAGCACCATGGAAAGAAGAGCTCTAAGAGCAAATGCAAACAGACATCAAAATATAGAAAATAAGTCTAGAATTTGTGGTGAGAATTAGAAGATGACTTTAAGGTAGGAGAGAATCAGAGCTCTGGAGCAGCCTTCCAATAGGGTGGGAAAACAACAGCTCTCAAAATGGAATTTGATAATCAGAATTCATTTAATTCTTGGGAGAGCAGGGATGAGACTCAGTGACCCAAAAGATCCTTTGCAATACTGTATTTCAGAAGTGATAGTTTTGTGATGATTTTAGCTGACCATTTTAGAACTTAGTTGCATATATAGTTGAGATATATTAATGATGTCCACTCCTTTACATCAGGCGTGCTTTCCTAGTACATCATGCTCTAGCATGAGATGGGCAAGAACAGGCATTGGCTTCACTCCTAAATGACTTTTAAAGGATAGAGGAAGAGCACATTTCTGCTATGTAGGATTTCTGCCAGAGTTCTGGAAGCTGGAGCTGTTGTCCTTATGCTTAGAAGTACAGATACACAACACCACTTCGTTTCACTGTAAGGAACATATGGTCTGTCTAGCATGTGCTTGAACCTCTGCCATTTCATTCTAGCCTGCCTGTTTTGTAACAACGAAAGAATCTGATTTTTCAACCCGTCTATTTTGTCAGTAGCGCCTTCCTAAAGCCGTACAACTCATCACCCAGCTAGGGGCACAGTTGCAGCCAGCTAAGTTTAACTTTGCTCTGCAGCAGTGCACAAAAAAAATATGACCTGCCAGCACTTAATCACTAAATGCATAAGGTTAAAAAGTTTCTAAAAAAAGGACACTAGTACACTCTGCATAATTAATGTTTAGCCATAAGGTGAAATGGTTACCTTGAATCTATTGATCGTGCTTAGAGACCAAGGATTACACGTATCACCGTGTCTGCGTGGAACAGTCGCTGTTCCATGAGCAAGAGGGTTCAGCAGTCAATGAGATGAGGCTCTTGTGTCAGATAGGAGCAAGCAAACAAAACTGGTGCAAGTATTTACCCAAGAAAAACACAATAGGATGACCACTCTGGATAAAGCTGAGAAAAACTGTAAACTTAACCACATTTGTTTATTATTGTAATTAAAAATAAATAAATTACTACTTCAGAGGGCATTTTTTAAAAGAGCAAAATGTGGTCAAACACATGCTCTTTCTGCTTACGGTTTTAAATCTTTTGTGATGCTAGTTTGCCAGACGAGTTAACGTAACAGAACAGCCCTGATGCTTTTTCTGTGCAGGGCAAGGAGTTGAATCAATCAGGATCACTAATCGCATGAGAAAAAAATATGCCATAGAAAGAAACAGCTGGCAATAATAAATTTAAATTGATCTTCATAGAGAGAAAAATGGAAACATGTTGTGATAGGCCAACATCTTCACAAATGCATACACTGCTTGGCTTTGAGCAGGGCATTTGAGGATCTCAAAGGAACGGCATGGTTCGACAAATGCTTGCTAATGAATGCAAGAGTTGTAAAAGGAAAACTAAAGATAAATATTATAAAAATGCAACTTCGTAAATTAGCTGGTTTTACAGCTTGTACTGTACTAGCATCTTCACAGCCACACTGAAAAAAAAAAAGAAAAAACAAACAGTTGCTGTTGCCATCCTTACATTATCATATGTTTTTATTGTGCAAAGCAGATAGGAAACAGGATATCACTCTTTCTGCAGGTTCTGTGCCAGCCAGAAAGCATAGTACAGACAGAATCTGACAAGTAATTTATAAATTGTTTTTTGACCACACTGACTGCAATTACCAAGTGAAGAGAAGAGCCAGAGTAACATGAAGGCTAGAGAAAATGCCCTAGCATAGGGGCCTAAAGAGTTCAGCGTGCTTCGTTTATCAAAAACTAAACCAAGGATGATCCAATTACAGCACACACACACCTTCATGGTGAAAAATAGCTGGTCTTAGAGGGTTGTCTTACCTAGCAGAGAAACCCACTGCAAAAATCAATAGTAGAAAATTAAAGCTAAAAATAACAACACGAATTTAGAAATAAAATAAGCAACATTTTAACTGTGACACATTGTTAAGCCAGATTATGAACAGAAGCAGTACATATCTCCTTTGGCTTTAAATGATATAGTATTTTCATAAAACACAAACCACCTCTTGTGTAGTGGGAGCTGGCACACAGAAGTTCTATGGAATGGACTACAGAGAACATGCGAGGTAGGAGATCTGACACAGGCGCCCTTCTGTGCTTTTTGGGGCCAACCACACCACACTTTGAAATCAGTCATTTCTCAATACTCTAACACATCACCACACCCCTCACTCTAAATTTCTTGCCAAGATTCCTATGAAAATAAAACACGTGTCTTTGTGCTCTACATTGACATGGGTCTCTCCACTGCCTCACACTGGAACCCAGTGGCAAATTTTAACCAACTTTAACAGAAAGGTAGGTGGTTTCTAAAATAGTAAACCCTGAAATAATTTGTGAAAATAGACAGAAGAAAGAGGATCTCATATTCCCCACAGAGGGACTGGTCGCAGCATTAGACACCAGAGAATCCACATGGGAGGAGGTTCATGGAATTGCTTAAGCGAGAATATTACAAAAGCAATTTTGTGCTACAGCTGCTGATAGTTTACCTTCTGAGCTAAACATGGTTTGTATGTTATCTGAGAAAAGTTGCTCTGATGATCTCGTTTGGCCTTAAAATCTATACTAGTGTGTTACTTTTTCTTCAAATCTGTCATATAGTAGGAGCCTTTCACCAATCGTAGTCTGAGGAGCTCCCTAAAACATATGATGGACAATACTGCTTTTCTTACTCATCTGAATTCCACATTCAGCACTAGACCGCAGGGACTATTATTTTTTAAAATGCCATTGTAATTTTCAGACAGATCCCAAAAAGGAGTTTTAATAACCAGTTTTAGTACTGACAGCATTTCATTTTACTGAAAACCTAACCTGGAAAGAGATCCCTCAGCAGATCCTGTCACTACGTCAGGTTTGCACAGAACAGAAGCACTGGCTGTTAGAACATTTCCTGCTGAGGCTACATCTAGGAAGCAACCACCTAGCTACCCTGCCACCCCCAATTGGGGTGGGATTAATTACTCACAGGAAATAAATACTGCCTCCACTGGCTCTAGAAGGAATCCAAGTGCCTAATTTCAGACAGAATGCATGACTACTTAGGCTACTAAAGTTTGGAAAGATCACACATGTGGCTCCAGGAGAGTTTGAAATTAATACAAGATCAGGTTGGGAAGATTCAGTAGCAGCCAACGTGACCTCTTTTAGCAGGGTGGGGAGTAAAGCCATTGCCTGCAAGCATGGCACATGAAATCCTGGCTTCCCTCTCAGTAACATGACTGGTACCAGCATTTAACCATATCTGTCATCTACAGGAAGGAAAGTACAATAGAAGGAAGGCCATGCAAAGTCCATCCTTAGGAAGCAGGTTTTTTGCCTGAAAAGATTTCCCCAAATCTTTAACAGGACATGTTTGTTGCAGTTTTATTAGAGACAATTTCTATTAAATGACCTGTTTCTGCCTGTTCCTCCAGCAGTGACTAAGGCAGGTTTAATCCTGTGAAAGGTGTGCTGCATTGCTCACTTTCTGTTAAAGAAACAGAAATTAAAGCTGCCACGTGAAAAATGGAACTGCTGCACCTCCATGCAGCAGCTGGCAAGTGAAGAAAAGGCATTCCAATGGCCAAGACATCATTTCCGAAATTCAGACAACAATCAAATGCCTTGAGCCAGTCACACCAACTAACGCCGAGGAAGTGGTGCTTTCTTAGTATGTAAAAAGATTATATTAGGTTGTTGTTTCCTTGTATTTGTGTATGAACAACAACAAACATAACAGCTATTTACCACTGCACAGCATTTTCTAATCCTGTAACACTAACACTGGACACC